>OX632359.1:20887141-20912141 GCA_951751655.1 Ophion costatus | reverse complement strand
TGTAACAGTAACTTTTGTGATGCTCAACGAAAGTACTCACAAACAATGGAAATTGACAAAAAATAAAATGAAAGCGGTTTGAATGAATGCAATTTATTAGGTCCGTCAGATGGTAAAAAATTATGGACGTAAATATTAGTTGCTAGCAAAATATGAGATTCCCTTTCTGGAAAACCACAATTATTCCATTCCCTATCTTCAAATGCCATCTACCTTTCCAATCTGGGCAGACTCAACTCTGGATTTCTATAAATTGCAAGGGTTTGAAGCTTTTTGAAGGGCATGTAACGCTTACAGAGACGAAGGATTGACTGAGTCCTCTCCTCGAGGTTATGCCCCGTGTCGTACGTCACGTACATTCGAGAACGTTACGAGAAGGTAACGACAGTTGTCATTTGCATAGACGCGGTCAAAGCCGAATTTACATGGGGATCTCTCCAAGCTTTCGTAACACCGAGTGACCCGTGCCATAGAAGCTTCCAGTGTCGGGTTGTTATACCGAAGCTGCTAGATAATCCTCTTTTCCTCCCTTCCCTCGGACCCTCTCGCCCAGTCTGACTTTCTCTCTCTCTCTCTCTCTCTCTCTCTCTCTCTCTCTCTCTCTCTCTCTCTCTCTCTCTCTCTCTCTCTCTCTCTCTCTCACTCACTCCCTCTCTCCTCTCCCTGTTTCTCCCACTCTTGGGTCCATACAACGAGATTTTCGACATCGAGGATCGTAAAGCTTCATCCTAACAATATGGAATTCGCAAGCAAATGCATCATCCTAAGCTTCATCCTAACAATATGGAATTCGCAAGCAAACGCATATTTCACCACTACGGCAAAACGCGACACCGAGAAAGGAAGGAGACGTATTAGTTTGTTAATAAGTTTGTTAAGGTATAGAATTTTCCTGCTATGTTGCGTCAATAAATCACAAGCAACATAACTTGTTTCGCTATTGAAGTGTCGGTTGTTTAAAAAATATATAAAATCTCTCAATGATTTTCGATAACGCGTAAAATAACCTATCGATTAGCCTTAAGGACCCTCACGAAATTCCTCGTGGTGGGTTAATTATGTTCGCCTATTCATAAACTTCTCTTAAGAAATTCCTCTTACCCAGTGGTTCAATACTGACAATATTTTTCTCAACTCAGTTTTAGCGATAATGACAACTTTTTTTTCCATTCAGAAACATTCAGTTACGTTTCGAACTAAAATATTTTACATTTTGTTAGTGGACATAAATTGTCCCCCAATATGAGGCATAATTTACAATAAATATGGATGGCTAGAATCCGCGAATTGTAAACCCTATGGATCGATCTGTTCCCCGTTCTGTTGGCAGAAACCCGATTGAGTAGGTAGCAGCAGATTCAAAATCGACAGATCTGAGCGTCTTTGCGCCTTGTCGCTTCCAAAGAAGATGAAAGCGTGTGGTCCCTACCAGTTGATATCGAGAGGTAACTATACACTGAGAAACGCGTACATGCAATATACATGTATACTCATTTTCGATGAGTGTGTGTATGCTTATGTAAGTGTGTACTTACATACATATATGTATACCATAATCTGTTGCTTCACACTACTGACGGCAGTATCTTGGTAGCGCGCGACATCAGAACAAGACTTGTCGGTAGGAAGACTGTTCTCTGGTTAGGATGGAAATTGAATTCCACCCCCTGTCATTCCTCATCTTCTTCATAGCTCCCTCTTGCTTCTTCGCCTTTTGCTACTCGCCCTTTCTGGCAGCTTCGTACTCGGTCGAATTCTTCCATCTTGCTCCTTTCTTCATCCGGAAACATCCAGCCCTACGGCCTTTTCGAGCCAACATCATCCATATAAAGGAGAGAGAGAGAATTAGAGGGAGAGGAACAGCGGAAGAAATAAAAGTTTTTCTCTTACTTTTTTACTTCTCTAGGTATGTGACTAGACCTAATCGTCGGCTCCTTGAATGTTCGAGTATAAACCTATGTAGGTCGGTGTTTCACCCTTTTTCGGATACAGTACAAATCCTCGCTAGTGGCACATGCTTGTACTCCGTACATTCGTATACGCTTGCACTGGAATAAATGAAATGCTTGAGCCGACTAAAAACAATACATTTCACGTATTATTGCTCGTTATTATAATTTAATTTACTTCTACAACAAAATTTACCTTCTACCACTTTTTTTTCGGGTCAAACAAATATTTTGGTACAGTAATTACTCATCTACTGAATGATTTAACAGAATGAAATAAATGTCTAGTAAGTGGAACGCGAGCGTGCTGTCCGTCATGATTTTACCGAAAACATCGTATCGTGAAGTGATGGTATTACGAATAACCTTAAAACCGTAATTGTTTATATAAGTCCGGTCTGTGATATTAACTCAACATTGTCGATTCGCATGCGCCATTTTACGGTGACAAGTTTCGAGATTTTGTGTACAAACGATAAATGCAAAAACAAAATGGAATTAATGAGGTTATTAGCCTCGAATAAAATACTTTTAGAGTCGAACATACGTTTTTTTCGTCGAAATAAGATCTTTTTTTGACAAAGGTGATCTATTTGGTGCAGTTCAATATACAAATTCATTGGAGTGTTATAAAAGCAGTTTATTTGACTTCCATTTCGATTTTATTACAGTCAAATATGCGGGTTTTCGTAGACTTAATGATAATTTGTTTTACATGTCGATATGTGATATGTTGTGCCCACATAGTTGATAGCAATATCAAATAAAAGTCTAGTAGGCCGAGATCAATGAAATCTCGGCCTACCGGACTAAAATGAATCTAAATAAAATGTTTTGAAAAAACAAAAATAAAAAATTGAAAATTTCCTTTGATTGATACAAACTATTTCGGTAGGTGTGTTTCAAATAAAAATATTTTTAATAAACCATACTTGAAAGTTTTGACTAACAAAGTTTTCAAACAATGTAGCCTTTCTCACTCCCAGAAAACATAGCTTGGAGTCATCGTATAGTCATATAACGAATTATGTATATCAAATGTACCATGGTTATAATGTTTTAAAGAATTTTAAGCATCCATATGGCTTCATCGTTCAAAGGAATTTTGCGGAATTATCATGTGGTATCTATCGCTCCGATCAGCATTAAAAATTGGTTGGCTTGGATTGGTTGCGCAAAACTAGCCCGATATATGCGGAAATATTTTATGGGCGGTATACTGTAGCATGGGGGAAAAGAAAAAAGAGCTATTGGCTTGACATGTGTAGCTTGCGTATCGGCCCGGCGGTTGTGTGTGAGAAAAACGAGGGGTGGGGGTTAATTGCGTGTCGGGTCTGACTTATAGCCTCTAAATCAGTGTCATCCGAGAAAACCCTCTCGGCGAGAAGAATCGAGAGGGATTCTCAACCATGAGATGTTACAACGAGCGAATACTCTTTTTCTGAACATGTCTGACCCTATTGTGGATACAACCCTGGGAAAACAGTTCTCAAGTGCACAGCATTTTTGGATTGAAGCCTCCTAAACCTAAGACTTCAGATACCGCCTGAGATAACAAACTGTTCTCAGCCCAGGAACAAAAAAAACTCGAACCAAGATCGACTCATCCCAATGTTGGAAATATACGCATTAGCGGATATTTCAGACACGCTGCCAGCAACAAACTATCCTGAGCCGTGCGACTATAGAGCTTCTAACAAGATTGGCTGATACCCAAGTTGCAAATATATGTATTCCTTCCTTGATATCTAGGACAAGATATGTGATACTTCAAAAACCAAAAAAGTAGCCACTCTCTTAAACGCTGTTGGGAGTTTAATACACCAACGAACTATTCGGTAATTATTGTTTAACTAGCACCAGCAAAACTAAATACCACAACACTGTTAATCTTTAATGCACCTATTAGGAAGTTACTTCAGGGTACCTTGCATGGATCTTTGTCTATATTTGCTATGGAAAAAAATGAGAGCGGAAGCGCAAGTACAGTGGCGTTTTAAAGATCACGTACTTCAAACAAAAATGTCAAAAGAATATAATTATTATGAAAAGCGGCATTGTGTAGGGAAAGTTTCTCGTAAAAAATTGTAATGGTGATTCTACTGACTGCCATAAAACAAAGCTGCAACGAGGGCTAAACTCGTGAAGAAGAGGAAATAATGCATCATTCCAGAACTGATGATAGAAACGCTCGAAAGATAAAATGGCCCTCGATGAGTTTGTATGCGCATAGCAATTAGCCATAGAACAAGATTCGACATCGTATCACATCTAGATGTCTACTTTCGAATCCGTCCAGCCACTATTGCAAAATGTTTGTTCGTGTACCGTCCCCGCTATTGAAATTGCAGGCAGCACACGCGGGAGGCGGGTCGTGGAGAACATAACGAAATGTCGGACAATCTTCTCAACTATTCGCGTTCACGGAAATGTTAGATTCTTCTATTTGGGGTCGCGCGGTCGAGAGGGAGAGTTCAGTTCTGTGGGAAAAGAAGAGAGGATGAATTCGGCACGGAGGGATGCTCTAAGCATCCGAAAGATACAGGCAGTTAAGGGCGCGATATGGTTAGCGTCGGAGCGTTGCGGTGCTGATGGTTAGGTGGATGAAATAGGGATACGCGGGAGGGGAGAATCGTTGTCCATTTGTACGCTTCGCGATCGACCATAGTGGATGCCCTTAGGACTGGACTGTGTACATATGCATGTATACATATGCACGTATTAACCCCGTGCGTTATTTTCCAAAGTTTCGATTGCACAACGGCGGTAGTCTGGATTGTAGAAGCGAATCCCACAAGCTCTAAGCGAACCATTTTCGTCTCGCATGCCACTCGTTCTCCCTCTCCTCGCTCTCTCTCTCTCTCTCTCTCCCTCTCTCTCTCTCTCTCTCTCTCTCTCACTCTCTCTCTGTTTAACGACCCCGTTACGGGGAACCCCGTGCTTGCACGGGCTCGCGATCATATATACACGCGGAGAAGAAACGGTACGGGAGGACGACGAGTCTAGCGAACTCTATCGAACGATATTTCTCTAACTATCTAGAGCCGACGCTTTCCTACCCCACCCCTCGTTCTCCCGAACTACGTTCCCCGCTTATTATGAGCATAAACATCGGACTTTCCAGCGTAGAACGAGGACCGGAAAGAGAACGGGTTACAACTTCCTCGTTTCATTATACGAGCCTACGATGATACGAAAAGTAGAACTCGGAGGGCAAAAAAACAAGAAGAATTGTTACGATCATGAGAGATAGAAAGTTGGGGGAAAGGAGATGGGAAAAACGATGGACGAAGGTTCCGGCGTTTTACCAAAACTTCACATTTTTCTCGTTTGCGCAAACAAAGAAGTTTGCGAATTAAGAATACAGAAATTGCCATTTTCTATTCTGTTGAATCGCTGACCCCGAACAGATAAGGAAGAAACGCGAGCTTGGCAATATTCGCCCGGCAATGCGATGTATATTTATAGTGAGAGATAGAGATAGATATAGAAAGAAACAAAAATAGGCGAGGAAACGTTATAGCAAATATAAAAATGAAATTCGTCGGTCGTCACGAGAGAACACCGGTGAACGACGTAATTACGTGTAATTTATATTACTCGCCATTGAGATGCAAATTTTGGGTACGACACGGATGGGGGACGGGGCTACAAGGTCTCGAGCGAATCTGCTCTCGCCTATACACTTATACACACACGCGCGCGCGTACACTCATATATATATATATGCAACTTTACCGACTTTCAAGCTGCAACCCTTTGGGCACCGACGAATTCTATCTACATAGTGCAACTGCAATCTTCCGGGTGCGTCTTTCGTCAGTATAGTATTAACGACCGCAAATGATTATGCCGATATATGTGATGACTCAAACGTGATTTTTTAACACATACCTAGCAGAAAGTGGGCAAATTTCGCACTCCTGTGTCGGATATCAAGAAAATACACGGTCTTATGTCCAAGTGAGGGTGCAATATCATCTTGAGGGGATACACTGAGAGAAAAGACCATGGCATTAAACAAAAACTCGAACTAGAAGAGTAGAACTTTCAGTTGAGTTGTTATTTTATGTTGGAATTATGAAATACTCTATGCGTTTAGTAGACGGGCACTGATGCCTTCAACCAACACGCATGCAATGTATAAAAGCTAATCAAATAACAAATCATATACGCATATTAGCCGGTTGTATCTTATTATACTTCGAGCTTCCTTTTTCAAGATTGCGCCTAACCCATACGATTTTACCACTATTTTCAGATAATGAAAGACTAAAGAATCCTTGTTCCCTTTTTCTCATCGTCCTACTGGAAACGCCCGTAGCTTTTTGTAGTGCACGCTACATGGAGCGTGCTCGGAGCACGCCTCAACATCAGATTTTCAGTCACATATTAAAATAAAATCTTTATGCTTGAAGATAAAACTAACGGTCTAAGATCATGAAAGAATCTCACAAAAAGAAAAGGTCTCGCACGGACAACGAAGAGGCGCGCAGACTTTTGAAAACATTGAAAACAGTTCCAGAAAAACTCGAACTCCGTCAAGTGCTCAGGTCGCCTGCTATCGAGAGATCACAATTCAAATCGTTCGTAGGTAAGAAGAAATATTTTTCTGCGTTTTAGTCGGGTGAAACCGCAAACACGAGTTGCTGTAAAATCCTCACAAAGGTCGAATACAACCTACGAAGCATGGTTGATGGTTGAGTGCACACGAGAGGTAGAACATAACCTACGAAAATCTCAAACTGAGTTCGCGCAGGAGGTGGAACATAACTCGTGAGAGCTCGCGCACGAGGCGCAACAGAACCTCGAAACGCCAAGCGCGTTTCATTTGTGGACTACTCCCCGCTTTTTGCGAGAACCGTGAGAGGAACCGAGGTACCGTTGGAGGCAAAGGAGGACGATGTACCGCAGTTGGTTTCGGAAAAGGATAACGCATCATCGCAAACGATAAAGGGTGATGTGAAAATGTTACAAGAGACACAAGAAGCTGACACTGAACCAGAATTGGACAAAGAAATTCCGGAAATTATGGGCGAAGACCCGCGTAGAAATTTTGATTGGGCTCGGTTCACGGCCCGTTCGGGTTACCTGACTACCCTGGTAGGGCAATTATAAGACAGCCTGAAAGGGCCCTGCTAGAAAATGTAACATTGTGTCACATATGAACTCTGAGTGCCTCATCAGGCACTCAGTTCAGTGCCTGATGAGGCCCTCATCAAGTTTCCTGGTCAGGCCCCTATCGGGTTTCCTGCGCTGCCAATTCTTTAAAAATTTAAATACGTTCTTTTCTAATCAAATAGGCGTCTTCCTTATCTCGCAGCCCACTACGATCTTATTTGTTTCAGCTATTCTTTTTGAATATTGAATATATTTAAATTGAATAAATAAAAATTCGATTCGAATAAATTTTTATTTGCTTACAATATATACTGTAAATCCAAGTATACTATATGCATGAAATATTTCAAAAATCCAAAATGAAATGAAACCCTTCATGTAGAGTTCTACTACAATGATTTTGTATCATAATTCGTCATTCCCTGGCCTTCAGAAATGATTTTTTTCGAAGAAAATATTTCGTCTGCATGGAATCGAACCTAGAACCTACTTACCTATAGCTACGCACGCTGCCCCTATGCTACCGAGTGCTTGTAACATCGTGGTCGCAGGTATGGCATGAGCCACCAAATAAATTTTTGGAATTATTTGTTGTATCACATAAAGTATATGAATTAGTTAATATCAATGTAATAATTAGAGAGTTTTATCGAATAATATGCTATAGAATTTTCAAACATATATACCTTATATATACATATATACATATAGAATACCTCTCTCTCTCCGCCTTATAAAGCTGCCGAAATCTTCTAACACGCATCCGTGCTGCAGAACGTTCTTGGTCGTGACAGTCCATAAGAACTTTTTTTTATACAATAGAATTCAGGAATACATCGAAACTCCGAAGCTACGATGCTGTCGAATCGAGGTTTCCATGTAGAAAATAAGCGGTTATGTGTGTCTATCGACTGCTGAAGCCGTTATATGGCAAGCCTATTTATAGCCTTATCATGGAAAGCCTTAGTAGGATTTATCAGGAGAACCTTTCGTAAGGCCTTATCATGGAAAGCCTTAGTAAAAGGCCCTATCATGGAAAGGCGTAGTAGGGCTTATCAGGGCAAGCCTTGGTAGGAACCTATCAAGGAAAGCCTTCGCATAGAAATTTCTTAGGGTTAGCCTGATTCGGATCAGGCCCCGATCGGGGTGTGGTACAGCTAACACCTATTACGGACATCCTGATCTAGGCCCGATCGAGCCGGAAGTATTTGGCCTGAAATCAGGCAATACTAAAATGGCCCTACTACGGCTGTCCCGGATAAGCCCTACTATGGCTTTCCCTGGTAAGGCCTTATACTAGGACTTTCCCTGATAGGGCCCTAGTAGGGCTTCTCCTGATAAGGCCATAAACAGGCTTTCCCTATAAATGCCTAAGCATACATAACCTCTTTTATATTTGACGTGGAAACTTCGATTCGACAGCATCGTGCTTTGTTTTTCAGTTTCAATGTATTTCTGATTTATATTAAAAAACGGTGTTATGGACTCTCACGACAAATATTTTATGCAACACGGATGCGTGTTCGAAGATTTCGGCAGCTCCGTAAATGTGAGAGCGCTGATCAGAATAAAGATGAGTCATTGTCGTCGTGGAAACAAGGTATGTATAACCTATAACCAAGTTTATAGGCGTTCAACATATGTTATTCTTACGCAAATGATAAATGTACAGATATCTTTATTATATATACTTTATTTTATTCAATAAAATGATAAGATCATGTTCGGAAAACATATGAACTATATTGTAATCTACGAGGTGAGTGTGCATGCAACATTATGACAACAAAATTCGAACGGGCATACATTTTTTCTGCCTTAAAACTTCCAATAATCGGAACCGAATCACTCTCACGTAGAATGAATTTATTCATAGGTTGCAATTCTCCGAGCAACATCAGAGCATCCGCCTCACCATCAATGTTGAACGAAATGAAGCAATATGTTCCAGTAAAGGCCAATTTGTGTGCAAACAATGTTGAAGAAAGATGCCTTTTTCAAGCATCTGCCGATGATGAGAATACAAACAATTCCATCAGATATGATTCAACGGATGCAGAATTTACTTACAAACAAGCATTTCCGTAAAGATATGGTAAGTTTTTTATTGCATATATATTCAAATCCAGCGCCATTAAAAACCCTAAATAGTATAAATATTTATCATCTTTCTTCGATGTAAGATAATACGTTAACTATATCCGTTTTAGGTTGCCTACATAGTGCATACTGTCGACGTTTCCGCACCACTACAGTAAACAGTAACGACCGTGTTTAAAAAATTTATCACGAGAGATGTGATAACACAACCCACGGCCATCAAAGATAGAGGAAAAAAACTTGTCCTCAACAAAACGAATTTCTACGCTTACATTCAAGGTATCGGGGAAGGATAAATCATATACATAACGCTTAATAAAAGCCTCAACTGTATGTACATAAGAATTATCAATAGCGCGATGTTTATTTTATGGGAGCCATTATCACAAAATTCTCGAACGCCGAGAACGCTGCTCCGATCTGTTCAAAAGTCTTTGAGTAAGCGTTTGGGAAGATGATCAACTATGCCAAGGGCTGGGAGGGCAACCGCACGATGAGGAATAAAAATACGACATAAGTGATAACCATATTAGTCGAATGAAAGTAACAACGCAGTATTAAAAATTTTATTTCATTTTCCATTTTTCAATTCAACTTTTTTGTAACTACTTTTAATTAAAAAAATATGTTCAAAATATTGACTAGGATTTCAAATTGATCCGTATGTGCTCTGACTGCGTCAGGGAGATAATAGCCTAATCAGGCAATATTATAAACGCCTGATTAGGCAACCTGACAGGGGCCTGACTAGGAAGCCTGATTCGGCAACCCAATTAGGGCGTAATCGGGCAACCTGATAGGGACCTCATTAGGCAACCAGGCCAGGCCCATATGTGACACAACGTTACATTTCCTAGTGGGGCCCTTTCAGGCTGCCTTATTAATGCCCTGCTAGGGCAGTCAGGCAACCTGAACGGGCCCTGATTTGGGCCTAATCAAAATTTCCACGGGGGATAGGAGGATCTTATCACAGATGGCCTCAGTAGGGCCATTTTAGTATTGCCTGATTTCGGGCCTAAATACTTCCGGCTCGATCAGGGCCGGATCAGGTTCACCGTAACAGGTATCACCCGCATTACACTCCGATCGGGACCTGATCCTGACTAGGCTAACCCTAAGAAATTTCTACGCGGGGACCCAATACACTTAAATCCCAATACACTCAAAATTACAACCACGCTGGCGAATTTGGCTGACTGAAGGCTTGTCAGAAGATCAGAAAAATAATATTTTTGCTAAATATACCAGAACTAGGAGTTGCTCTCGTAGAAGCTCCAGGGTTGAACCTCAAGGGGAGCACGACCATGAACGAGCCTGTGGTCAAACGGGACAAACGTTTTTGTTCGTTGCAAAATATTCTAGAAGCGGCGATCATTGCGCTTGGCGCTGCATCGTCATGTTTGCAGAAACAAAAAGAACGGATTAATGAAAAGGTTACAATTCTTGGAAATCTATCGAACATAGACAAGCTACTAATCGATTTGCATCATGGGATGACAGGGTCGAGAAAATCTTTTATTTCCCCTGGCTCACAAAAACCGATAAAGACAATTTTGGAATCGATTCCGAGCAGCAGATCACGAATGTCCTCACGCAGGAGCTCGATGTCGTCGATAGAGGTAGGCGAAAATAGCGATCGCCTGTTTCTGCTTAGAAAACTGGAAACTGATAACGACCGACAAGACCATTCCAAGCTACCCCAAGGGTTACAAAATTCCCCTCGCGGCGAATGTAGAACCGTCAGTAGAACTAGGCAAGTCAAACTTTTCGTTACGGAAAGAAAAATGAATGCAAGCCGTGATCGACGAACTCATCCGCAAAAGAGCGATCGAGGGATGCAAATCTGGATTCGGACAATTCTTATCAAAATGTTTCCCAGCGGATAAATGCAACGGGCAAAAATTGAATCATCCTAAATTAAAAAGAGTTCAACGAATTCTTTAAAGATCTTTCAGGTCACATGCCTACCCTTCAGACTCTCGACTTTCTATATTTAAGATGATTGTCGAACCAGTCATCGGATGGTTGCGATCTGGAGGATTTATCTTCACTGCTTACGTCGATGATTTTCTCCTGTTTGCAGATGCGGAAAGAGAATGTGCGCTCAATTTTCATCTAGCCTATCGATCTCTCTCATCTTTCGGTTTCGTAGCAAACTTGGACAAGTGTAATAGTGACACTTCCTGTAAACATCTTGATTTTTTATAAATACGGAAAAATCCCAATTAGAGTTAACCGATGACAAAAGACGGAATCTTACTGACATCGTGCAAAGGTTTTCATCCTAATCGCATTGTTAGGATTCCCGAAAGTTCTTGGACCATTAGTTGCCGCTTTCTCAGCTGTAGCATACGGCTGGCTTCATACAAAACGATTTGAGAAGATAAAATCAGACGGTTTAAGAGCCCATAAAGGGCTCTACGACAACATCATGGTCATCCCGGAGTATCTGAAAGAAGAATTTCATCAGTGGCAGAACACGACTTAAAAAGCAGCTTGAACCCCATCGGAAAGTTCAAATTCAGAAAAGATTTTTTTCGTACGCATCGGTAATTGGCTGGGGGCCTTTTGCAATGGTCAAGGGGCTTGCGGGTTTTGGTTAGCCTCAGAACAAAAAATTCCAATTAAGGGAGACTTTGTCCTTGGAGTGCCATATTTCAGGTCTTTACATTTTATTTTTTTTAAAGGAAACGAGTAAAGTTTTTTGAGTGCGGTTTTTTCTTGCTTTTATTCATGATATACAGAAGGTTTAAACATTTTTTTTTTTTTTTTAAACCAAGATGGCGGCCGTTGCAGCTCCGCGAAAACAGGTCCTCAAATCGCGGGCGGTAAACGGCTGACATTACTGCCCCCACTTTGTTGATCTGAAACACAAATTCAAAGCATATTATCAATCTATGACCCTTTAGTCATGGAATGACGGATGGGTTTTCCGTTTAGTACAAATTTTGGAAAATGGCGGCAATTTAAAAAAAATCGAATTTTCGCGTTTTTTTCGCATAAAAAGATAAATAATAAATGCAAAAATGTATCTATCGAAAAAACGATCCGTCATTCCGTGAAGACATATTTTATGAGTATGCTCTCCAAACTTCAGGTCGATATGTTAATTACAGCGGTCAGGAGAATGTCAGCCATTTTTATAAACGTGTTTTAGAGAAAAACGCGTTTAAAGTTTTGTAATGTGTTTACACAAATGTGTTTATAATTACAACTAATCGGCAATGCCTGGTCCATAGAGGCATCCCTCCTCTTCTTCTAGCTGCTCATGTTGAGCCGCTAACATCTCCCGCTGCTCAATCAAGGACAAAGTCTCCGTTAACTATTTAGAGCCACTGGCAATTGCGATGGCTATAAGAACTTTTGCCTCGGACAATAGCATTTGCGAAACTTTACTCAGCATCAAGAACTCAACCGCAATTTTCTACATTAATCATATGGGAAGCATACAGCCCGAAGAGTATAACGAGCTCGGCGCTAATATCTGGGCGCTAATACTAAACAGAAGAACGATGCAGATAGACTGACAAGAATATCGAATATTGACCCAGAATGAGAGTTATCAACTCAGGCCTTTAATAACATTCACAAAAAAATTGCATTGGCCTCCGATGACTCGTTTGTTTCATGTTTAAATAAGAAATGCAGAGTGTATTGCTTCTCGCAGGCAGAATCAGATGCCATGGCTATAGATGCAGTTCCCTTAAGATGGACGAAACATAAATTTTACGCTTTCCCACCTTTTGCGGTGATTTTACGGATATTACAAAAAATAGAGAAGATAACGCGTCTGGTATAGCCGTGGTTCCATTCAGACCCACACAACCATTATTCCCAATTTTCAAAGTGCTTCTAGTAGCAGAACCGATTCTTTTATTTTGAGAACAACCAGAATTGTTGCTTTCACTTTGTAGTCTCTACAACACCCGCTATCCCACAGTCTATCATTGATAGCCGGCAAATAATCAGGAGCTTTTTCGAGGGGAGAAGAATGTGTCGAGAATTCGGGGAAATGCTGACATCTTCGATTGTGAAAGGGACACCATAGCAATACCACGGCGCAATTCGCGAGTGGGTGAAACTTTGTCACGAGAGGAAACTCGACTGCATCGATGCCAGATTAAAAAAACATCACGGATTTTTTAAGCCTAAAATATCAAGAAGGTGGTTCGTACGGGATCCTGATCTCTCACAGATTTGCAGTACCCCTTATATCAAAAAAGGAAAACCTCACATGAGGAATGGCTCAAACGGTTCTTTAACCTCTAGGCGGCCGGGATGATGCCGGTCGGTACACCTCAAGGTATAACTTGGGCACATTCATAAATACCGGCCGCCTGGAGGTTAAAGGCGTGTACCGACTGCAACCATCTAAACCTAAATATGAAGAAATATGGAACGTGCAACCCGTCATCGAATTTGTAAGCTCGATTCCCTCATCGTCAGAAACTAAAGAAAGCTTACTTACAAGTTGACAACACTGAGAGCGCTTGCCACCAGAAGCAGAATTTAAATGCTTGCTGTGATAAAAATTAAAAACATTACTTTTAGTTCCGAGGGAGCTAAAAATAAAAATACCCAATTTAACAAAAACGATGCGACTGGGGAGATTTCAGTCGTTGCTTCATCTTCTTTATTTCAAGGAACGACGAGATTTGTGTGTAGTAAGTATATTAACTACGGATCTCGTACGGAAATTGAACTAGGGCTTTGATCGGCCCCAAATAGAATTTCCCTAACTTTATTCGCGCCCTAATCGTGTAGTCTCACATAGGAACTCAGTGGCGAGTCACAGGCTTGCTACTGGCATGCGCCACACGCCAGAAAATTTCGACGCGGCTTCTCGTTATGTCGGTAGCGCAGATCTCGTACTTTTTAGCTATGAGTCGCTACCGACGGACAGCGCGGCGCTTGCGAATTCGGTCTCTTTCCACTGGGCCAAAGAATCGAAGCCAAACAGCAGCGATCGCTGAGCGCGCGCGTGTATGTGTGTGTGTGCGTGTTTGCTACGCTGCGCCGGCCGCGTGGAGAAGAAGCGAATACATTCTCGCACGCCGTTCCGTCGTACGCACACACCTTACATCTATGTGTGTATCACACAATACACACAACTATGCATAGCGACCATGGTACGCTTGTATTGGAAGCATGCGCTCGCTCGGCAGGAGAGCGGTAAAACTTTGTTGCATTTTACATTGTATATGCAGCCATCAAATCGATTCTTTTTTTCGACGACGGCCACCACCGAAAGACTCATCTTTACCCGTCCTTGTGGAAGGGTACCAGCATTTTCCCATGCTTTTTAAATCCATTTCAACGAATAAGCTCGGGCACTATTTGAAACCTGGATGCCGCTTATCATCAACGATTTCGATCCCTGCCAAAATCTCGAGCGAACGAGATTGCTCGAAACTTACTCTACAAAAGAGTGGTAAAATCTTACATTGTTCTTTGTTTAAACAATTGCGTTCGGCATCGTTTTCTCTGCCATGACTTATCTTCGGCAGGTTGTCTGAGGCCGACCAAATTCGCGAACGAACGAGATCGACTGAGTCTCACTCTGCGAAAGAGTGGTAAAATTTTATCAATACTGCAAAAAAAATACGTTTAGTATTTTTTTCTCTGCCGGAATTTATCTTCGGCAGGTTTCTCCGAGGATCGAATTTTCTAGCAATAACGATCGGAGGAGTCTCGCTCTACAGAAGAGCGCTGAAATTTTAATATCGCGAATTGTTTAGAGGTGACCGGTGTAAAATTTTCGAAAACCCGTTTTGTTGGAAGCACTTTAAAATAATCCTTGGAACCTTAAAAAATTGTACAATGCTCTTTGTTTAAACAATAGCGTTCGCCATTTCTATCTCTGCCATGGCTTATCTTCGACAGGTTTTTTGCGGCCGACCAAATTCGCGAGCAAACGAGATTGACCGAGTCTCACTCTGCGACAGAGTGGTAACACTTTATATTTATTGCAAAAAAATACGTTTAGCATTTTTTCTCTCTGCCGGGATTTATCGGCTAGCTATGACAATCGGAGGAGTCTCGCTCTACTAAAGAGCTGTAAAATTTCACTATTGCGAATTGTTTAGAGGGCACCGGTGTAAAATTTTCGAAAAATCGTTTTGGTAGAAGCACTTTTAAAAGTCCTTGCAACTTAAAAAAAAAATTACACTGCTCTTCGTTTAAACAATTGCGTTTAGAATGTTTTCCCTCTGCGGGGATTTATCATCAGCAGGTTTCTCCAAGGATCGAATTTTTTAGCAAAGACGATCGTAGGAGTCTCGCGCTACAGAAGAGCAGTAAAATTTTACGAGCGCGAATTGTTTTGCGGACTCCGGTGTAAAATTATCGAAAAATCGTTTTATTGGAAAGACTTTTAGGAAATCCTTGTAATCTTAAAAAATATAATGCATATTCGTTTGTAGTTAAAAAAACAATTATCAAGTCGTTTTCAAGCTATTTTTTTAAAGGAAGTCTCCGGTGCTAAATACCGTCTTCGGCAATGTCATGCCGGTAGGCGCAGTTCTCAACTTTTGTAAGCCTATTGTGAGGACAAAGTCACCAACTAAAATTAGTTTTATTTTCGACCTATAAATGGACTTCAAACACGTTTTTCTCGAAACTATGTTTTTTAGATCGGGACGAAGCAGAACTCGAACAATTGTCGTCCAATCGACTTGAAATTCTAATTGTAGCTTCTTAGATTGTTTTAACGGTCAAGGACGAACGCTTTTTTCGATTCACTGACAATAGTAGTATAGCTAGGCCGGTTCTAACGCACTTTTGTGTCGGTGGGACCGAGGGGCGAGGGGGCGGCAGCGAGGGGGAGGGAGCGAGGGGTGTGTGTGTGTGGGTGTGTGGGTGCGCGCGCGCGCGTGTGTGTGTGTGTGTGTGTGCGTGCGTGCGTGCGTGCGTGTAAGTGTGTGTGTGTGTGTGCGTGCGTGCGTGCGTGCGTGTGTGTGTGTGTGTGTGCGTGTGTGTGTGTGCGTGTGTGTGTGTGTGTGTGTGCGTGCGTGCGTGCGTGCGTGCGTGCGTGCGTGCGTGCGTGCGACACCCATATATGATTCGGAAAATTTTCGGTAATTTGAAGACGCTACACGAAGGGGCGGCAGTTCAAGCCCGCTTATTAATGACATGCAGCTGCCTTGGTTCAATTCCGAAAGATAATGTCAAGATGTTTGCTTGTGTCCGCCCCGTCGCAGGGCTCGCGACACTCGAAACAGGTCCTGACAACTTTCTTGGAAAAGCGTGCATGCGTGCGTGCGTGTATGACAACCATATATGGGTCGGAAATTTTTCGGTAATATGAAAACGCTAGGCGCCACATGGCTGGTCTGTATTAATGCCATGCAGCTGCCTTGCTTCTATCTCGAAAGATAATGCCAAGATGTTCGCATGCACCCCGTCTCAAAGCTCGCCGACATTCGAAACAGGTCCTGACAGGTTCCTAGAGAAAACTGCAAACTTTAAGGATCTATCGTCAAGGGCCGTTGGCGCCGATGGACCACTTGAGCGCAACTGCACTCTTGAAAAAAGAAGTCTCATCGAGGTCTCGGTTTCATTCTGAGATATAACGTCAAGATGTTCGCATGTGCGAGTATGTACTCAGTACATCCAGCCAAGCACCCACTGGACTTGACTAAAAACGAGCTCGAACAGGTTCCAAAGGTGTTGCTCCTAAAATATTGGGGTAAATATGTGGGCTTATTGTCGGATCGTTTGCCGGAACATCATCAGAAGGACAGTGAAGTGATATCATATCTTCCATGTATGGAGCATTATAATACGCCGCAGATGAAAGATCACATGGATGGTCCCCCACCTCAACAGCGGGAGTGTAATAAATGCTGAGAAAATTCTCCTCGTCCGGGGTTCTTCGAACGTGTTTGAACCTGTTTTTCACGATTGGAAAAGAGGGGTGAAGTTTGTAAATGTTTGAGTGGAGGGGGGGGGGGGCTTACGGGGGAGCTTATAAGTCCGTGGACGAAGCTCAGACTGCACTATTCCACTGTACCATCCACATCTCTCCAAAAAAAAAAAAAAGAACTCTGAAAGTGCGGAGAAAAATGGATCTCTCGACTATCAACAAAGTCGGCCGGGTGGTGGAATTCCTCCCAACGAAGAAGCTTTTAGAACTCCCCGTTAAATCGGAACGACTAATCTCCGTTATGAGGGCCGTACAAACTAAATTCGGGAAACGCTACATCGTGGATATCGCGGATGAGTTCTCCGTCTTCTTACCGGCGCGACTTGTGAAGGCCTTTGACCAAGATCGGACAATGTTCGAGAGTATGCTGCAAGTGGCACGCGATGGTCAACCCTGCATGCAGTACATTGGTGGAAAATACAACAGTGTCGAGTTCCGCCGTCTCTGAACATGGTGGACGGGAAAAAAATTCGTTGCATCGTCGAACGGCACCATCGAGAGTATGCTGCAACTGGCGCGCAAACAGCTACATGCAGTTGTGGAAAATACAACAGGCTTCCATCGTCTCTGAGGCGGAAAAAAAAGATCAAATTCGTTGGGGCACCATCGTTGAACTGTTCGCACCACGGTCATCTCGCAATTATTTTCGACGGTTTATGAGTTGACTATGTAAAAAAAATGTATTAAAAATGTTTTATCAAAATGTAGATGAAGTAGAAATTCAATGTGGTTTCGTTACAGAATAAATGAAGAATACAAATGGTATATATTTCCATCGAAATGTTTTTTACTCATTGAAAAAAATCCCTCGCTCACGTCTCGTATACACTCAACCAGCTTTCCTATTGGGGTAAATATGTGGGCTTATTGTGGGATCGTTTGCCGGAACATCATCAGAACGACAGTGAAGCGATATCATATCTTCCATGCATGGAGCATTATAATATGCCGCAGATGAAAGATCACATCGATGGCCCCCCACATCAACGTCGGGAGTGTAATAAATGCTGTGAAAATTTTCCACGCTGTGAAAATTCTCCACGCTCTCCATGCTGTGAAAATTCTCCACGTTCGAAGAACCCCGAACGTGGAGAATTTTCACAGCATTTATTACACTCCCGACGTTGATGTGGGGGGCCATTGATGTGATCTTTCATCTGCGGCGTATTATAATGCTCCATGCATGGAAGATATGATATCACTTCACTGTCGTTCTGATGATGTTCCGGCAAACAATCCCACAATAAGCCCACATATTTACCCTAATAGGAAAGCTAGTTGAGTGTATACGAGGCGTGAGCGAGGGATTTTTTTCAATGAATAAAAAACATTTCGATGAAAATATATACCATTTGTATTCTTCATTTTTTCTGTAACGAAACCACATTGAATTTCTCCTTCAGCTACATTTCGATAAAACATTTTTAATGCATTTTTTCTACATAGTCAACTCATAAACCGTCAAAAATAATTGCGAGATGACCGTGGTGCGAACAGTTCAACGATGGTGTCTCAACGAATTTGATCTTTTTTTTCCGCCTCAGAGACGATGGAAGCCTGTTGTATTTTCCACAACTGCATGTAGCTGTTTGCGCGCCAGTTGCAGCATACTCTCGATGGTGCCGTTCGACGATGCAACGAATTTTTTTCCCGTCCACCATGTTCAGAGACGGCGGAACTCGACACTGTTGTATTTTCGACCAATGTACTGCATGCAGGGTCGACCATCGCGTGGCACTTGCAGCATACTCTCGAACATTGTCCGATCTTGGTCAAAGGCCTTCACAAGTCGCGACGGTAAGAAGACGGAGAACTCATCCGCGATGTCCACGATGTAGCGTTTCCCAAATTTAGTTTGGGCCTTCATAACGGAGATTAGTCGCTCCGATTTAACGGGGAGTTCTGACAGCTTCTTCGTTGGGAGGAATTCCACCACCCGGCCGACTTTGTTGATTGTGGAGAGATCCATTTTTCTCCGCACTTTCAGAGTTCTTTTTTTTTTGGAGAGATCTGGATGGTGCAGTGGAATAGTGCAGTCTGAGCTTCGTCCACGGACTTATAAGCTCCCCCGTAAGCCCCCTCCCACTCAAACATTCACAAACTTCTCCCCTCTCTTCCAATCGTGAAAAACAGGTTCAAACACGTTCGAAGAACCCCGGACGAGGAGAATTTTCACCATCGATGTGATCTTTCATCTGCGGCGTATTATAATGCTCCATGCATGGACGATATGATATCACTTCACTGTCCTTCTGATGATGTTCCGGCAAACGATCCGACAATAAGCCCACATATTTACTCCAATATTTTAGGAACAAAACCTTTGGAACCTGTTCGAGCTCGTTTTTAGTCAAATCCAGTGGGTGCTTGGCTGGATGTACTGAGTACATATTCGCACATGCGAACATCTTGACGTTATATCTCGTCATAAAACCGAGACCTCGATGAGACTTCTTTTTTCAAGAGTGCAGTTGCGCTCAAGTGGTCCATCGGCGCCAACGGCCCTTGACGATAGATCCCTAAAGTTTGCAGTTTTCTCGAGGAACCTGTCACGACCTGTTTCGAATGTCGGCGAGCTTTGAGACGGGGTGGATGCTAACATCTTGGCATTATCTTTCGAGATAGAAGCAAGGCAGCTGCATGGCATAAATACAGACCACCCATGTGGCGCCTAGCGTTTTCGTATTACCGAAAAATTTCCGACCCATATATGGTTGTCATACACGCACGCACGCATGCACGCTTTTCCAAGAAACTTGTCTGGACCTGTTTCGAGTGTCGCAAGCTTTGCGACGGGGCGGACACATGCAAACATCTTGACATGATCTTTCGGAATTGAACCAAGGCAGCTACATGTCATTAATAAGCGGGCTTGAACTGCCGCCCCTTCATGTAGCGTCTGCAAATTACCGAAAATTTTCCGAATCATATATGGGTGTCGCACGCACGCACGCACGCACGCACGCAGGCACGCACACACCACACACACACACACACGCACGCACGCGCACACACACACCCACACACACACACACACACACCTTGCTCCCGCCCCCTCCCCCCTCGCTACTACTGAACCAAAAAGTGCGTTAGAACCGGCCTAGCTATACTACTGACAATTGTAAAAAATATATAACTTTTTATACCCTACCTCAAAAAAATTAAAGAAAGAGAACATTTCTGCACTTTTTAAAGTGTTTTTTGAAACGCTGTATCAATGTTAAAAATAGTCGTATCACGGTGAAAAGTACTATTTTGAAGCTTCAAGTTTCTAGTTTGAGATCTTTTGGCAAAATAATTTTGTGATCTATGGTTATCGCGCAATCATAAGAGATAGCGAGAAAATTATTTTTCCAATTTTTTTTTAAGGGATTCTTTTTCAGTTAAGTCAATGTATAGGTCCGTTAGCTTGTTTATTCAGCTTCAAGTTGGTTTTTTTGTCGTCTCTCTAAGTGAACTTTTTGCTGAGATATCCGACTTATAATGAAAAAATATCCGTTTGTCTTTGATCAATGATATCTCAGCAACCAATGATCGCACAGGAAATTAATAAGCAGCTTTGACAACTTGAATAAATTTCGTACAAGACCCTTTCGTTGAATTTTCAGAAAAAAACATTTTTTTCACCATTAATATTAATTTGAAAAATAGGACAAAAAATGAAATTTTATGGTTTTTCCGTAAATCTACAACCGCCTATTGGTGGAAAAATTAATGTTGCCCCGTTTTTTTTTCAGCTCAATGTACCCACAATAGCGGTGTAAGTTTTCAAATTCATCCATCGATCTGTTTTTCCGGACCCATCGATCGAAGTTTTACAAAAGAATTGAAGGAACAAGTGTATTGTTCCTAAACATCGTGTAATCATGATCAATATGAAAAGACCCATTTTCTTCGTCAATTTTTAGAACTTTGCAGTAGTTTCTTGTTAAATGTATGGAAAAAAACTGACAAATTTCAAACAAATTCTAATCTTTTTAAATTTTTGTAAAACTTTTCAGGAAACAACGGTGACTCATTGTTGCCACGATTTGGCTTTGGCGCACCATAATTTTACTCATCTTTGATTGCCTTGATTAAAAGTTGATACTCCCAAGCTGTATTCACTAGTCGATCTGAGAACTTGTATGTAATTAGCTCTCGATATTTTCTGCGAAGGTTATTGGGGATACAAAAACACTTTTTTCAAAAAAGATCTTTTGTTTGGAAGAAAAAATCAATCAACAGGTTTTTCCAAAACTAATCTTTTCGGTCAATTTTTTCTACATTTTCTTAAAAAAAAATGAATCCAATGTTTTTGTAAATTCATTTTTGTTCTTCAATTTTTTATCATGCCTAGTTTTGAAAGAAAACTGTTTTCCATAACCCTGATAACCTTCGCAGAACATATTGAGAGTTAATTGCATAAATGTTCTCAGATCAACTATTAGATACAGCTTGGGAGTATAGATTTTAATTGATGCAATTGAAGATGAGTGAAATTATAGTGCGAAATTTACGCACGAGTACACGATGTTTAGGAATAATAAACTTGTTCCTATAATTGTTTTGTAAAACTCCGATCAACTTTTGATGGAAAACGGTTCGATGGATTAATTTGAAAACTAACAGGGCTATTGGGAGTACATTGAGCTGAAAAAAACGCGGCAACATTACTCTTTGCATCAATATTTGTAACGTAGTCGTAGATTTACTGAAATTCCAGAAAAAGTCATTTATTCTCATCTACCAAATAAAGGTTAAGGGTAAAGAAAAATTACATAAATCAACGAGACGGGCTGGCAGGACATTTATTCAATTTTTCAAAGCTGCCCTTTAACTCCCGTTGCGATAATTGGTTGCTGAGATATTGATAATGACAGACAGAAGGATTGTTTTTCATTCATAATCGGGTATCTCAGCAAAAAATTGACGTAGAGATAAAAAACCAAATTAAAGCTGAATAAACAAGCTAACTGACCTATATATTGAGTTAACTGAAACTAAATTCCTTAGTCCGTGGACCCCTGAAAAAAAACAAGTCTGGAATTTTTTTCTCCCGCTATTTCTTATGATTGCGCGATAACCGTAGATCACAATTTGTTTGCCAAAAGATCTCGCAACTATAAACTTGAAGCTTCAAAAGGCTCTTTATCATCTCGATGCGACCATTTTTTACATAGATACAGCGCTTCAAAAAACGCTGAAAAAATGAAGAAATTTTCTGTTCCTGTAATTTTTGGAGTAGTATATCAAAAGTATGGTTGATAACACGAACTTTTTTGAAACCTCGTGCCTTTTTTTTAAATTATTTTTAAGTTTCCCCTCATACTTGACTGCTAAAACTAACGTAATTAACGAAAATATTTTACTCTTAGTTCCACGATGAAATTTACGATAGTTCTACTGCGTTCCACGAAGACGGTATGAGGTTGAAGTTTGCCTCGTTGGAACGCGATGAAAATTAATATTTTTGAATTCATTTTTTATATTTTGGCAGCCTCTGTTTACAAAAATCGTTTCAAGATATCTTTTCTTTTAGCGATCGAGAATATAAATAATAAACAAAATATTTTCGATAACAATAAAAATATCGAAAATGAAATATGAACAAGACTTTTCATTACATTCCAACAATGCAAACTTCAACAGCATGGAGAGGGTTGACTGAAAACCAGTAGTGCTGAAGCGACGCATGCACCGCTATTTTCTATTCTTTTAACAAATAAACTTTTTTACGTACTTTAATATATACCTCATAAAGCGTAAAAGTTCCTTTAACTATGTATTTTATGGCTTTCTTTGAAAAAAAATTCAAAGGTAACGGTAGAAAATGGGCGTTGTCAGTGGTATCCTCCTTCCTTTACACACTTTGACCCGGACGAATTTGAAATTAAATGCTCGCGTCCCCAAAATTTAATGTTTTCAGTAATGTTTGACACAAGTCAAATTTGGACTTTCCGATTTGCTAAGGATGGTAAGATGGTGACATCTTACCATCCTTTGAAATAAATTTAAACAAATACGTCGAGCATTCTTTAGATATACCTTGTCCACCGCTGTCCTCATACCCTCACAAAGGTATGCGGACAGTGCTGATGCATCAGACGACGGAGATATAGCCTGGACAGCGTCTTATTCTCCTCGAAGAGATTCAACGGCAATATGTTGTCCATCGTCCTCCAGTATTGGGCAACGGAGAAGAAAATCTGCGTTGCACTGGTTACGAAGTTGCTCGAGCCATATTTGCCCATACTCTTTCGCAAGGCACATCTTCTGTTGCACTCCTTACCACCGAAACCTGTAAAAACCAAAGATTGTCATGCCATGAGCCATCTTTGGCAATGAACGACTACCTGGCCCGTATCAGCGGTGGCGGCATGGATCAGAAAAGTCTTGCCGGGCATAATACATGCAAGCTTGAATCGTAATGGCATAATCCAGGGTGATAGTTGCCGCATCCAAGTTCACCACAACGAGCTCTGACCAGGCTTTGCGATCGGGCAGAACAGCCTGGATATCACCAGCCTACTTGGAGCCCGAGATGAACTGAGTTTTCGGTGGAGAATCGATGACACCCTGTCAAGTTTTCTCAGCACCTTTACAACTTTGATATCCCCAAAGCCGTTGAGTATCATAACACGCGCGTACCGTGACTTCCGGTGTTTTCTTCTCGCCGTTCTTCTTCAGCGTCTCGCTGTCGCTATTTTCCCCGATCTTCATTTCCTTGTAATCGGCCGCAGCGGTTTTCTCGTCGATTTTTTTTGTCGTGATTTCTCGTTGGAGCCTTCGACCACCGGGCTCCTTTCGTTCGTCATAGTCGACAAAACTCACGACAGCGCGACAAAAAAAATGCACTCTATCACAAACTATTACACCGCGTATGGATATATTTTGAACGAATTTTCAAGGTTATAGCTCCTGTTTTCGACCTGTCAAAAAACAAACTGTTCTGGAAGGAGGCGGGCGCGGTCGGTAAGAAGATCGATGCGAGCTGCGCGCCGCCAGGGAGAAAACAGATGAACTAAATCCATTGGTCTGGTAGACAATATTTTAAGCTTTGTTGGTACAGTTTTGCTACATTCATTTTAAAATTTCAAAATGCTTTTTCTCCACCATTTGTTCATGAAAACAGGACAAACAAAGCTTAAAATGTGTGCTTTTTCACTGTCGAGAGCATGGTTCCCGCCAAATTACCGAAAACGCAATGCAATGGTTAATAATTCACAGTTTTTCGCATGGTAACCACGAACTGTAAATTTTTTTTCGAAATTTTAGAAAATTTGCGGAACCATGCTCTCGGAGCAAGCGTGCTGCATGCATACAACAAATTTCATTCCAATTGGTTGTTCTATTTGGGAGAATTCCCATTTCAAAATTTCGATGCGGTCGGAGGCGTGTGGCACATGGCCTTAAAGCCTGAATCATGAGGGCCTTCAAGGTTGCCTGAACAACGCCTCAAAGAAACCATGGTATGCCCGTAAGTTATCCGTGTCAATAGATATGCGTACGTGTGTGTAAATGTATGCGTTTCTGCGCATATGTGTCCGTTTATATAAGGACGAGTCATGGTAAACTGCCAAAAAAAATATTTAATTTAAATAGGATCTATTTGAATTACATAGGTTTTTTCCTTGTCTCACGGCCTACTACAATCGCATTCGCTTATAAGATATTCTTTACTTGTTTCAGGTATTCTTCTTATATATTAAATATATTAAAATTAAATAAATAAAGATTCGATTCAAATAAATCTTTATTTGCTTGCAGAAAATATTTTATAAATGTAAAATGAAATTAAACACTAAGTTGACAGTTTTATCACAACGATTTTGTATCGTAATTCGCCATTCCCTGGTCTCTCGAAATGATTTTTTTCCAAGAAAATATTTCATCTACATGGAAATCGGACCTAGTACCTACCTAC
>OX632359.1:20882141-20884641 GCA_951751655.1 Ophion costatus | reverse complement strand
CCACTCTTCGATGTTGCTGGGCCGATTTTTAATCAGTTCCCATCTGACCAAGGTGGTATCCTGGTGTTGGGGTAAAACTCCGGTCGAACGCAAGTCGCGACCCCAGACTCTCACGTCTCAACGAGTTCGCGTCCGTCAACGTTGGATCGTCAAAACGGTCTCGCGAGTACCGGGTCCCTCGGTTGCTTCCTGAGTACAGAGCCCTGCTCGCGCACAAAGCGTTTCCCGGCAACCATAATTCTCGTGCACTAGGGAGGCGGATAGTATCCCCCTGTGAATCCAGTGCAAAGGTGGTTGCACATGATTGTGAGACCGTTGATTGTGCGAAGTTGAAACTATCGCGCTAGAGACGCAATAATTACTCAATCTAATTCCGTTCAACTCAACTAACCAGAATAAAAATTCGCGTCGCATAATCACATTGTAATCGATCAGGTTCTGTATTGTTAAAATTAGTTTGAGTGTGTGGGTGCTCGAGCAGAAATTGCGCTAGCCTGTCCGAGTTACATGCTAGTAACCCGCGTAGAAATTTTGATAGGGCCCAAATCAGGGCCCGTTCAGGTTGCCTGACTGCCCTGGCAGGGCACTAATGAGGCAGCCTGAAAGGGACCTCCTAGGAAATGTAATGTTGTGTCACATATGGGCCTGACCAGGTTGCCTGATGAGGTCCCTAACAGGTTGCCCGATGAGGCCCTAATCGGGTTGCCGAATCGGGCCCTTATCGGGTTTCCTGTCAGGCTCCCTAGTTCCTGTCGGGTTGCCTAACCAGGCGTTTATAATATTGCCTGATTAGGCTATTATCTCCCTGGCGCAGTCAGAGCACATACGAATCAATTTTAAATTCTAGTAAATATTTTGAACATATTTTTTTTATTAAAACTAATTACAAAAAAGTTGAATTGAAAAATGAAAAATGAAATAAAATTTTTAATACTTTGTAGTAACTTTTATTCGACTATTATTGTTATCACTTATGTCGTATTTTTATTCCTCATCGTGCGGTTGCCCTCTCAGTCCCTGGCATTGTTGATCATCTTCCTAACCGCTTGTTCAAAGACTTTTGAACGAATCGGATCTGCGTTCTCGGCGTTCGAGAATTTTGTGATAACGGTTCCTATAAAATAATCATCGTACTATTGATGATTCTTATATACATACAGTTGAGGCCATTATTAAGCGTTATGCATATGATTCATCCGTACCCGATCATTCTATTTAATTAAATAAAGAATATATACATATATATATATATAAAATAAATATATATGTACATTAAGCATTTGCGTAAGAATAACATATGCTGAACACCTATAACTTGGTTATAGGTTATACATACCTTGTTTCCACGACGACAATGATTCATCTCTATTCTGATCAGCGCTCTCACATTTACGGAGCTGTCGAAATCTTCGAACACGCATCCATGTTGCATAAAGTTTTTTGTCGTGAGAGTCCATAACACCGTTTCTTAATATAAATCAGATATACATCGAAACTGAAAAACAAAGTACGTTGCTGTCGAATCGAAGTTTCCACGTCAAAAGTAAAAGAGGTTATGTATGCTGAGGCAGTTATAGGGCAAGCCTGTGTATGGCTTTATCAGGGGAAGCCCTAGTAGGGCTCTATCAGGGAAAGTCCTAATAAGGCCTTAGCAGGGGCAGCCATAGTAGGGCTTATCAGGGACGGCCGCAGTACGGCCATATTCGTATTGCGTGATTACAGGCCAAATACTTCCGGGCTGATCGGGACCAAATCAGGATGTCCGCAATAGGTGTTAGCCGTACTACACCCCGATCGGGGCCTGTTCTGAATCAGGCTATCCCTAAGAAATTTCTACGCGGGATCTGGTTCGCCCAATTGATATCATACGAACTACCTAGTGACTGCCTCACTGTGAGCTAGTAATATTGTGAACATTTTGTAACCTAGCCCTGGTCTAGCTACTGCCTAAGCGATCGTTACTGCAGATGGCGCGGTACTACCATAAATGTGCCACCTAGTGACTCGAGGTGATGACTAGACAACGTTAGTTACGAACGACAAAGTAAGGTTATGTGAAATACATGTAGTACAGTCTAATGATCAGCTCACGGCAGATTAGCTAGCTTGAGGCTCAGCTATCTTTGCGAATGCAAAAAAAAATCCCGTGGCTACCTCGCCATGAACTAGCCGATACTATGTAATGGCGGCTATGGGTTCTTTGGCTAGTCACTATCTAGCCGATTGCGGTTGTAGATGTCGGTGCGTTATGGTCAAAATTTTACCTAGTGCTACGTCACACCTACCCCGCCAACACGAGTTATGGATGGCGTTACGAATAGGAAACAAAATGCAGTATTCGGTACATCATCGTAAACTAAACAAGACTCCGCAATGGCGGCTATGTGTTCCTTGCATAGTCGATGTCCCGCCGATTAGGGTTATAGATGTCGCTGCTTTATGATAAAAATTCAACGCAGTGTCTCCGTCGTGCCTGCCTAGCCAATTCGAGTTACAGATG
>OX632359.1:20854641-20877141 GCA_951751655.1 Ophion costatus | reverse complement strand
CCGTGATTTCATCATGGCGAAGAAGCGAACAAAAAAAGCACTCACGATAAACGAGGTGTTCTCCTTAGAACGAGCAGGAAATATTTTTATCAATGAGATGATGTCTCCGCCGAATGGACACGTGGAAATATAATCTATGGTCGAAAATCAGATGGCGCACCACGCATCACAATCCATACTCCAGCTGATCTAGAAAGGGCTGGGTGACTAGATCCTGAACACATAGGGAATAAATCGCAGGAAAAACAATATAAATCAAGTTCTGTCGAATCTACGTCAATAAAAATTGCTCAGTTCAATGCGAATTCCCTGCTTGGCCACATTGAATTTATTAAAGCTCATCTCTCGCGTAATTTTTATCACATCATTTCAGTATTAGAGACATGGCTGTGTCATGGAATTTCTGATAATCTGATTGCGCTACCCGAGTATACGCTGGTACGGAATGATCGCAAGTGTAGGCGCGGTGGTGGAGTAGTCATTTATGTTCACAACTCATTACAAGCCAGAACCCTCGCCATGTCGCCAAACACTTTACTCAATGCCCCTGAATTCATAATTATCGAGGTGAAGACCTCCACAGCTGAGTCACTACTATTTGGCTCCATCTACAGGAGGCCTAAAGGGTTTCTCTTCGATGAGTTTATTGATGAATTCACACGGGTTGCGATTGCGTACAAAAATATTGTTATTGGTGGCGATTTAAACTGCAACTTACTGAATAGCAACTTTCAAGCAACATTTCTCCGAGACTTGTTGGTTACAACACAGGCGTGGCATATCGTTGATTCCGCAGCTACATACCACACATTAACCTGCGACTCCTGGCTGGATGTATTCATAATAGACGATCAGACCAAACTGATAACCTTTGAAAAATCAGAATCTCCGTTTATCGCAGGCCACGACTTTATCACCCTGAACTACAAATTCGATACTCGACCAGTCACTGAACGCACAATTTCACGTCGGATTTTAAATAAATTCAGTGATGTTCGGTTTTGCAGATCTCTTGCAACTGCACTTGCTGATATTAACGTTGAGTCTATTTCTTCCTGCTCAAATGGGTCCGAGATGGAAAGATGGGTTGATTACCTAAGTCAAATCGTCTTATCCGAGTTCGACAATCATGCCCCGGTTAGGGTTTTCCAAGTACGCCATCCGTTGGCACCTTGGTTGACCCCTGAGCTAAAGACGAGGATCAAGAAGCGCAATATACTCTTTAAGCAAGCCAAAAGAACAAATGATGTGCTTAACTTTGCCATTTACAGGCAATTTCGCGATGTACTTGCGGTAGATGCGAGGTCGGCTAGGAACGACTACTATAAGAGAAGATTGGTGGGCATGACAAATGCGACCAGGTTGTGGGGTGAACTGAGGACTCTGGGCCTCACTAAATCCAATGCTGTCTCGCCTTTAAAATTTTACTCAACCCAGGAATTAAACGACTTTTTTGTGGAGGTATCCAATATTGTTGATCGATGTCAACCCGACGAGCTCGTAAACATCATGAAAGAACGAAATCCAGGTCGTCCGAATTTTGAATTTGCTCCTGTTGAATCCGGACACGTCTCAAAACTTATTTAAAAAACCACAGCTTCCTCGCTATCTGCGGGTCACGATAAAATGAGTCCGTTTATACTCCGCAACGGTCATCCTGCGTTTTTAGAAATTCTGACTTCAATCTTTAACACCTGTTTGCGATTAGCTTATTTCCCTCGAATCTGGTAGCGTGCCTTGATACGCCCACTGCTTAAGTCGAACCCTCCCAGGTCGATTTCAGATACCCGACCTATCGCTAACCTGTCAGAGCTCTCCAAAATCTTTAAAAGGATTGTCCACCAACAGATCACTAAATTTATCACTGATCACAACATCCTCGATAATCGACTGTCTGGCTATAGGAAGGGCTTTAGCACACAAACAGCCTTACTTCGTATTTGCCATGATGTAAAAGCTGCGGTTGATGAGCGACGGATAACAATCCTAGTACTATTTGACTTCAGCAAGGCCTTTGATACTGTTCCACATTCTATTTTGCTGAAGAAATTAATGAACATTGGATTTTCTAATCACGTCCTAAAGTGGATCTTTGCTTATCTCACTTGTAGATCGCAAGCCGTCGTCGATGACGAAGGTCATTGCTCTGAGTGGAGAGACACTCATGCAGGCGTACCTCACGGTTCAGTGCTAGGCCCACTGCTCTTTTCACTTTTCCTCAATGACATTGGATCAGTGCTTTGTCATGCAAACCATATGATCTTCGCAGACGATACCCAGATATACCTCAACTGCCTACCTGTCGATATTCTAGATGCCATAAATTGTATCTCAGTTGATGTCCGAGCGATAGTTGACTATGCAAATTCTAATGGTCTGCGGCTCAACCTGCGAAAATCACTTGTGATGGTATTGGGCAGTAGGGCATACGTCAATAAAATCAACCTTGACGAACTACCAGCGATAGTTGTGCACGACACTCACTTACCCTATGTCAAGGAGGCGCGAAACCTTGGAGTGACCTTATCGGCTGATCTTTCTTGGCAAAAACATGTAAAAGAGGTATCACGCAAAGTCAACTATTCCCTACATAAATTATAATATAATAAAAACGCCTTATCAAAGGATCTCAAGACGACCCTAATCACATCACTCATCTTTCCTATTCTCGACTATTGCTGCTTAGTTTACAATGATGTGTCGGCGGAACAAAATCGTAAACTCCAGAGGCTTTTAAATTCTACGATCAGATTTATATTTAATTTGCGGAAAGAGGAGCATGTTACACCTTATCGGAGGCAGCTAGGCTGGTTGACAGTAAGAACACGCCGATTATACTTCATGGGCATTATGTTATTCAACATAATAGAAAAAAATGCGCCACACTACATGACTGAGATGTTTAGATTATCACCATCTCTACCAAACTCAGCTCGTCGAAATGCTTGTGACACTTTTCATATTCCACTTCATCGAACCGCCACATTTGCAAATTCTTTTGGTCTTGCAGCAATATATTTTTGGCACTCTCTTCCGTTTGCAGTTAAATCGTCACCAAATCTGGCTATTTTCAAAAACAGGCTTTTCGCACATTTGTTCGAAAACGATGTATCTAGTTTCTAAGCTACTATTTTCGTTGCTGCGAGTGCATGTCAGTTATATAGTCAATCAATATCTCATTCAATTTATTATATAGAAGCCAGCACAGCGCCTGAACACTATCTCGTTGTTCTGTTCACCTAGCGTTTAATTTTTGCTGAAATTTATGCGGTGTCAAATTGGGTACTTTCAGTATGATTTAAATTTAAACACTATCTCGTTTCTGTTCACCTAGGTTTCTGTTCACCTAGTGTTAAATTTTGCTGGAACTTATGCGGTGTTAATTTGTGTGCCTTTCAGTATGATCCTAATTTTAAGAGTGCGATTTCATTTTATTTTCGATTTTAAGAGAGAGAAAAAATTATATGCGATGTAATATGAAATTAATTTTAAGATTTATATTTAATTGTTATTTAAATTAAATTGTATACTTCATAATATTATTAAGTCAACAAAACTGTAGATCCTTGCCTAAAGGTACCGACCAAGGCATAAATAAATCAATCATCATCATCATCATCATCATCTCTCTCTATCCATCTCCATCTCCATCTCCATCTCCATCTCCATCTCCATCTCCATCTCCATCTCCATCTCCATCTCCATCTCCATCTCCATCTCCATCTCCATCTCCATCTCCATCTCCATCTCCATCTCCATCTCCATCTCCATCTCCATCTCCATCTCCATCTCCATCTCCATCTCCATCTCCATCTCCATCTCCATCTCCATCTCCATCTCCATCTCCATCTCCATCTCCATCTCCATCTCCATCTCCATCTCCATCTCCATCTCCATCTCCATCTCCATCTCCATCTCCATCTCCATCTCCATCTCCATCTCCATCTCCATCTCCATCTCCATCTCCATCTCCATCTCCATCTCCATCTCCATCTCCATCTCCATCTCCATCTCCATCTCCATCTCCATCTCCATCTCCATCTCCATCTCCATCTCCATCTCCATCTCCATCTCCATCTCCATCTCCATCTCCATCTCCATCTCCATCTCCATCTCCATCTCCATCTCCATCTCCATCTCCATCTCCATCTCCATCTCCATCTCCATCTCCATCTCCATCTCCATCTCCATCTCCATCTCCATCTCCATCTCCATCTCCATCTCCATCTCCATCTCCATCTCCATCTCCATCTCCATCTCCATCTCCATCTCCATCTCCATCTCCATCTCCATCTCCATCTCCATCTCCATCTCCATCTCCATCTCCATCTCCATCTCCATCTCCATCTCCATCTCCATCTCCATCTCCATCTCCATCTCCATCTCCATCTCCATCTCCATCTCCATCTCCATCTCCATCTCCATCTCCATCTCCATCTCCATCTCCATCTCCATCTCCATCTCCATCTCCATCTCCATCTCCATCTCCATCTCCATCTCCATCTCCATCTCCATCTCCATCTCCATCTCCATCTCCATCTCCATCTCCATCTCCATCTCCATCTCCATCTCCATCTCCATCTCCATCTCCATCTCCATCTCCATCTCCATCTCCATCTCCATCTCCATCTCCATCTCCATCTCCATCTCCATCTCCATCTCCATCTCCATCTCCATCTCCATCTCCATCTCCATCTCCATCTCCATCTCCATCTCCATCTCCATCTCCATCTCCATCTCCATCTCCATCTCCATCTCCATCTCCATCTCCATCTCCATCTCCATCTCCATCTCCATCTCCATCTCCATCTCCATCTCCATCTCCATCTCCATCTCCATCTCCATCTCCATCTCCATCTCCATCTCCATCTCCATCTCCATCTCCATCTCCATCTCCATCTCCATCTCCATCTCCATCTCCATCTCCATCTCCATCTCCATCTCCATCTCCATCTCCATCTCCATCTCCATCTCCATCTCCATCTCCATCTCCATCTCCATCTCCATCTCCATCTCCATCTCCATCTCCATCTCCATCTCCATCTCCATCTCCATCTCCATCTCCATCTCCATCTCCATCTCCATCTCCATCTCCATCTCCATCTCCATCTCCATCTCCATCTCCATCTCCATCTCCATCTCCATCTCCATCTCCATCTCCATCTCCATCTCCATCTCCATCTCCATCTCCATCTCCATCTCCATCTCCATCTCCATCTCCATCTCCATCTCTCTCTCTCTCTCTCTCTCTCTCTCTCTCTCTCTCTCTCTCTCTCTCTCTCTCTCTCTCTCTCTCTCTCTCTCTCTCTCTCTCTCTCTCTCTCTCTCTCTCTCTCTGAGTATCTCCGGTCTATCTTCGTCTCGCTCTGTCTTTTGCCACTTAATTCTGCAAGTTCCTGCCGGCGGGCAATTTTTTGCAGATCCAAAGCCCGCTCTATAAACTGCTTTGCATCACTGGATCATATCGCTTGTCGATCGTGTGGTGTATAGGAGCAGTTCTATCCATTTTCAAATTTTGGAGTAGTCACTTTGCACTGGAACTGGCCATTTTCGCTCATCCTCACGACAACGATTCACTCAGCGCAGGCGCCGCTAGATCATTCGCACCTACACAACCATGGATATAAATCATCGCGAGGGAGCCGCACAACTACTACCTGACCACTGTAGGAACTTCAAACTTGCGATCTCATCATCGTCGGGCGCTCCGCTGTACTGACTTGACCCGCGTTGTTTACATCAGCTGTGAGTTACTGCTTGTCCGACAGTCTGTCTATATCGCTGGGAGTGCGCGTCGCTCGAAGGCACCGCCTCACGTGTATCGAGATCTCCGGCGTTATTATCATGCTATCGATCTCCGTCCATCGATCGCGCGAGCGAGACTAGTAGGCATACATACCATCCTCATGCATCGCAGCCGGTATCGTAGTGCTCGTCATTACCTAGTGCTGTTCTCTAGTTTATCATTGAGTATTGACTGCTGCTACTTACAAATCGATATACTTATACACATCGATGGCGTCTCGTTGCGGAGTTTGCAATAGATCATCTACTAGAGGTGGCGATGTCCTTGTATGCGCGGGTGATTGCGGCGAATCCGTCCATGTGAGGTGTGCCACAGATAAATTCGCATATAATCCAGCAGATAATACGGATAATACGCTATCTTTTCGATGCGATTCATGCGTGATGCATGGCTCACGTATCACGCTGCGTACTCCAGAAAATTCCCCTGAGCGTAATACTGGCTCGAGTGATTCTACTCCAAACATCACGCTACAGGACATTTTACCGCAAATACAACATTCTTCCAAACAAAGTTTCTTACAAACTTCATCCACAAATGCTATTCTCCAATCAATTCAAGGCACTTTAGCAAATGTAGTAAGCGTCATCGCCAAACTACAAACCGATGTATCAAAACTCTCTATATCTCACGAGACGATGTCACAGCGTATGTCAGATTTAGATCACAAGGTCGAAAGCACGATTTCTGTAACTCAAGCTATGCGTGGCGAGCATAGAGCGTTAAGTGATAAGTAGTAGAGCTAGGCCGGTTCTAACCCTGGGATCTCAGGGGGGAGCGGGGCGGGGGAGTCGAGCGCGGGGAAGCCGAGGTATGCATGGCGGGGCGGGGGGGGGGTCGAGCGCGGGGAAGCCGGGGTATGCATGGCGGGGGGGGGATCCTGCACGCGGCAGCCGATTGCGGGGTTGTGGCGGCGGGGGAGGGGGAGGGGGGTGTTAGAGAGTGGGGAGGCTAGTTTTTGGTGACGCTGTCTTCCAGGCGATAGCTGGACCCGCGGGCGAGAGGGGGAAGCCGCTGTCGACTCTGTGGGGGAGGGGGCATCATAGAGTTGCGTTTCCTTGAAAACCCATAAAATCTGATAATTTATTATCAACATTATAGATATAAGCGGAGCATTTTTGTCAAGACTATTCACAGGAGTTTATATATATGAAAAAAAACTTAGCCAAATGTGTGCATGTGTGTGTGTGTGTGTGTGTGTGTGTGTGTGTGTGTGTGTGTGTGTGTGTGTGTGTGTGTGTGTGTGTGTGTGTGTGTGTGTGTGTGTGTGTGTATGTGTGTGTGTGTGTGTGTGTGTGTGTGCGTGCGTGTGTGCGTGCGTGTGTGTGTGTGTGCGTGCGTGCGTGTGGGGGGACTCCCATCTATGGCTAGGAAAATTCTCGGGAGTGAGATAACGATAGTTCCCATATGAAGGGTGGCCCTTCAAAGCCCATAAAATGCTTTATTTATTGCATGCAGCTGCAGCGTTATTCCAAAACAAGTTTCAATCCGTCAAGGTTTCATTCCACAACATCACGTCAAGATGTTCAGATGTGCGAGTATGTACGCAGTGCATCCGGCCAAGCACGCCCTGGACTTGACCAAAAACGAGCTCGAACAAGTTCCAAAGGTCTTGCTCCTAAAGTATTGGGGTAACTTTATTGGTTTACTGTGGGATCGTTTGCCGGAGCATCATCGGAACGATAGTGAAGTGATATCGTATCTTCCATGCATGGAGCATTATAATACGCCACAGATGAAGGATCACATTGATGGCCCCCCACCCCAACGTCGGGACTGTGGAAAGTGTTGCGAGGGGGGAAATGCTCTACGTGCGGGGTTCTTCGAACGTGTTTGAACCTGTTAAACGCGCCTATGATTGGATAAGTGGGGAGAAGTTTGTAAAATCTGAGTGGAGGGGCTACGAGGGAGCTTATGATTTCATGGACCAAGCTCAGACTGCACTATTCCACCGCCCCATCAACTTCTCCGAAAAGAACTTTGAAAAAGAGTGAAAATGGATCTCTCAAATATCAACAAAGTCAGCCTGATGGCGGAATTCCTCCCAACGAAGAAGCTGTCAGAACTCCACGTCCATACGGATCATCAAATCACGGACATGAGACCTGTACAGACCAAGTTTGGAAAACGCTACATCGTGGACGTTGCAAATGAGTTTGCCGTCTTCTTGCCAGCGCGGCTGGTAAAGGCCTTCGATCAAGATGTGAAAATGTTCGAGAGTATGATGCAACTGGGACGCAATGGTCAACTCTACATGAAGTACATTGGTGGAAAATACAACAGCGTCGAGTTCCGTCGAGTCTGAGTATGGTGGAAAAGAATGCTCGTGAAGGCCCGGCGGAAACAACGAGTTCAACAGCAGCCAGCATCATCACCATCGTAGAGTGCAAGGACTGTTTGCATCACAGTCATCATCATCATCATCGTAGAGTTTTCGACGCTCGAGTCTGAGTATGGTGGAAAAGAACGCTCGTGAAGGCCCGGTGGAAACAACGAGTTCAGCGGCAGCTGGCATCGTCACCATCGTAGAGTGCAAAGACTGTTTGCATCACAGTCATCATGGTAGAGTTTTCAACGCTTAGTGCTATGTAAAAATGTACAAAAAAAAACTTTTTCATCGAATATAATGTAAGAAAAAAAAAAGAAAAAAAATGTCAAACTGTATTCACCGTAGACATAGGAAATAAATGGAGAGAACGATATTTGTTCAAAATGTATTTATTCATTTAAAAAAAAACCCCTCGCTCACACAACGCTTCGTATACACTCAACCAGCTTTTCAGTGATTTTACATTTGCATGGGCGCAATTGTATTTCATGTTGGAGGAATGATGCGGGCATTTGGATTTCGTGATTTTCGGCAACTTCTGCAGCGATGGACAGTCCAGAGTCTCCAGATCGATGACTTTTGTTGCTGAATCCGCGAATCTCGATAGCCATGAGCACTTCTCGAATCCCTTGGCATAGATGGTAGGAGCTCCTTGCAAGATTTCTCGAATTGTCGTTCTAGCTGCCTCGTACGGTATGCCGCTGTGTTCCCATCGTATTCCATGGAAATTGCGTTCCAACCACTTGTTTGTCATTTTGTACTTGGCCGGTAGAGAGTCCCATGCAAATGGTGCGTCGAAGGTGAGCGTCAGCGGTTCAGCATCCTTGTCGTGGAGTTTGATGATGGACATCTCCTTCAGGACAAATTTGTTCGTGGGTCTCTTGAAGCCCTGTACATCGACGATAAGCTCCATGTTGACTGATGCGGGTGCGAATCATCAGCATGATTTTATACCAATTTTTTAACCCCACCGCTGATTGGATTGTACTCGACAATGCGATCATGGAGGATCATGCAGTAAGCTGAAGTTTGTGGCGGAATATTATTTTTCAATTCGAACTCAAGACGCACGTCAACAGGGCCGGACTTGAGAGAATCGTTTTGTTTTGAGCAGTCAATGACAACGAGGGGGGCTTTTTCTAAAAATTCAATCCTGCTCAGCCATGGTTCAGCCTCTTTGTTGTAATAGGTCGGTTGAAAGTTTGCGTACATCTCGTAGAGTAGAGCATATTGATTTTGGTCAATGTTCAAATTCAAATTTCCATATGGATAGCATTGTGAGTTGAGGTAAAGTTTGACATCGCTCAGGTTACAATGATCAAAGTGGCTGGCATTTTGTTGTTTCTTATTTTTCCGTCCCGTCTGCAGCGCGAGTATGACATAACGTGGCTTCTCCAGTTGATTCGAAGTTTTCACAGACCACACGTGCTTAGAGGTGGCAGGCAGCAATGGATATTCATACAGTTCCCATGTTCGGAAACTCATGGAGATTGGTGCATCTTTGGCGAGAAACTTTAACAGCCGAATTTTTCGCTGATCCGAGACTGTTACATACGGTACGAGCCATTCTATTTTATGCAATACGAGTTTGTAGTCTTCGGCGGCCGTTTGTACAATGGCATTATCATCGGTCTTTGATCTCGTGAGAATCAACTCGTGCTTGGCATTTACGACAATTTTACGATAATCTTCGGCAAAGCCGAGGAGCATGCTGAGCGGTATACACACATCAAAGTTTCCCGATACATCTACAATCTGCTTGGTCTCTTCGACATCGAGCCATCCAGTGTTCTCGAGCATAGAACTTTTGGCCGGTGAGAGAGACGAATATCCCTTAATTACACTCGTAATGCCAACATTCTTATTACGATCGATTTCTATGGCATTCAATTCATATCGCACTTCCTCAAACAAATGACAAATGGCATTGTTGACGAGACTTGTAGCAGCGGTTGGCATCCCATCGCGCTTGGATAATTTCCCACATATGTGTAGGGAACTCTTGCTTGGCAGGATGGAGAGGTCTTGATGTTGGATGGCAATACGGATTTCATCGCTGTTATTGAAGGTTGAAGATGCATATGGCTGATGAGCGTGAATCTCGCAATGGATGATGGATTCATCAAAGACCACGGGTGTCTGAATGTCTACGATTTCTTCTTCCATTTCACGCAGCAGATGCACAGAGCACAGACTAAATAATTTTTTACACGCTTTCGCCACGCACTTTGAGACCCAAACTCTTCAAGAGTAGCACGTTTTGAGGTGTTAGCACTTTGGGCGCTGGCCGACGACTGATCGTTTTTATCCATGGTTGTTTATTGTTATTGGAAGATCTATTGAAGACTATACCCATCACGACTTTATATGCAGGCGTATGGTGATTACTTCACCGCGGAAATTTACCAAATCACCGTCTTGATCCACTATGCGAAGCTGTATCGTATCAATCGTTCGACTTGTAATCGGCAGATAAATTACATGTGAGGGAACTTCAATGATCTTATAGCCCGGTGGCACAGATGGAAAGAATTCATGAATTATGTGTACTTTTTGTCCGTTAATATAGGCACCAGCGGTAATGTTGCACTCAACGCGTAGGGCATTCACTTTGAGAATGGCTACAGGAAGGTCAGATTCATGTCTTTTATTGGCTTCCAATTTGCGTGCGGTGAAGCCTAGTAGATGTCCAATAGAATCTGTCAGCTCAAAATTTACATCATGATCACACTCGATCTCACTGCGTAGCGTATTATTATTGGGTTTAATGCTGATGCTGATGTTTTTACGCGAGAGCTCTGCTTGTACAAACGTCTCGATATCCTCTATTTCATAACTACCCGTAGGTATCGTCAACACCTCTTCTCCCACGTAGAGTTTATCGTGACCATCGTCGATATTGGGAATAGAGTTGAAAGTCAACAATTCCACGAGACCGAGAGTATAATTTTTGTGTGGCGAGAGTTCGATGGGGGGAAAGTATTGCACCTCGAGTATGGATGATGAGCCAGAGATGGTCAATGTTAAACTTTCATCCATGATGCTGGTAAATTAACAACTGAATTCTCCACGTCATTTCCCCCCTATATATAGTGTATATTTGTCTTTGTGCTGTAATTGCCGACAAAGAAATTTGAGACACAAATGTCCACATTCAATCGTATCATACTCCTGATATCCAGTATAATTATAATTTACGCTACCAACACGAAAATATCTCATGAGTTCGGATGGTGGTGGAAGGTTGCCGAAACTATCAAAGTACAGGACTTTCCATCCAGTATTTTTGTAAGCGACCCAGTGTGTTCCAGGACCAACATTTTCATCCAAATTTACGATTGCTGCTTCACATTTGAGGGGCCCGCTCGCTGGCAATGTATCGCGCATGTAAACTCCACGAAAATGTGGAATTTTTAGGATTTTCGCATATTTGAGAAGATCGATGTCGGTGAGAGGTCGGTGAGGTAGCGTAACTTCTAGTTTTTTGGCTTAATATGAAGACCCAATCCCTGCTTATATGGTTTCAGATGTAAGCCCTTACCCAATGCGATCGCTTCAATTGTTCGATTATGGCGCTTACTTTCATCCAATTCACGTTTAGCTGCTTGAGCAGCATTTACCGCTTTAGCTATGCTCGCCGCACCACCTGACAAAGCACCCGCAGCGCTAAGACCCGCAAAAATGGGCACGAGGAACGGTAATAAACCACCAATTTTATGGGGTACAGGTAGAACTCGAGGTGTGCGTACTTTACCACCTTGCATCTTTACAGCTGCACGAGCACCCTTTAGAGCTGATTTAATAATCTTATGTGGATCATCACTTTGAATCATTGTCTTCTTCGCAGCGCCAATTATTTTTTTCAAACAAACGCCACCCTTGCGGGCCTTTATCCCCATACCAAATTTTCTCTTTGTCTTCATAATATTTGCCACGCCCCAAGCACTGGCTTTTTCACCGATACTAGCGTCTCGCGCACTAACTCGTTGCCAAGCCTGTTCAGCCAACACTTTATCCGCCAAATGTCTCGCTTCAAGATTATCCGGATTTTTCGAATATGCAATATCGTGTTGTTTGCAAGCTGCATCCAATGGATTAATGCCCGGATCACCACGAGCAAGACGCTTGGCCAACTTTGTGCCTGGTCCGCAATATTGATAACCAGGCAGATGCAATTCAACGGGTAGATTGTTGATTAGGCGATTGACGACACCTTTACCGCCATGAACGATCATGTCTAAAGACAATACTCGACTGGCGGCGAATCCGTATAAAAATGCTATTTATATGATTTTTCCGTTAGTCCTGTGCGAGATGGCATCCAAGAAGCAAACTCACGGAGGTAGCCTTCCCGTGATAAATTTCGATGAATTTGTCGAAGATGGCCGGGAGAAAAGACAAAAGCGTCATGGACAGTTATTGCCGGATAGCATACGTGCGGTGTTTTGTGGTCCATCAAATTGTGGAAAAACCAATGCTTTGCTCACTCTCATCATCCATCCCAATGGCTTGAGATTTGAGAACATTTATTTGTATTCCAAGTCGCTGAAGCAACCAAAGTACAAGTTGCTCGAACAATTACTTGAACCTGTGCATGGAGTTACATATAATCCATTCAATGAGCATGAACAAGTGATTGCACCAAGTGATGCACGGTCCCACTCTATATTCATCTTTGATGATATTGCGTGCGAAAAGCAGGATAATGTTAGAGCATTCTTTTCCATGGGAAGACATGAGATTGTAGACAGTTTTTATCTTTGTCAGACGTACACCCGTATCCCCAAACATCTCGTGAGAGATAATGCAAATTTCGTGGTGCTTTTCAAGCAGGATGATATGAATCTCAAACATGTGTACAACGATCACGTTAATACGGATATGATTTATACATGCTTCAAAAACATGTGCATGAAATGCTGGAATTCCGACAAGTATGCATTTATCACGATCGACAAAGATAGCAATATGAACGAGGGTCGATATAGACAAGGTTTTGATGATTTTCTCACCATTGATAAATGAATCGTCGCTGGTGGTTCAAGAGGCAGTATTGTGCACGCGTCGACAGTGACAACATGAAGAGCGAACAACTGTTGAGAGAAAAAAATGTATTGCGTGAAATTGCCAAGGCGAGCGATGCAATCAGACGAAAGCATCGAATGATGAAAATTGGCAAAGAGAGTGATGAGCAGAGAATGCGAGATGTCTTTAAGCCTATAGTCAGACCATTGGAGAAATTGGTGTCATACAAAAACGGTGAGCCGGCGAAGGAGGAAATCAAGGATGAAAAAGCCGACGATAAAGAAGGAAATGCGATAAATAGTGTGAAACATGAATTGAAGAACGAGACACACGATTCCTTCAAGAGTGAAACACAAGATTCTTTCAAATTGATATACGAGGATGATGATGATGATGAGTCACAAAATGTCGATGACTTAATCACCGAATATCTCCTGCTGTTACGAACAAATAGAAAAGCAAGCCTGGATGTATCATATGGTGTGCGGAATCTCTCAAACAACCGATTAATGATTGGTGATTCTCCGATAAATTTCGACTCTCAACATATTCGTGTGGGAGATGTGAATTATGCGAAAACTGTTGGATTAACTGAGCTGCTATTTAAAAAAGTGCCCAATATCGAAACTCTCACACCAGACGATTTGAAAAACTATGAAAAAATTGTAATTGCGACGAATGCTCACAAAAAATTTTATAAGCCTAGTGCGGCCATACGACGTAATACCTGTCACAAATTCAACACTTATATTGCAAGTATAGCCGATCACCACGTGGGAAAGGGTATGCCAACGTATAAGCTGGCTAGAAAAAACGCTCAATTGGACTATGTATATTGGGACAATCCCAATGAGCTGGTAGACCGTCTTCGTCTACTTCTGGCATCACAAGCAGCTGGAAATTCGGCCCATGCGAATGAAATTATATCGATTATCGAGGAATTGCGTGAAGCTGAAATAATTTATTAACTCGGCGTCGGAAAATTTATGCATTCTCATCATGAGTGTCGATGTGTTTGGACGCCAATTGCGTCAGAGTGTACTCCTCAGTAAGCAAGGTCCTCCAGGCCGACCTGGGATTGGGTTTAAAACCACCGCAGATGGTCATTATGACGTGGGGCAGAAACGATTGTGTAGCATCGCTAATCTGGAAGGACAAGACGACGCCATCACTCTAAATACTTTACACAAAAGATCCCGAACTATCATTAAGAACATTCGCAAAGAAATGAACGAGAGTAATCAGCTGCTGGTTAATGGACTTGAAGCTACGATAAGAGATATTGCAAAGACACTCGAGGCCAATGTCAAAAATCTACAAGATTTGGTGATTCGTAATTCACGGACCATTGCTGCACTGGATGCGCGACTGAGTGGACTAGAAAATGAACGAGAAAAAGAGCGCTCTCGTGCTGGAGCTACATAAGCCTGCTCGACGAAACTATCCGCGTCGACATGTGGACATCCGTGGCTTGGATGAGACCTGGCAAGCTGATCTCGTCGATATGTCATCGTACGCACATCAAAACACCAAACATAAATTCCTCCTCACCGTCATCGATACTTTCTCAAAATTCGCCTGGGCCGCACCAATGCTGAGTAAGAGTGGTAAAGATGCAGCAGCCGCAATGAAGTCGATACTCGTTAAGGGACGCATACCACAGTACTTGCACGTCGACGCGGGAAAAGAATTTTACAATTGTCACTTTAAATCCCTAATGAAAAAGTACAATATTCACATGTATTCAACATATAGCAACTTGAAGGCATCCATTTGCGAGCGTTTCAATCGTACATTGAAAAATAAGATGTGGATGCAATTTAGTCTTCGTGGTAATTATAAGTGGATCGATATTCTTGATAATCTAGTAGCTGAATATAATGATTCCGTACACCGTACCATTAAGATGAAACCGAGAAATGTCAACGCGGAGAATGAGAAGGAAATATTGCGGCAAGTTTTCAATAAGACTCAGCCGCCAATAAAAACACCACCGAAATTCACCCCTGGCGATAAAGTGAGAATCAGCAAATTTAAGAGTGTTTTCGAAAAGGGTTACACGCCAAATTGGACAACGGAAATATTTACGGTATCTCGTGTGAAGAAAACGCATCCAGTGACGTATCGTTTGAAGGACCATAAAGATGAACCCATCGCCGGTGGTTTCTACGAACAAGAGCTTCTCCGTGTCAAGTACCCCGATATCTATCTGATAGAAAAAATTTTAAAGAAGCGCGGTCATCGAATGTTTGTAAAATGGCTGGGTTTCGACAATGCCCACAATAGTTGGATAAGTAAATCTGATTTGTAGTCGTCAATAAAAAAGGCCAAAAACATTTAGACTTTTATGACTCTCTTTCTACCCGTCAACGTGGTGCGCCACGGCAGGCGTTTTCTCTCCCTCCAATCCCTTCTTCCCCCTACTCTCGAACAGTGTATGCGTGAAATAATGGGTACACATGGATTACAAAAGCCGTTTCCTTTACTTACAAAAGTCCATTTTTGCAAAATCAAATATTTACAACAAACAAGTTTTACATCGAGTTAATGTTTACAAAAACATACGCAATTTTCACAAGTTTTATACATCAAGTATTTACAAAAATGTACACAATTTTATATCGAGTTTATATGCATGATACTTTGTTACAACGGTATGCTGTAATGCCCCCATGGTAGGGTCTCAGAGGTCCCAGGTATGATATACCGCTTATCATCATGAGGACTTAGAGCGATTTTCGTCTCACGAATGGTGTAGACCTTGTGCAACTTCGATCGAATACATGTTTGACTACGGCTCATTTCAATGTCTTCCTTCAAGCATCGGGCATAATCGTCAAACGTGATTGTCCTAGCCACAACACTGCTCTTGACACCTTTGACTTTTTTAGTGTCCTTCTTACCCTCAACACGTGTCGCATACATTTTCGATCGAAGTCCAATGAACTCGGTCATAATTGCACCATTGCATTCGTCTTTCATGAGACCGGGTACCTTCTTGTTGACAAGCGGCATATCATACCTATTGTCCACCGGATAATCGCTCGTATCGAATTTTACAATGTCGCGCTTCATGTCCATGTACATATCATCGCTCTCAATGTTATATATGAGACTATCCGTATCGGTATACATGATTTTACACTTATCCCGATACAGAGGCACCATATACTCGTGATGAAATCCATACAAGCACGTTTTGGATATGTCGAGGATGCACATACCCACATATATCGGCTTGTTGAATTTCACCTCGAGATTGCGCAATTCTACAGCAATAAGGTTTTCCGAAAAAACACTTCGGCTGTGGAAGTTTGGCTTCGAAATCATTGCCTCTGCGCCATATCTGCCCTCCCATTTGGTCAAAAGCTTTACATCTACATGATTGCGCACATTCTCCATCGTTTTGCCAAACACCGCATTGTTCATCAATTTGAATAAATTCTTTTCAAAATCGTTTTTGGCCAGCGTTCGAAATTGCGTATTTAACTCGATGTATGAACGTAGCCATGGGGATTGTGTGAATTGTAATACCCTATGGATTTTCGTGAGGCAAAGTCCATGTCGTAAGCACTGCTGTAAATTTCGATAGTGAATGATGTAGCGTTTTTTATCACAGACGGTTGCTAACAGCTTTTCCCCCTGCTTACCCGGCGGTTTTTCATGTATTGGACAAAACGGCAGGTCTTTGTGCGCATCATGTAGAGATTGTGGATATTCCAAGTCGACTTCAAGGATGTAGCCTGTTGGTGAATCTAGCGCGATGGAAGATGGATCAAACTTGGACACGTCGTTGACCCATCGAAAATCTGCGTATGGCAAAGGTTGACACATTGCCCATCCATACAAATTGTTGACGTCAAAATACATCAAGTATGATGATGCTTTCGATGGATCAAACGACTCCATGTACTTGTTATTAGCGTGTGCATATCGGTTTGAGCATTGACTGAGACCACCGCGTATACCCCGCTCAACGAATAAAACCATGTCGATGTCGGTTAGTAATTCAAACTTGACATTCGAATGTTTCAGCATTGCATCCCAGGTATACCCCGGCAATGTGTAGTAATACGCGGGATCTAGGCCATAGCTCTCAATGCACGTATTTCGAAAGTTTTCGAAAATATCAGCTAATAACAAGACATCTGTCTTCAAGTATAAATCGCTATAGTCACCCAGCGTTCGAATGGAGAACCGCTCCCAAATTTTCTCAGCATGTGCATACTCACTCTCGGATACTGTGGCATCTGTCAGGGAACTATAAAAGGCGTCACGTGGTGGTAGGCAAGTGTCGTCTAGCTTGGTCACGTCATCAATATACTCATAAGGGAAGACCCCTTTTCGCGTCAGCAAATTGAAATTGTCCGTCGATAGCGTTGGGAATTGCATGCGTAAAATTTTGAGTTTGTCCTCGGTCAAAAATGAGGCTAATTTGTCGAGACTGGTATTGAGGAATTTGTATGAATCGATGAAGCGCAATTGGATCTTATGTTTTGAATCGTCTGTAATTTCAACATGCTTCGTGAAGGAGATGTATTTCTCCTTTGTGATTGGAAGCACATCGGTTTTTCCTTCGAACGCTGTGGCTACTTCCTTGATTATAAAATGTGCATCGTAACCGGATAAATTGTGAAAAACTATGGGAATGAAGAATGACTGTTTGTAGTTTAAATTGCAATTAGAATGGGCAGGGCCTCTATAGCGTCCAGTCAGATGGCAATGATCTCGAACGCGTACATCTTCTTGCGCGAATGGTTTCCTGCATATATGACATTGGGTCGCGTTGCGAAAACTGGCCCACTCGCTCGGTGTCAGATAAATCATTGGGACGTTGTCGCAGAAAATTTCTTTTATGCGCAATGCTAGTTTTTTCAGTTCTTCGACAAACCACGAAACGCAATCGACACTGCGACGTGAGTGATATGAAGATAGTGTTTGATCATACGCACAACACACGTAGTATCCTATACTAAACACTTCATGATGTTGATACATATCTTTTGCTTGGTTCTTCTCATCAGTCTTTGCTAAAACACACTCCAAATCGGCATACACAATGAAGGGATGTCGCTCTTTCCGGCTAAAGTTGGTGAATTGGAGCCACTTGTTGGTGTCATTCGGTAGTCGGATCGCGCAGTCGTTTATTGCTCCACAATCGACCTCGTGCGACTGCAATTTATCCTCGGATCCGAAGTAATGCAAACACCTGCAAAACAAACAAGATTTTTTTTTATCAATTTTCTCCCTTAGTAGATATATAATTTTGTACTAATAATGCTAAATTTACACACCGATCGCATATATATTTTTTATGCTCCCTCTTGCTCAGTTGCGCCCTCACGAGTCTCGACAAGTTCTTGATCCATACGAAATGCCCCACATTGTCGTCCTCAGTATCTTGCATGTACAGCAAATTGATGTGCTTCTCCTTCTTCTGCTGAGTCACGCGTATCGGAACAATGTCCTTTTTGTTGGTGGTGGTGGTATACACGTTGATGGATAAATTGTTTTGCAGCTCAAATTTTTTTATTTGGTGTATGGTTACCGGGAATTGAATGCCATGTAGATTCAGTATGCTTGAGTAATGTGGGTAAGATGACGGACGGTCACTGTGTCGTTCAGCTGGGCGTAGAGCAGCGCCAACTGACCATGCGAAACATGCATTATCGTTCGATTTGACGTTAACCACAGCCCTCTTCATCATTATTTCCCGCGGCAATGATATGCAGCACCCAGCACGCATCGGATTATACTTATTCACATTTATCGTGAGGTTAAGTATTTTCCGCAAAGCCCAGCCACTATCTTGTTCTTGAAATTCATCGAGTTTGGTTAATAGCTCCATAACGCATTGCTGATACCACTCATTCAAATCGCTTGTGTCAAATAGTTCACAGTTTCGCGTGTTGACACTTTTATTGGCATGTTTGTCTCCGCTCGCGAATTCGCCATTAAACACTGTATTAACTTTAATACTGTTATGTTTGCAGATAGTATTTTGCACATGTTGAAGCACTAGGTCGCGAGCATCGTTGAGAAATTGCCGTGGTTCGATGTGATTGCGATTGATTACGGAACCGGTCAATATTCGACTATTGAAGGATGTGTCAATCTCTCGCCAGATTAGCCCATGATGACCATGTCCTGCACCCGTGTGTATAAAATGATTACGTACAGAATTCCTCAACCCTTCCAGCCGCGCTATTTGGGCTATCAATGACTGTTGAAGTCCAATTGATAGTCGCGGACGCTTAATGCGGCTTTGCGTTTCCAATTCTTCGATAAACTCAACGCACCGTTGTTCCCACACAGCAAAATATTCGAATGAACTTAGGAGCGCGGCTTGGTCGTGCAAGATTTGTTCTGACTTCCCCGCGTTGCTCTCCATATTTGATGAAACGAGGCTTCCCAAAAGAGATGATGTTCACTAACCGACTGCTCGATCGAAAGTGCCAACACTTTTGAGCGCAGCAGATCATTAAGCATGGTTTTCCCCTTTAGACATTTTCCGTCTTTCCCTATCATCTCGGAAAATATCACCAACCCACGAGAATGTTCTAATATTGCATTGGAATGCCGGGAAAAATAAAAGAGCATCTCAGTCAAGATGGATGTAGTGAAAGAAAAAATTTATGGGCTCTCGGCGCTCAAGTGGTCCACGGTCGAAGCCTAAAAAGGTCTCCGATCCATAGATCTCCGAAAGTTTATAGTTTTTCAACACAAACACCCCGTTATCGTATATGCTCTGAATAGCGGAGCAAAAAAAAAAAAAATTCTAATAGCTTGGAGAGTGGTGTTAACGAAGAAAAAATCCTTAACCATGGGACTAACTTGTCCAGACCTGCATGATCTCAAGTGTCGGCATCAAGGTTCGACGTTGCACTCTCTGTATATATTTTCATTCGGAGATGAAAAACTAAAGCCCGGTAAAATGGAAATGCATTTTTTCCCCGGATCACTGTCTTCGTCGCATGTTGTCGTAAAATTTTATGGGTTTTCAAGTGTGGACCTATGGAATGATGAGACCCGAGTTGCACATGCGAAGCGATAGGGTATGACGGTCCCTGGCGCTCGACGTAAGAAAAAAAAAAGAGTCGTAAAATTTGAGACTTTTCGGACGAGGTGGTTGAAACGTTGGACACACACACACACACACACACACACACACACACGCGCGCGCGCGCGCGCACGCACGCACGCACGCACACGCATGCACACATTTGGCTAAGTTTTTTTTTTTCATATATATAAACTCCTGTGAATAGTCTAGACAAAAATGCTCCGCTTACATCTATAATGTTGAGAATAAATTATCAGATTTTATGGGTTTTCAAGGAAACGTAACTCTATGATGCCCCCTCCCCCACAGAGTCGACAGCGGCTTCCCCCTCTCGCCCGCGGGTCCAGCTATCGCCTGGAAGACAGCGTCACCAAAAACTAGCCTCCCCACTCTCTAACACCTCCCTCCCCCTCCCCCGCCACCACAGCCCCGCAATCGGCTGCCGCGTGCAGGATCCACCCCCCCCCCCCCCCCCCCACCCCCGCCATGCATACCGCGGCTTCCCCGCGCTCGACCCCCCCCCATGCATACCCCGGCTTCCCCGCGCTCGACTCCCCCGCCCCGCTCCCCCCTGAGATCCCGGGGTTAGAACCGCTCCAGCCCTACTACTGTGATAGAGTCGATTCCATGGTTAATGATCCAGCACGTACCTTAGCTAGTCCAGTCTCGGCAGAAATTAGCTTAACGGGCATTCCAGTCGAAGTACAAGATCCGCCGGAAGTTATGGTGCTCAAGGTGTTTCAAACCCTTGGTATCCCGGACTTAGTATCCGATATTCTCGAGATTAGACCCCTCACGAAAACTACTACGAACCCAGTGGGTCACCCAGATAACTCTTCACCGTCGCCTAAACTCCTATCACAAAGCTTCGTCGTAGTCTTAAAATCAGCAAACGTCCGTGACTTCATTATCACGAAAAAACGGGCAAAGAAAACTCTCACCGTTAGGGAGGTTTTTTCCCTCGATCGTGCGGGCATCATTTATGTAAATGAAATGCTAGAGGCATCGACTTATAAGTTGCTACGTAAAATCAGGGCGAAAGCCAAGTCTGCGAACTTTAAGCACGTATGGTATCGAGGAAATTTAATATATGGTCGTAAATCGGATGGATCACCGAGCATTATTATCCACAATGAGGCCGAACTGGAAAACATATGTTGTCAGGGAAAATACTAGTAGTGAACCATCTCTGAGCAAGCATCGGCCAAGTTCCCAGGACAACTCTATAAAAATAGTTTAATGCAAATTCTCTATTGAGTCATTTCGATTATATCAACGCACATCTCTGAGACAATTTTTATCACATAATTTCCATATCAGAGACTTGGTTAAACCCTAACATATCTGATTCACTAATTGCTCTATCCGATTACACGCTGGTCCGAAACGATCGTAAACTCAAGCGTGGGGTGGTGTGGTAATCTATATACACAATATCTTGAAAGTTAAAGTTCTCGCCACTTCACCAAATTTGATACCACTTCATCGTACATCAACGTTTAGGAACTCATTTGTCTTAGCAGTTAAATATTTCTGGCATTCACTTCCGCTAATGATCAGATCATCACCTACTCTCAGCATTTTCAAGGAAAGACTCTTTGCACATCTCTTTGAACAGGACGTATCGGGTTTCTAGTCTCGCGGTTGGCTAGTCTTCGTTACACTGTATTTACCACACCACTCCGAAGGTTTCCGGAGTTTTCAGGTTTTAATCTTTAATTTTTAATTTTAAGTTAATTTTAGTTTCAATTTTACTTTTAATCTTATTCTATCCTATTTAAATTTTTATATTGCGTTATTTGTTATGTATCCTGCTTTAGTATAGTTTTATTTGCACTGTATCGCGTCTCTGCTTATATATTTTATTTATATGTTATATTTATGATTATTTTTATTTTCATTATATTGTAATGCAAATGGTAAACTATGCCACTTATAACTGCGATGACATCGTTTCTTCTAGACGAAAGTTATTTTGTATACTCTATTTGTTATATCTGTTATTTTTTGATATTTTAACCACTCCGAGTGGTGTTTCTTTATAGTTCTAGATACTGCATTTATTTATGTTTGCATTACTTGTACCGAGTTGCCTAAAGGTATTCACCAAGGCAAATAATAAACAATCAATCTCTCTCTCTCTCTCTCTCTCTCTCTCTCTCTCGCTCTCGCTCCCGCTCTCGCTCTCTCGCTCTCACGCTCTCTCGCTCTCTCGCTCTCTCGCTCTCTCGCTCTCTCGCCTTCTCGCCTTTTCGCTCTCTCGCTCTCTCGCTCTCT
>OX632359.1:20850787-20854441 GCA_951751655.1 Ophion costatus | reverse complement strand
TCGCCAGAATATCGTATCCTCTGCCCAACCCCTTCCTGCCCTCATGAACCGCCGGTCCAATGTCCAACCTTGCATTACTGAAAAATCATGCCTCAAATGAAAGTGCATAGTCGAAGGTAGCTGTTACGCATAAATAATGGAATCGATTTCAACGAACATAACCATTGCGGCGTCAACTCAATTACACGAATATAAATAAGATTGGAATATTTGAAAAATATCAGGTTAATAAAAAAGTTTTTTTGCAATAATTTCATTATATTTTATTTATTTATATATCTTATACAAAGCATTACTAATCAACAATATATTCGCCATCGGTTCCTAGGACCCTCGACTATCTAGTTGGCAACTCATTTATTCCCTTTGCCCAAAACTGCGGCGGCTTGGACTCAAAGGAATTTGAAACATCCCTTCTGAGATCGTCGACGTTTTTGAAAGTTTTGTTCCTCAAATTTGCCTTCAAATGTCTGAATAAATGGTAGTCAGATGGCGCGATGTCGGGAGAGTATGGTGGATGAGGAACGGTATTCCAGTGAAGCTCAGTGATAGTTTTGTGGGTTTTTTTTGCGACATGGGATCTCGCGTTGTCGTCGAGAAGGTGCACAGTCGCGCGCCTTGGCCGTTTTTCTCTTATAGCTTTTGCCAATTCCTGGAGATTCTCGATGTATCGTGTAGAGTATATCATCTTGCCTACAGGGAGAAAATTGTGAAACAGCATTCCCTTTGCGTCCCAGAAACAGCACAACAAAATCTTTTGTGAGTGACGATCAGGTTTCGGTTGGTGTGGCGGTTTTTCTCCGATAGGAAGCCAATAGGCCAGACGCGTTCTGTTATCATACAAGACCCAGCTTTCATCTCCCGTCACACGATCTTCTAAAAACTCCTTGCGATGATGGCGAAGGAAGAGCGACTGGCAGATGGTCACGCGGCAGTTCTTATTGTCTAGAGTTCTTATTGTGAGCTAGAACCATCCTGTATCCCAAGTTGTGTAGGTGTTTTACTATTGACGGTTGGGTGCAGCCAAGTTCTCTCGCTAGCTCATGCGTACTTCCTTCCGGTTTTCTTTGATGCAGCGGAGTAATGCGTCTTCATCGATGGTCGACGGTCGTCCGGAACGTGCCTTATCTTCAAGGCTTGTGTCTCCAGATTTAAAACGATTGAACCAACGCTGGACTGTTCGATGAGAAACTACGTTCTCGCTGAATGCATCCTGAACATTTTTCCCAGTTGTGCTTGCGTTCGTGCCGCGCCACCACTCGTAAAATATGATCGCTCAAAGTTGCTCCTGCGAGATCTAAGCCATTTCTGTCCACTAGAACGCGCGCTCGTCCTTTTATACCCTGTCACGCGGAAGAATAGAAAACCTTCTAAAATATTCTCGACATAGGCCGATGTCATATTGCGTCAATGCGTAAAAAAACATTTTTAACATTTTTGCGACAACACTTTTTGATCAACCTAAATAACAATCTAGTGTCTAATAATACGGGTTAAATGGGAATTCAAGAAAGTCATCTCGTATTGGGATTTTTGGAAATATTACGCTTTCTTGGCTACCATGAAACTCGATAAGCGTCCCTTTTATAGCTCAAAAAAGTTTTGATCCCACTATCACGGTCTAGCATGGACTCTAATGATCGCAACAATAGATTGCATGTGATTTGTATGGCGAACCGTCGCCGGAATTATCATTTGAATTTTTTTCTATCTAGCCTATACCGCATTGAAATGGAGACGGACTAAATAACTAGGAGGTCAGATCTACAGGATGTCCCAGAACTGATGATAGCCATGGTACTTCACCCCCAATCCCCATTACAGGGGGGTTCGATGTATATACGCCGTTCGGTCCGCCAGTTAGGTTTGGGAGGGCAACGAAATAGTACATATCCATATTGGTCTCGCTACGCAGAAGATCTTCACAAAAAAATTATAAACAGCTGAGACTTTATCAAACTGAAAATCCGTGCTCTCGTTGCGTACAAAATTCGAAAGAAGGTCCGCATCGTCTTTACACAACCACAAACACACGCGCGCGCGCACATACACACTATCGTGAAAGTTACCCCTAACTATCGGCATCCCGATTACCCTCGAATTTCCGGCGTACAAAGTAACTTAATCTTTAATTAACGCGGTCTGAAACGAAATCATTACGTAATTGCCATTGGATATCGTGTCAAAGTCTTCTGGAAAAGTTTTCGAGCGCCGAAGCTTTTTAGAGAACGTCGTTTCTCCTCCGAAATTCCACGATAACACTACATCGAATAACGCGGAAAATCGATTTTGGTATATCGCTTCATGTCCAACCTGTTTACAGCCCCTTTTTAACAAAGATCCGCCGGCTATCCAGTTACTTTGAATAACAGATGTACGCGGTACAGATTTTGCGTGATCCATTATTGCACAGAGAAACCCGTAGGTCAATTTTTTGGTTTTTTTGTCAGAACTTTACGCACACTCATACCTCTCTTTATCTCAATGCAAAAGTATGATCGAAAAGTCTTTCAATTCTTAAGAATGCTGCCTTCGCAAAAGTTGCTCGCCTCCCCTATTTTTGGTTTGTTCAACGTAGCGCGAAAAAACATGTTCAAACTAAATAAAAGTCATCCCTGTCCTATATTCGTCCTATTCTCATCACCTACTTGATTAATCGTAAATCTCACATAAGTACTGATGATTGAGGCTGTCTGCAAAACATAAAAATAGTTTAAACTTTTGCTTTGCCTCCCTGCAGCCTTTCAAAGGTAACTCCTGTAGCCCACGGAAAAGAAAGATAGTTATCTGCCCAAAGCATCGGGTACATAGACACGTGCCCAATAGATATACAACTATTACTATAGCTGATAGCGAGACGGTGCGTGAATGCTCGTAATTGCGCCTCACGTAATCGAAGTACCTTCATCTCACTCAGCTTTTTAAGGCGACGTGCATCCATACATATTGCTGCTTAAAGTATAAGGGATCGCCTTGGGAGACCGGCCAATCTCGAACGGCTGAGATTAAGAAGCTGCGCGAGAACGTCGTCTAACGCCAGTTTTCTACGCTAGAATAGACTACACCTCCTACTTACCTCTGTGTGTGTGTGTGTGTGGGTGGGTGGGTGTGCATGTGTGCACGCGCGTGTGTTGTGTGTGTGTGTGCGCGCGCGCGCGCGCGTGTATACGTGCGTGTGTACGCGCATGTGTACGTACGCGGGTGAGTAGCAGGGGGGGTATAACAACATCCCGGGTCCATCAAAAATCCCTGCAAGCCAGAAAATTGCAGGGTAGCTGCCAACTAACGCACGCTCGCTCACAGCCCATATCAGGAACCACCTAAGCCGTATTCTTATTTGTATTCACGTTTGATCTCACACCACGCCAATGTTCAAGTTCAATACGGATGATGAAAAAGCATTCTCAACGAAACTTTATTAAATTTCCGGAAAACCAGGTCAGCTGAAACCTTACATACATCTTCCCGAGTAGAAATCCTGCTCTGGCTACAAAAAAGATCTTATCAGTTATCCTGATTGTTTTTCATGCCTTGATCAGGATGTTTATCAAGCCCTGATCATTTTTGTTACACTTTTTCCGATGTTGCCTAATCGGGGTAGAAAAATTAAAGCCTGATCATTTTGTGACACTTTTTCTGATGTTGGTCTGATCA
>OX632359.1:20815787-20845787 GCA_951751655.1 Ophion costatus | reverse complement strand
CTCGACTATTCGAACTCGCGCATCATGCTTGAGCGTGTACTTAGATCTAACATATCTGTGTATCTACCTACGTGTATATACGCGTTGAGATGGGGAATCAAACTCACATTTAGATATATACATATATAAGCATAATTATATAAAGATAATTTCGATAACCGTCTTGTGCAGAAAAATCAACGGGCCAAGAACAAAAAGTCTAGGACCTTCCTAAAATAACCATATATGCTAATAGCCAGTTTCACATAGATTTGTCGGGTTCAAAATAGCCTGACTCCATATACAGAGTGCTCGAAAAAAAAGCATTGAAATAAATTAAAAAAACGAGGTCGTACAAAAAAGGGTTTCCCAAAAAAAGTTTTATCGTCCTGAGGGAGCCATTCGATGGCAATACAAATTCTCTTTGTCATCACAGTAGCAGATTTCGAGATGAATTCAGGGAAAAAAATCTCTGGCTCAAAAATCACAAAAGTTATGGCGGTTTAAAGATTTTGGAAACATTCCACGCTACATACATTAGGGTGACGAATTTCCAAAGGCGTGTTCGACTCTGTGTCGAGTAATATGATCAGTTATGGCTATTAAGTGGCAGGCTAGGGTGTTTTAAATAGAGCATGTACATAAGCAAATCTAAACATATCCAAATATTTGGGATATTTCCAAAAACTTTAAACCGCTATAACTTTCTCGAGTTTCGCGCCCGAGATTTTTTTCCCGTTGGATTCGTCTTAAAATAAGCTACGTTTCTTAAAAATTAAAGCTACGTCTTCCCGTCCGAAAAATGGAAAGTTACCACGGTGTCTCGTAGATATAGTGACAAAAAATATTTTGTATTACTGTTGAATGTCCCCCTCAAAACCATTAAAAAATTGTAGCAAACACTTTTTTGTACAAACTTATCTTTTTTCATTTATTTCGATGCTTTTTTCTTTTAATTGGACACCCTTTATTATTACATACATATCTTCGGATATATCGTATTGTTGAGTATATGCACATACAGCGCAAAAAAAGACGTAACCCACAAGGGGAGAGCCAAGTATGATACAAACGGATTTTGATGGGTCTCAGCTATATTGTGAGGGCACTCCCCCCGGAGTACCACGCTAAAGAGATTCTTTCTAATACGCCCTGGTTTTTGAGAAAAACGACGCCAAAGTTTCATGCGTCCCTCTTATCCCCGTAAAGTATGCATATCGCCAAGCGTATGAGTGTGGCGCAGCGGCAAGGAGCTCGGTCGGCAACCTAGACGACCGGGGTTCGAATCGCGCTCGGAACTTTTATTTGTTTATTTAATTTTAATTTTTTTTCTCAATCGTTCCTGATCTTGATGAAAATGATTGATTGGGCATACTTATCTAATTTTCTAATGAAAGTATTTTTACAAACGCATCGAAACATATATTATTCGATACTGTGTAGTTCGTTAAAAAAAAATTATGATCACATAAACAAAAAAATCAATATTAATGCTAGAATAAATGGTCAGAAAATAGTTTACTATAACACAGTATTCGCTCATTATTTAATTTATTGCGCAATGTCATTTATTCGCTGTCGCTAGCTTCAAAAAAGTGCATAAAATTCCGGATGATAATTATCATAGAAACACTGAAAGCACAGATTATTGCGGCACCATGCACATCTAATAAATGCTACTTCTTTACAGGCACACGGATTTTCTAGCAGCGATACCGGAAAACACTGCTCGTTTAAATTTTTTTAAATTGGTCTTTCATCAATAAACTTCGACGCAAACCAGGCGTATTTAATCATTGGAATTAATACTGGCGCGCTGAACTGATGCAACAGTAACGAATGTATTCGTATCGAGTCCTCCCGTGAAGCGATTTTGCGGTTATTTTTTAACAATTCCGCAGCATTTTTTAGTTTTTTAATAAATATTTTTACCTGGCGGTAAAAATAAACATCGCACGGTTGACAAAGCGGGATACACTTGGGTGGAATAACTTTAACAGTGCAAGTGCACGCTTTTGTTTCGTTGACGAAGATACGATCGTAGACTGTCTGGTCAGTTTGCCCACCCCACGAATCGATAATGAAAAGAAATTTCCGTTCACCAACGTACGGCAAAATAAAAGATTTAAAAAAATCTTCGTACAGTTGCTTGGTGAACTTGCCGATTTTGTGCAAGTCACAATTACGTGTTTGAATTTTTTTCAACTCGTCAACTCTTATTCCAACGATTGGACCAAATGTACCCGATGGTTCCTGCATCCATAGAAACACGAAAGACACGATTTTTCCTGATGCAGTTAACGCATACTGCGCCGTGTAGGAGTGGCTGATTTTGTTTAAATCTTTTTTTTTTAACAAGAACAGTTTTAACCCCTTGTTCTGCAGGCGATCTATTATAAGTGGATTGATACTGGTATCCCGTTTAATCGGTATTTATATCGTAATCCAGGTCGAAATCAGGGATTATGACTCTCATTTGCATCTGGAATAGCTCTGCAGCTGCTGGCACTTCCTCCATTGTGGCGTGTTCTTTTGAGCTGATCAATTTTGTGATTTTCCGCTGCCTCATCGGGTGATGTTTTTTGAAACGTTCCACCCACCTCCGGCTGGCTAGGAATAGAAAATTATCCAACAAAAACGGGAACGCAGAATTCATCGCCCACTGCTGCGGAGTCCTCGTCGTCACTTTAACACGAATGCAATATAATTAGTTGCATATTGGACTTATGGAATCCTTGAGTCTTCAATGCTTAATATGATTTATACTTTTCTTTGATGACTTAATAATTATTTTTCTGCGAAATACCTATACCATAGAATATATTACCTGCTCCAAGTTTTGCCGAGCTTCGAGGAATCGTTCGTATGTTTCCCGATCTATTGTGTTCCATTTATCCATGTGTGTTCCCCCTTTTTTGACGTCGCCTTTCCATCGATGAAGCAATTGCTTATGTTTCAAGCGAGAACATCCGTGCACTTGCAATGGTTTTGAGCTCCATTTTGGATGAGCTGCTGAAAGAACGACCACTCTTCCTTGGTATCACAAAGGAATATACTCATTTGGCATTGGCGCGGATTCTTTGGCAACAAAATCCTCGTCATCTTCTTCTACACCCTTGCACTATAATGTACAGAATTGTTGACTGTTTAGATTTTCAATTTAAAGAAAAAAATTAGCAAATAATGCTTATGAAAATAATACGCACCGGTTCATACTCTTGCAGTTCACCTATCTCGTCGACACCTATAAGCTCCTCAACGTGAATGATTTGTCTCTCTGCCAATATGTCGAGTATTTCAGAAGAAATCGCTTCGCCCATTGTGAGGGACGTGGAGGAAATCACGCTTGGCGGTGGTTTTGTGAGTAGATTCAAATTGCCGCGCAAAGTTTCGGTATGTTTTAAGGCGTTAATGAGTGCACCCTCTGACTGCTTATCACACTCTTCCATTTCTGATAGAGTATGTTGTGATGGCCCTGCTTCCGTTACAGCACTTGCTTTTTCCATTTTATACTTCTTTTCGCATGCACACTCAACGAACGACAAGCTACGATTGCATTCCGTTAGGACTCGTCGGACGGGTACGCACAGCGTAAGAGGGGTCGACAAAAGAAGGGCAGGGAAAATAAATACAGAGAGAAAACGTTGTCCAAATATTACAAATTGAAACTACAGACGGTTCGCTAGCTTCGAAATATTATTTTTCAATCGCCTTGAAAATTTGCTTCGAAAAAAAATAACATCGTGCAATAAATTAAATAATGAGCGAATACTGTGTTATACTTAAGTATTTCCTGACCATTTATTCTAACGTTAATATTGATGTTTTTGTTTATGTGATCATAATTGTACTTAAACGAACTACACAGTATCGAATAATATCTGTTTCGATACGTTTGTAAAAATAATTTCATTAGGAAATTAGATAAGTATGCCCAATCCATCGTTTCATTAAAATTACGAGCGATTGAGAACATTTTTTTTTAATAAACAAAAGTTCCGGGCGGGTTTCGAACCCCGGTCGTCTGGGTTGCCAACCGAGCGCTTAATTGCTCCGATATGCTTAATTTACGGGGATAAGAGCGGCGCATGAAACTTTGGCGTCGTCTCAAAACCGGGGCGCATTAGAAAAAATCCGGTTAGCGTGGTACTCTAGGGGAGTGCTCTCACAATATAGCTGAGACCCATCAAAATCCGTTTGTATCATACTTGACACTCCCCTTGTCACATGACCGAACAGGTTAAGTAATAACAGTTATGACTATTTGTTTTCCGTCAGGTATAAATAGCCGTGTGAAGCTAGAGACGAGAAAGAACGTCACCATACTGCTATAATAGCCTCAATAGAGAGGTAGCCATCTGCCAGAAAATCTCTTTTCCCGCAGATGATGCAGTCATCTCACGTATATGCCATAGAGGCATGGACATAAGCAGTCCTATATACACGTACTCATCGCAAATATATTGGTCTGCGGCACCACGCTCGTATAGGGTATGAAGGCCGCACAAATGGGCGTAAAAGTGGACGCGGCAAAGTGGCTATCTTCGCTTATTTGAGCTGGACTCTCAGTTACGTACGGGTATTTACGAGAATGTTTCTATGAACGGGTCTAGCTGGATAAGAATGGTGAATCTGTCCCCACCGAATTTTGTGGCGCCAATTTTTCCAACAGTTCCTAACCTAAAAAAATAATTTTGTGCAAAATGACAGCTTTCTACATCGATGCCAAGGCGTCTTCCTGCTGGAAACACGTGTTTTTTCGATTTTCGCGGTTTTTGAATACCAAGATGTGACTGAAAAAGCTGATAAAATTCTGAAAAATCAGAAACATGTCAATATTAATGGGAAATTTTATTTTGCTTTTAAAAATGCTAAAGCCCATTTTGAATCATCGAATGTTTGTTTAAAAACATTATTTTGTACCGAAGAGATCTTCTTACCATTATGACAATAATTGACATTATTTGACTTTTCATTCCCTACATAAAAAAAAACACAGTCTAAAAATTTGACCCGCAACACGTTTAATAAAAAATAAAAACGACCAAATTTATTATTTTTCATTGGAAATCCATACATAAATCAGTCTTTCGGTTTAATAAATCAGTGCTCATGGGTGGAGTAGTTATGAGACATGAGAAACCGATGTAAACAATACGATTTTATTGCTTATTTTAGTTCATTCACCCCTACTATGTATATTGCAACATATTAATCTTCATCGCTATCGCTGTTGATAACGGCATTTACCTTTTCAACATCGAAGAGTCCTGAAAGGATTTTGGCTGGTCCTATGATTTTTGATAGATATCGAGCATTCGATAGATAATAAATTATCGCAGCAATGTATGAACAGCATCCAACGGTTCATCTGCCATTTAGACAATCACAAACGTAACTGCGAATTCCGGAAGAGCCTTGGGAATCACGAGTGTAATCAATATAGCATTTATACGGTTTGCTATTGATGTGTCTCGACATCGCGAGAACTTGAATAATTGCGTGATTCGCATCTTCTAATCTCTTCAAATAATTCAGCGCAATATTTCCATCCTCGTCCATCATTCCAGCAAGGTAAGATACTGCTTGAGATAGTTGGTAGGAACCAGTAAAGAGTATCTTCAATTCCTTTTCGGTCAGCTCCGGGAAATCAAGCAAACCAGCTGATGTTAATTGTTGCGATTGCGTTTTTCGAAGATTCCAACGCTCCAACTCTGCCTCTTCTGCAACTGAATCATCAGTATTGCGCCTGGACTTCATCTGCTCAGCGATCTCATCCCTAATGCCAACATCGAAGTTCAATCTCTTTCCAAACGTATTATTGAGATGAGGATCCTGAAGAGTGATCGAATATTTAGGAGCAGTTTATTATCCAAAGAGCGATGAAGTAGCTAAATTTCTGGCCAAGGATGCCATAAGCTGCTTCGTCGACCCAACGAACTTTTGTAACCCACCGAGAGGTATTTGACTCTTAAGTTGTGAGCTGAGCACGTTGTCCTTTTAATGCTGGCATGAATACTATATACTTTCGCTCTTCCAATTGGTGCACCACATCTCTGAATCCTCGATCAACTACACAAATGTCACCTGGCTTCATTATTCGTTGGGGTCCATTTGGATTGTCTAACAGTATTTTCATCATTTCAGCATCGTTTTGAGTGGCGGAAAAAAGCCCGTCCATCTCAACAACGTACCCATTCGTCATGCAGATAGTGAAATGTTTACATAATGGTACCTTCTTCTGGCCAGAATAAGATTTCCGTTGATAGATGTTCGTACTCTTCTAATGCCGTATGTAAGTTCCGTCGAATATCAGCACCAGCTGGTCCTCGAGCTCACACAAGTTTTTAACTGTGTCCGAAGTCTGATGTTCTACAAGATCGCCCCTTGATTTGCTAAAATGTCCGAAACCCTCTGGCAAAATATCTTTCTCAAAAGAGTCCACCACTCGTGCACAATAATCTAAAACTTGCTGTTCACGATCAAGCCCGAGTACAGATGCAATATTACTATATTCGAATTCCCAGTCCTCATTTTGAAGAGGAACACGACCAATGCTTGAAAATTGTTACGGGTTTTGGAATTCCTCAGTGATTTCATTTTCCCACACAGATCGTTTACATTTTCGTAATTAAGGCGGGATTCTACTTTGAAACCATGAAAAAAACGCTATTTTCGTGAATTTTTTCTGAGAATACTATTAAAGATATCGATATGGGGTTTAAACTGTTCAATAAATACACTCTTTAAGTACATAAAAAAAAAATTTGAATGGATTTTATTCATTTTTTGTACACGTAAAATATGTTTAAAGCCAACGTCTCGAAAAGCCGGTACCGTTGCCGTGGTCGTGAAATCTTCCCGACGGATGGTCTGAAACAATAAAATCAAATAGTTTCATGTTTAGTATGTCTTCAGGAACCGACCTAACTAGAATATTTTATATACGTGCAAAATTAACAAAATGGCGGCTAAAATACGAAAAAAAAAATGCGTTTTTTTGGGTCTTTTTTGCAATAAAAAAATAGTTCTAATCAAAATTTTAAGTTGATTGTAGTTAGGTCGGTTGGTACACACATATAGAATATGTGTTCCAAATTTCATAAGGATCGGTTCAGTACTTTTTGAGTTATCACGACCACGGTACTTGAAAATGTCGTTTCGAGAAAAACGCGTTTAAGGTTTTGGTGAGTGATAAATCGTAGAAAAAATTATCTTACCCTCAATCAGCGATGCCTGGGCCATATAATATGCCTTCGACGTGTTCCAGGTGGGTGTTTTCATCCAATTTAGCCTTCTCAAAGTTTCAAAGTAGAATCCCGCCTTAAAACCAGTCAATACATTCAGACGATGATCAGATAGAGTACCATCCCCAATTTATCGCTTCAATTCATCAGCATGTGACAAATCATTAAGGAAAAACGTCAAGCCTGATACTTCAATCATAGTGTTACCCGCATATAATTGCAGCGCTGCTAGATCATCAGCATAGAATTTGTCCTTTATCAGATGAGTTCAGCAACAACGATTTCCCTTGTCAATGAAGGTATTTCTTTCTTGGAATGCTTGCAATCGAGCTTGAGATGGGACAGTGAAGATTGGTGATGACGAGCAGCAAAGAAAGCAGTATTTGTGAGTTGACACTATCCGTGGAAAGGGCATTTCTATCAATTCGACATTGATAGGCTCCTGTGCAACAAATGATGAGTTGTCAGTAGCCGATTGAGGAGGAGTGATTGTGGAACTTTGTGAAGATATCAATGTAGCCGATTGTTGTGAAAAATCCCCTTGAGATGAGTGTAAAGAAAATGAAGATGTCAGCGTTGTTAATCTATAGAGAACATCATGATTAACTTGTGGCATAGACCTTTGGCGAGATCCACCAAACTCTGTTGATTGTTGTGATCCTGATTGTCTTGAACCAGATGTCGTTGATGCTTTGGTGCTATTTTCATTCACTTGTCCACTTCTGCTATATGGAATCAACCTGCAATTATTGCAGAGAATATCACTGAGATTTAGGACCTTGCCTATTCTTTCAGAGTATTCTAAACATTCAGTATTATCCTTCATTCTCTTTCGTTGCCCCTTCAATGCTCTAAGCACACGAAAACAATATGCACATCCCGTGGGATCTGTTGTCGAATCCGAGCTTGCTTGTGGTGTTGACACGGTGTGCCCTTGATATGTATGTGTATCGCCGATAAGTTATTTTAAAACCGACAACTTGAAATTAAAATTTTTTTACCGTGAAACCTAGCTTTATGATGACAAGCACACTACAAAAAGTAGGAAACTAGGCTTGGAGTCTGTAGTATCTAGACCGATTGCGTAGTTCAATTTAGTTCGATGCATCCACACTAGTGGCACCATTTGAACTGTCCGGTTTAACCGACAGCTGAGATGGGTATATTTACGCGAACTTTTGGTCAAGCTAATATGCTGAAATATTCAGATCCGCGTAAACTGTCAAACAACTGTGAGAGGGTACGTTTACGCAGGCCGCAATTCTGTAACGCTGCGCTGTTACCTTATTACTGTAGAAAAAAACTCGCGTAAACGCCATCTGTACATTCTTCATGTTACTATGCGTGCATGTATGACCGTTTACGTGACTAGAATATCTTAGTGTATCGTGAGCGAATGTCCTTATAAACATACTCAATGATTTTCTCATCGACATGTTATCAAATGACGTCGAAAATTCAGTAATATCTAAATCCAACGTATAAAACCCTGTTGTTTCCATCTGTTTGTTACGTCTCACAACTACTCCAGCCATGTTCACCCATTAATTGAACCCAAAGAATGATTTATGTATGGATTTCCAATGAAAAATAAGAAATTTTATCGTTTTTATTTTTTTTTTCAATATGTTGCAGGTCGATTTGTGGGATCTTTTTTTTCTGAAATGTAGGGAAAGAAGAGTAAAATCACGCCAATTTTTGTCATAATAGTAGAAAAATCTCTTCGCTATAAAATGATGCTTTGAAAGAAATGTTTGATGGTTGAAAAGAGAGTTGAGCATTTAAAAAAATGAAATAAAATTTCCCATTAACATTGACATGTTTTTGATTTTTCGGAATTTTTTCAGATTTTTCAGTTGCGTCTCGGTAGTTAAAAACTGCGAAAATCGATAAAACACGTTTTTTCAGCAGGAAGACGCCTCGGCATCTTCCTGCTAAGTTAGGAACCTGTCTAGGTTAGAAGCCTTGAATAAAGTCGACGCCAAAAAATTCGGTAGGGGCAGATTTACCATTCTTATCCGGCTAGACCCTTTGTGTTATTGTCGCGCGCAATATTTCAGAAAATCTACTCTCGGGTGAGAGACTGGGAGTGATGGCGTTGTTTGCGGCTCGATAAACATTGCTCAATGGTCCTGTCTAATAAAAATTGGAATAAAGATTGTTTGGCCGGAGAAGCAAGGTGGTCGATGGCGTTCCTTCCCTTTCCAACTTGAAGGGTTGACACTTGCATCGTTGGAATGCAACAGCGATTCTTTTCATTTTCTGATTTTTATGATTACCAAAAATCTTTTTTACACAATGAGATCTGTCATAAAGAACCCAGAAAACATTCGAGGAATTTTTGTAGCTTAAGCGTGCCGAAAAAAAAATTGAGCGAACCATGAAAACCCGTTTAAATATTTTCACCAATACAAATTCTCTCTGTTCCCATCTGATCACGGAGCCAAATTTGGAACCATCTCGCAGTACATCCTTCACATCGTCCGAGGCTTCAACTCTCTCAACGAGTCCAATGTGGCAATCCGTTTCTTTTCACCTGCGGCTCGTGAACCGGATCCACTATTAGAAAATCCCAACCTATCTTATCATGGTCGCAACACGCTGTTGCTCATGTGGGCCAAGTAAAAACGACGAGTCTAAGCCTCAAGTTCTTTGATGGTGTAGTGCAATGTTTGCGTAATTCTCTAGTGCACCGGACTACCCCAGGTATACGATTACAATCTTCTGTTTGTTCAAACGATAGTACTAATGCAACAGGCACATTTACGAACTCACATTCTCGTTGTAAAGAGCTGCGGCACTTTAAACATAATCTTTTTTCCTTCGTCGAGCCCGGTAGCAGAGCCGATGCGTTTGAAAAATAAATGTGTGCTCGTGCCCTGTCTGACCGAAAATCGAGGGAGAGAATTGACAACGAATCGCTGCCAACCGGTGATCTGTTCACTGATAGATGTAGTTGTCAATTCAATAAATACGCGGATTTTCGATCCATAAACTGCGACCAAAAATTAATTTCCTCTCTCCTTAGCTCTCCTATTTGATTTGGATGCTATACCTGTGTACGTGTGTGTGTGTGTGGATACGCATGCAGAGGGGAAGATAGAAGGGGATGTGAAATGTAAAGAATACTAGATACACGTATACATTGCAGTTAGGGTAGGGTCAACTCGAAAAAATGAATGCCCGAAGGTTCGGTGAGCATGTATAGCAGATCGAGGCGATGGGGTTACGCTTCACCACGGACAAAATCGTACTAAATGACCCGTTGATCCCGCGTAATCCCGCCCTGCAATGCCGAAGCCCAATACTTATATATATATATATATATATATATATATATATATATATATATATATATATATATATAAATAAATATATATATATATATTTATCTGTATCTATGTATACAAATACAGACATGTACTCAGAGCAATATCCTATGGAACGATATAGCAACCGATGTACTATTGAGAATTATATGTGCAAAAGCTCGGAACATTTTCACGCTAACGGGTTTTCCCAATCTGGGAGATTCTCCATAGGCACTATAGCAAATTCGTATGCACGCACGCACATGCATACATACCGATTTATTTATATATACGTGTGTGTTTACATATATACGCACGTATGCGCAATCAGAGTATATAACTATATACACTGCATGTTCAACAAGGACGTGTAGATTGTGGGTTGAAGTAGAAAAGGGCATAGTGCCAATGTTTCATCAAACACGATACGTCTTTACGAGCTCAAGCGGCGAGTATCTAGGATATACGATGGTGCGTATACGTGAATATAAATCGATAGTGAGCGTTGCCCTGTGAACGAGAAGTGGAATATGTGGCTTTCGGGTGTGAATACATCGCGGGTATTTACATATACAGCCGAGAGCGAAACAGTACGTTTTCGTTACGCTTTACTACCAAATGATCTATCGCTTACCCCACACAGGGAATACCCCTACCTGGCCCCCATTTATCCTTAGGGAATAACGTTTATGCGTAACGTGCACCCTACGGTTTTATCGAAGTGCGAAGGAGTCGGTGCGGCCGCTCAGATGTACCTACGAATTACTGCGTTTTGTTTTACAAATCCTCACTGTTTGCCCTCCAAGCTTCTTAACTACTACTTTGACATAAAGTTACGCTGCAGTATGTCTTTTTTTTGTTACCGCGGCATCTTCCTACTTTTTCTTATTTTCCCATGGCAATGCGAGAAACGCTGCGTGATCGGCCTGGCAGACATCAGAGTGACAAGCCGAAGGGAATGATGTCCTGTGTGTGGAGGTACGCGAGAAGTGTTTCGTAATTAAAGTCTCGGTGAAGTTAGATTACGAGCGAATTTCAAAGTCTCTCCTACCCCGTTTCGTCTTTCTCGATCTTCCGTCCGCGTTTCTCTGTTGCCTCTTTTTCTCTCCTGCTACGTTCGCTTTACGTCTACTTCTCTCCCTCGCTGTCCCTATCTATTTCTCTAGCTTTCTCATGGTGTAGATATATACATGTACTTGGACGGTTAAAACTCAATCAACAAGGAGGAATGCAGCGATCAATTTTACTACGTGTATTGTTTTTGACTAATCGTTGGAAAACAAAATTCCTGGTCCTGATATGACCAATGGTTCCTCTTATTAGTACCCAGATATGTCGCTATCGATGCCGCGCATTTGTGTAGTTTGCTTCGCAGCATTGGTGAATAATTTAAAAGGCAGCTAATTTCGGTACGCCAACAAACATGTTTGGTGAGAAGGTTGATAAATTGTGTGGAAGCACGGGCGTGCGATTCATACGTCGCGCCATACGCCGGTTCACGGCGGTCTTAGTACGCGGCGTTCCCGCTGTGTCGGCGCTCAGCCTCATCTGCGTTCCCGCCGCGTTACGCGCGGTGGCGCTGTTCCTCCCGCGTATTCGCTCTGCTCACGCGCACGGTGGAACACGTTTTGTCTTTATACATTTTTCATACCAGAATAAACGAGGTGACAGTGTTCGAGATCTTTTAAATTTTTCTTCGTGATTTCACGTACCGCCTCTACAGGTTATGGGCCCAGGCGTATGGAAATAAAGTGTTAACCACGCAATCAAAATAAAGGAAAGCGCGAACAAAAATGGCCTCGTCAAGCGCCGTCCGATTCAAACTCCTGGGAAAAGCAAACTTCGACACCTGGAAGATCCAAATGGAAGCCATTCTGGTCCAAAACGACGCGTGGGGTTACATCAGTGGCGAAAAAGTGAAGCCGGAGATCGTCGCGGGATACGCGGCATCCGCGGAAGCAGCATGTAAGCGGAACGTCGAGGACCGAAAGGCGAAATCGGACATAGTCCTGGCCATCAAGCCATCTGAGTTAAAACATATAAAAGGATGCAACACGTCGAGGGAAGTGCGGGTCAATCTCGAATCGATTTATCAATCGAGTGGTCCCGCACGCAAGCCGACGCTTAACAGCTAACGCTGCATAAGATGGCCGACGGCGATGGCATGTGCGAACATCTCCGCAAATTTTTCGACACAGTGGAAAAATTGAGCGAGATAGAGATTGAAATAAACTGTGACTTACTGACGGTAATGCTAGGGCAGGCGGACCCTTAAGGGGCGAGCCCGGGTGTAAAGGTGAGTAACGACACCGCCTTCCCATCTCCATTTAATTCCGGGGTGTGAGTGCCTGTGCCTATCAGATGCGGAGTTATCCATATGGAAAAAACGGGGATAACTGCGAACGGCCTCCCCGGTTCCGTTGGGGCAGGATTGCGGGCGTACATAAGTCCTCTTACCCCGGTAAGGCGGAAGGCCGAGGTGGACCTTCACACCGACCGCAATCGTGGGATCTAAAATGGAAACAAACATAAATAAACAACTAAACACTGAGACGGAAATAGCAAACGAACCCGGCCTGTTAACTCGGACCAGCAGCGTGGCGTCGATCGTTTCAGAAGGAGGGCGCTCCCTTCAAAGCGTGAAACGCTCACGCGCGGAGCTACTGATGGATAGCGATTCCGAGAAGTCAACTGGACGCGGGGAAACTTCAAAGAATCCTTCCAAGAAGAAGAAAAGTAGCGAGTCATGGATCGGGGAGACACCGACTCCGAGACCATCGGCTGAAAAGGAGCTGCCATCTCAAGAAGCAGAAACCACACCGCCGCCGGAGGTTCTCGAGTAAGAGATGGAGGACTGGCTCACGGAGCATTGAGAAAAGCTGGAGAGCTTAATGTTCAAGGATAGTAACAAGATGAACAGAGCAGTTATCAAAGAAATGCAGAAGAGGATGGGTGACTACGAGTCGAGGTGAGCAATAAAAACAAGGATCGAGAACTGAAGCAGCTAAGGCTGCAGGTGGTGGCAGCAAGAAAGGAGACCCATGAGGTCCAGGCCAAAGTATTCCAGGCCAGCCGTGGAAAGGGAGAGAGAGAGAGAAAGAGGAGGCTCCGCGGCGGACGTACGCGTCCGTCGCGAAGAAAAGAAGTGCTTGCTCGTTTGGCGGGGCTCGGGCCCCGTCATTCGGGCAAGTCACGTCAAGTCGAAATTCGCCTCTGGCGGTCGTAATCAAGCCCCAGGAGCCCGATAATCGAGCAAACGATGAGATCCGAGCGGCAATGAAGCTGGGCATTCCAGCGGTCAAGAACCAGCTCAAGGTGGTGTCCATGCGCCAGGCCAGGGAGCAAGACGTCGTTCTGAGAGTCGCCTCCAAGGAGGACGTGGAAAAAATCAGAGCGGTGAACCTTGCTGAGGCTAAACTGAGGGCGGAAGAGCCCAAGAAGAAGATTAAGGCTGACCTAATATCGAAGAACTTCGATATCGCTACTGCGGAGGAGTTTGAAAAGCTGGAAAAAGAGGTTCTTGTATGGCATTCGTACAAGAGCAAAAGAAACCTATTAAATTACATCGTCGAAGTGCCAGCACTAGCTATGGAGCACGTGCTACGTAGAGGTAGGATCTACCTGGGCTGAAGTACGCACAGTGTCTCCGAGTACGTCAACATCGCTAGGTGTTTTAAATGCCTGGCGTATGGACACATCGCCGCCAGATGTGCTGCCCCGGAACCGCTGTGCGAGGCGTGCGGCGGAACGGGCCATAAGAAGAGCGAGTGCTCAAGCTCGGCTGCGCCCAAGTGCGCGAACTGCACTCGGTGCAACAGAAAAGACGTGGCTCACTACGTGAAGAGCAGGACCTGCCCTGAATATATGCAACGTGTCGCATTTTTCAGGAGCAGGCTGGAGCCTTAGCGTCGACGGGCGATTGTGTAAACGCAGGAAATTGATAATCTCGATAGTGCTCGACAGTGCTACGGATCGGCTTTGAGCGACGGGTTTTTGCCATGACCCTAAACAATACACGTGATAATGCATGCTGGAAAGTAGAGGGTCCGCCTCCACGTTGCGGGGACGGTAATCGCGACCCACTAGGGTCGGCGGGGCAAGAAATTCTAATCCAATTTTAAAAACATTTTAATCCATATTTAATACAATTTTAATTGTGAAACGCACCGAGGCGGGTATGAGCGGAAGCTCAAGTACCACACATAAACTATGGTGACAAATAATAATAATGACGGCAATGCTGCTTTATAGTCTGCCATCAAGTTTTGAGAACTTTAGGTGCGCCATCGCGTCTCGCGTCGAATTGCCGAGCCTCGAAGCACTGCGCATGAAAATCATCGAGGAACAAGACGCAAGGAAGAACGAAACGTGCGTCGGCGAATCGAACGCGATGGTTACCAGAAGACAGTCGTTCAAGACTCGAAGCGTGATGCGGAAAGTGACGACGAATCTAGAGGCGTTCGAAAGGGGGAGAACAAGTCGAAAGGTACGTCATTCAAATACAAATATCACCACTGTCGGTGAGTGAGCCACAGAGCGGCTGATTGTACGGAGCTTAGAAAAGACGTCGACAGCGCGAACAGAGCCGACCAGATCAGCCTGTATGCAAGGACAGACCACACGTTCGCCGCCGATTCAGAAACCGCTCGGGGCGTAGGAAAACGTATTTGGATAGCGGTTGCACGACTCACATGGGAAACACCGGTGCAAAATTTGTAAGTACTAATGAACCATGTGACGGAAGAGTAATCCTCGCAGGCGAAAAGGCATCGACGCCGATCGAGGGAAAAGGTCCCGTAGCGATAGTCGCTAATGTCGATGGTCGCACAAAGAGCGTGAAGGTGTGCGAGGTACTGAGTGGTACTGCGAAATTGCGGATCGAGGCTACTCGGTGTTTTTCGAAAAAGGAGCCGTGGTTATCGAGGAACGCGGAAACTGAGTGATGGTTGCTGATCGAAGGGAAGGACTTTACTACGTGCGCGGACAAAATGACGAATGCAGCGCAAAAGTCGAAGTCGTCGAGGGAACCAGCAAGAAAAGTTCAACGAGTGAATGGCATCAAAGGGTGGGCCATCTGAACCTTCGAGACCTCGTCAAGTGCGATCGCGAGAGCGCGGTGCGGCATGTATTTCGGGAACTCACAACAGAACGTCGACTGTGAAGTATGCCTCCGCGGGAAAATGACGAGGAGGCAATTTCCCAAGGGCTCCAAGAGCGACACGAAGTTGCTAGAAATAATCCACAGCGACGTGATCGGCCCAATGCGGGTCGAATCCAACGGAAAGGCGAGATACGCGGTGACGTTCATAGACGATCACTCATGGTGGGGCGAGATGCATCTGCTCAAACGAAAGGACGAAGTTCTCGACGCCTTCAAAGAATTCGAGGCATCGGCCGAAAATCCTGAAGGCTCACAGTCACACACGCCACAGCAGAACGGTGTAGCGGAGAGACGAAATCGCACGCTGATCGAAATGACGAGATGCCTCCTTATCGAGTCGCGGCTACCCCGTCCTTCTTGGCCGAGGCGATCAACACCGCAAACCATATTCGGAATCGGTGCCCGTCAAGGAATCTTAACGGAAGAACCGCCTACGAGAAGTGGACCGGAAGGACCCCGGACGTGAGTTATTTTCAGCGATACGGATCTCAAGTTTTCATTGTAGACCGAACGCCGTCAAAGGGCGTCGAACGCTCGAGCCTCGTTGGAAAAGGGGCAAATTTGTCGGTTATTCGGAGGAATCGAAGAGGTATCGCATCTGGCTGCCGGACAAGAGGCGCATAAACGTCGCCAGGGACGTGAAGTTCCGTGGAATATCGGTAGACCACGGTCTTACATACAGGTCTGCAAATGAAGCCAGATTTCAATGGAGTCGTGAGGTAGCATTACAAGCTTCAACTTCCATTCCGCTCGCCGCCACCACCGTCGCTGCTATCGGCGAGTACCTCCCACCCACGGCCTTCTGTGATCTCTCCCTTCGTCCCTTGCCTTGTCTTAGACCGTGCCCCGTGCCATTTATTACTCCATTTTTTATTACAACGTTCTCGATAACCTCTGTTCGCGTCAACGAATATTTGTAGGTTGAAAAATATTCATAAAACTGGCGAAGCTGGACCGTTGTTTCAGGGTATTACTGAAAACTCATCGACATGCCGAAGGTGTGTGCGGTACGCATGTGTCACACCGGGTACCGGACGTCGAATAATGATTTTTCGACTTTTCGAGTGCCGAGAGATGTCGAACAATTTCGAAAGTGGCTTGCGGTATTTCCCGGATTGAAACAATCACAGTTTGTGTGCGAGAAACATTTCGAAAAACGTTTTGTGTTGTTGTTCAAAAAAGCTTTCTAAACTGACGAACTAATTAAGGTATTTGTATATTCAACATTCCATGTGTTGCGTATTTTTTTCCTTTCATCATCAAAAGAAACTCTGTTGAAAATTCGAATAAAAATCCATTTCACTCAAAAAAGGTAAGCATTGAATTTTTTTTTATATTGGTCTTCCAGCCATACAGGATCTTTCCCTTTTTACAAGCCCCACTTTTATTCTCTTCCACAATCCCCTGTCTTTATTCCACAAGCCTTTCTCATCTACCTCTATTCCACCTCCGCCCCCCGCCCCCCACAAAAAGGTAATGTGCATTTCGGATCATCGAGATCATTCGGATCATCACCAAAAGGCCGAAGGATCGAAACGTGACCGGCGGTCGGATTGTATTGCGGAACAAAGACACGCAAGACGGGGCGCCAGCGCGCCGAAGAGCTCGTCTGGTCGCAAGAGGCTTTCCGCAACGTCCAGGTGTAGATTTCTACGAAACGTTCGCGCCCGTGGCGCGACTCGGGTCTATCAGAGCTATGTTGGCACTTGCTGCTGAGTTCGGGTTAACTGTGAGTCAGTTCGATGTCACAACTGCGTACCTGAACGGGGAACTCGAGGGGAAGGTGTTCATGGAGATCCCAAAATACACGGAAGAAGCCCTGGAAAGGATCATCCAGATCGAAACTGGAGACAGCGACGTCGGGAGGAAAGCTGGGAGAATGCTCAGGGAAATCAACATAGGCAAGAAGGTGTCTGCTGAAGAGAGCTCTCTATGGATTACGACAAGCCGGCCGCTGCTGGTACGAGAGGATCAACAGCGAATTGACACATTACGGAGCTAGGAAGTCCACAGCTGACCCGTGTGTCTATGTTAAGGGGAGCGGGGAAAATCTACTCTTGATATCAGTTTATGTGGACGACATTCTCGTTGCTTTACGGAGCAGTAACAAAATCTCCGATTTTGGACGATACCTATCAGATACATTTGAGGTTATAGATCTCGGTGCAGTGCAATACTGCCTGGAAATAGAGTTTTCCCAACGTGAGGACGAAATCACCGTCCGTCAGACTGGATACGTTCGGGATGTTCTCGAGCATTTCGGGATGCAGGATTCAAAAGCGGTCTGTACACCCCTGGAACCCGGAACAAGACTGAAAAGGAGCGAGGACCCGAGTCCGGAAGAGAAGAAGCTCCCATACCGCAAGCTCGTCGGGGCTCTCATGTATTTGGCCGTGTGTAATCGCCCCGGCATCGCTTATGCCGTAAACTACCTCAGCCAGTTCTGCAGTAGTTACAGGACCGAACATTGGGCAGCAGCGAAGCGGGTCCTTAGATATTTGCAAGGCTCGCGAGACGTGGGTCTCAAATTCCGTCGTACCAGAAGTCCACTGCAAGCATACGTCGGTGCCGACTGGGTCAATGGTCCAAACGATAGGAGATCGTACACCGAGAACGTTTTCATTTTTGGAAGTTGCCCCATTTCGTGGGAGGCCAGAAAACAGAGGACGGTGGCGCTCTTGGCCACAGAGGCGGAGTATATGGCCTTGTCCGAGGCGGCTAAAGAGGCCACGTATTTGAGACGCCTACTAGTGGAGCTCGGCGTCGCTAAAATGACGGAAGTTAAGATATCTTGCGACAACAACGGTGCACGGAAGCTTGCGGAGAATCCCGTTTTTCACAATAGAAGCGAGCACATCTACGTGCGCCATCACTATGTGCGAGAGGTGCTCGAGGCTGGCGAAATCGTGATCGTGTACACACCCACCGCGGAGATGGTAGCAGACGTCTTAACCAAAGGTTTACCCAAGCATAAACGTGTGAGATGTCTGAATCTTCTCGGCCTTGTGGGAATTGGAATCTCGGGACCGCGACGCTCCGAATCGAGGGGGAGTGTGGAAGCACGGGTGTAGGATTCATACGTAGCGCCATACGCTGGTTCACGGCGGTCGTAGTACGCGGCGTTCCCGCTGAGTCGGCGCTCAGCCTCGTCTGCGTTCACGCCGTGATACGCGCCGCGGCGCTGTTCTTCCCGCGTAGTCTCTCTCCTCACGCGTACGACGGAACACGTTTCGTCTTTATACATTTTTCACACCAGAATATACGAGGTGCCAACGTTCGAGTTCTTTTAAGATTTTCTTCGCGATTCCACGTAACGCCTCTACAAATTAGCTCATGAAATTCTAAATTGTAAATGAAATTCTAAACTCTTGCTGCATAAGTGTATGTAGAATGCTAATAACAATTAAAGCAAACGCTGTGCCTCAAATCATGCAAACTGCTTCCTCAAAATCTCCACATAATGTTCGAAGCTCCACCACGAAGTCGCACATGTTTGTAGATTGCCTGACTTTGGAGTAATTTTGCGAGAGAAAGGAAAATCATTTCTGCAATGCCTGCCCCGAAAGTGCGATTTTTGATTGGTGTTTAGCGTGCGGAAAGTAGCTTATTTCTCAACGATGCTTAAGTCCTTTCCCGCACTAGTGCGGGAATGTGAGACTTTCCCGCACTAGTGCGGAAATAAATCTATTGATAGCTCACTTTACCGCATTGATTCACGAAAAAACGGTTTTCTTCGCGGGGGATAGTTTTTTGTTTTACGATTTTGGCCCGATTGAACAAATTTGAATGTAGCGAAATTCATGTTATATGAAACAACTTATCACAGTCGTATTCTCTGATGAGGAAATGATCTGTTTTGTTGAATCTGAAATCCCACTTTCGAGACAGTCATTGCAAAAAATGATGTATGGGACATGTGCAAAAAAACGAATTACATCGCGCGTAAGTTGCCAAATTCGCCTCGACTTATGGTGCATTTCACACTCGTAGTCGTGTGAAATGCACCATATGCACTTGAAGTTGAATGCACCAATGCACCATGAAGTTGCCGCATGAGCCTTCGGCTCATGCGGCAACTTCACGCGCGATGGAAATTGTTGCTTCCCGCATTTGTAGCATAAATTACTATTCCAAGTTAATTCTAAACTACTCTCATAATTCTGATGCGGAAAAAAACAGTTTTTTCAAACATGGCAGCCGAAAATATCTTCCGTAACGTGTGTTTCTTTCGAAAAAATGAATAAATGATAATCGACTATTATTTTCGAAGTGGTAGAAAAGGCAAAATGGCGGACTACTTCTTCCAAACGCGTGGATACGAGGTCTGACTCACTTTGAATCTGTGTGCTCCCTTCTCCGTTATTATTATTATTATTCTCATTACTATCACGATTATTACACCAGCCCCGCAAGTACGCTACGAGACATACCTCCCCAAGCTTCACGCGTATACCTACCTAATTTGCCTTACGTGCGGCGAATTTTCACAACAAGGGGAGGAGAGGGAGAGCGAAAGAGTCTGCTCACGGGAATGCAAAGAGCAGGAAACGATTTTCGAAAGCCTCGAGAGGACTTTTCCCGAATGAACATTAAAAGCAAATGTGACGGAGAAAATCGGCGTACTCCGTGTCGCAGTTATCGCCGAGCAGATATATTTGCGACCGTACCAGGCGAAAAACACGATTTTTTTTTACAAGCATACAGACAGACGCATGCACCGATACGATCATCATACCCAAAACTGCGGAAACGATGAGGCAATATATGTCCGCGTGAAAGTTTCGACAATGGAAAGGACAAGCACGCGAATACGTCTAAACGGGCTTCGTCGTCGACGACGAAAAACTCACAGCTTTTACACAATCGTGAAATTTGAAATTTTCTCCTCAACTACTATCCCGTTGTGTGCTGGAGACGCATTTGCATTTTGCATTTCGACGATGCATAACAGAATTTTCCGGGTAAAAATTTATTCAACGTGGGGGCTATAAAACATCCCGTTGGAATCTCAGTCGTCGCATTCTACAAGCACTCGGAATTTTACCTGGCAATATTTGGAACCTTTGGGAAGGAGCTTTAGGGCATTGTGACCTTTTATCTCGCTCAATCCATATCGTTGAAAATGTTTGTTCGTAATGAGTGTTTACTTCGCGTTTTTAAATCATCCGTGTGACATATAAAATAGCTCTACCGTACTCTTTTCCCTTACATTTTCGCGTTTACCTTTTTAAATACAAATTTTAACTTTTCGTCAAACTTGGACAATTCTTTTCATAAAATTTCATACAATTTAATGACTAAGTGACTCAGGCATAATTTCAGAATAATTTAACACTTGTCAGTTTTCGGAGAGAATTGTGTGATCGAAGTTCTATATTTATCGTCTAGTAATACAGGACCTTAAATAGTACAATTGAAAATGCTCAAAGCGAAATTATTTAAATTGTAGCACTAAGTATTCACGAGCACATACATATTATGCACAGCTGGATCGAGAGCTATTTTTCAGGGGAAATAACCACGAAAGAGAGTTTTTAATTTTTAAGTTCCCCGAATGTCAATCCACCTAAATCTATTATATAAACCATAGCAGCCCGAATTGACTTAAGGATTGAAAGTGGAAAATAATGAAAACAAATAGAAAAGGATGCCATATATCCGTATATTAGTTTATTGATATTTCTTTTTACAGACCTGGCTCGATCTAATGAATGAGAAAATAATTTTTGAAAAAGCTGTAATATTTCTAGGGCACGATTTTTTATATGTTTGCTTAGCCGTTTTCGCTCTTCGTATCAGGACAAGGCTACCACGTGAAGTATTTACAGGAACACGCATATTAAGTACAGAAATCTAAACATGCATCCGGGGACACGGCAGCGTCTTGGTGCTAAATAATTAAAAAGAATATGTCGAGGGCGTCGAACTTACTGCGCACTCTTTATAGACTGAGTTCGACTTTTACTGGTCCCTTTTAAATATGTATATACAGGGTGAGGCACATAGAGTGTAACACAGCAATAGCACTCAAACTATTGATCATATCCAAAAATGTTTCAGACAAAAGTTTCAGTGTTCGAGAAGGCTGTCATACTGGACCACCCTATTTTTTTATCGGTGGAGGCGCTGAAGCTACGTTAAGGTCAACTCCACATTTTAAAATGGAACCATGTATTTTTTTCGATGACATGATTTACCGATTTTAAGACGAATTCAGCGACCTACAACACAAGGTCATTCTAGTCACACAAAGTATGAAAATAGTTGAAAAATCGAAAAAGATCGGAATAAACACTTTCAAATGATCCACTAACCTTGGTTTAAGTCTACCTACAGAAGATGCTCGAAGTGATTACCCTCGACTTGTAAATACTTGTTAATTCGCTGATCAAAAGACCGTCTAACTTCAGCCAACATCTGTGATGTAATTTCGGTACATGCTCGGCGTATTCTTTTTTTCATGTCGTCAGGCGTGGTAGGTACTACCGCCATTACGCGTTCGTTAACAAAACCCCATAAAAAGTAATCTGGTCATGATAGATCTGGCGAACGAGGTGGCCAAGCTATAGGGCCGCCTCGTCCTATCCACTTTTCACCAAAAATCTCATTTATCACTTGTCTTGAACACAGAGCATAATGGGGTGATGCACCGTCGTTTCGCATCCACATGTTCATGTGAACATGCAAGGGCACGCCTTCCAGTAATTGAAGCAGTACATTTTGCAGAAAGTTTGCGTAAACATGCCCAGTCAAGCGGCCTTCAAAAAAATATGGAACAATGACGTGATCGCCGACAATGCCGCACCAATAATTGACGGACCACGAATGTTGAAATGGTAGAGTTCTCATCCATCGAGGATACTCATTTGCCCAATGAGGCATATTATGCCTATTCACATTTCCCGTATTTGTGAAGTTAGATTCATCATAAAAAAGAATTTTTCTACGAATCCAGTTACAGAAGTGGACGCGATTTAGGAAATCATTGCCGTACAAATGTCGAAGTAATGACATACGATAGGAATGGAACTTGTGTTGATGTAAGATTCTTAATACAGATCGCTGACTGATTCCATTCTCTCTTTCCATTTGCCTGCTGCCCGCATGTGGATTTAGTGCAGCAAAAGCTAATATAATAGCCGCATTATTCTTATTAACAATCGGTCGACGTTTGACTCGTGTTTTTTTCACTATACTGAAGCGACAGAAACAGTCAGCTAATCGCTTAAAAGCCATGTACGATTTTTGTTGCCTATCCGGATAACGAGCTGCATACAAATCTTGGGCGTTTCTGTAATGTTTACGGCATTCCCTCAGCACCATCAACATATCCAAGATTCTTGAAAATCGTTCATTTCGCGATCCGATGTACTCACATTAGAAAGTAATGCGTGACTAACTGGTATATCAACAGAAAATGCGTACTTGCTACCGATAAGAAACATTGGTATCGTAAGAAATGAAAACAGCCATCAAACAAGTGCTTACAAGTCGAGGGTCATTACTTCGAGCATCTTCTGTAGGTAGACCCAAACTAAGGTTAATGGATCCTTTGAAAGTAATTATTCCGATATTTTTCGTTTTTTCGACTATTTCCATACTTTGCGTGACTAGAATGACCTTGTGTTGTAGGTCGTTGAATTCGTCTTAAAATCAGTAGTAATGTCATCGAACAAAATACATGGTTCCATTTAAAACAGTGGAGTTAATCTTGACGTGTAGCTTCAGCGCCTCCACTGATAAAAAAAATAGGGTGGTACAGTATGACGGCCTTCTCGAATACTGAAACTTTTGTCGGAAACATTTTTGGATATGATGAATAGTTCAACTGCTATTGGTCTGTAACACTTTATGTGCCTCACCCTGTATATAAAAGAACATCCGTATAAATACACAGCCTGCCAAAAGTTTGGGTACCCTCGCCGAAATTTCTTACCCCACTGAAAGCTAGATAGCGGACTCGATAGTAAAGCTAATCGAATTTCCCAAGTGCCGTTTTAAAGCGGACAAATTTACCTTTATTTTGATTTTTTAGAAAATTCTCTACGATTTCTTCGCCCCGTTGCGCATTTTTGAACGCAGCCATTTTTCGGCTATTTTTTCAGCCGTCGGAAAGGTTGTGGTAAAAATTTTCCCCGGTTTTCTCCATGCTCAACTTAAAACGGATATCAAAACCGACATTTTTGTATTTTTAGATCGTCTCGTATAATTTTCTTTCGCCCCAGTATGGCATTTTTAGCAAAAAAAAAACATATTTTAGAAAAACGGCGTCATCGGGTAACTATAGGGTTGCGGAGGAAATGTCAAGATGGTAAAAAGTTACATGGGTTCACACTGGAGTGGTTAGAATTTTGTCAGAATTCTTTTCACATATTTTTTACCATTGTTGGCTGGAACTTCGATGAGTGAAGAGGCTCTACTTGGGAATTATGGGGTCTAGGACTATATATTAAGGCGTTACCCTCACTTGTAGCGCAAATAAAGGCCTTTTTCATGAATTTTTTTAAAGAAAACTATAAAACTTTTTTAATCGATCAATATACCATCTTAAAGAACACATCTTGAAGAACTTTCAGTAATTTTTTCATTGAAAGATATTACATTGTTTAGTGGCAAATGGCCGTCAATGAAATAATGTTTTTATATACACGGTTTGCGGTGACCAGCATTGCGGCGACGTGGATCATCTGAAAAAAAATGCGGATGGATTTAGTCACATATAAGTATAAACTAGTCTTTAATCGAAAGATTTAAAAAATGTTCATTTTTCACAAAATGGCGGACAGTCAAAGTTAATGGTTCGATTTTAACGAAAAAACCGCCGTTTTTGGCTATAAAACGGCCATTTTTTTCGAAAAAAAAAATGGAACGATTGAAGACTACATTTTTATGTATTAAATGAGCCTGCAAAATTTCAAGAAGATCGCTTTATTAGTGTTCGAGTAATGTTGGTCACCGACTTCAGAAATGCCATTTTGAGAAAAACGCGCCAGACGGCAGACTAGCCGGTCGTTTACACAACGGATTCTTCTCTTTCAACGCTCATATCTCAGTCAATTTTGTTTGGATCGACTTGAAATTTTCAGGACATATTCTCAGATACTGATACTTCAAGAAAATGCAATAAAAAAATCGATTTTTTCAAAATCGCAAGTGGGGGTAACCCCTTAAGAAAGGAAATTCGTTTACATTTTATTTTTAATTACCTACAATTTTTTGATTTTTAAGACTTCTTCCGGTAGAGGTCGGAGAATCGTCATCAGTTGGTTGTTGTGCCTCGAGAACCATCAAATTTAATACAAAATATTCGACAGAAAAAAAATTGTAATTTTTCGTTTTAGAGTCGCTCAGTTTTTTCCAAATTTTGTTTTCAGAACTTTTTTTCGTGATTTTTTCCCCAAATAACAAGGTGCATTTTTTACCCTTTATCACAAATCCAGCACCACATAACTTTGAACTTTTGGACTTGCTTTTTAGCGCAAAAAAAATAATAGTGAATGAAGTCTCTTAGCTCTTTAATACGAGATTTTCATCGAAAAAAGGCTCTCCGAATTCCACCGAATTAATTTTCTCAATTAAAAAAATATTAGCTAGTTAAAAATAAAAACGTAAACAAATTTCCTTTCTTTATATACTGTCTTAAACCTCATAATTCCCAAATGGAGCCTCATCGAAGATGCACTAAAAAATCGTGAAAAAAAAATGAAAAAAAAAATCTTAAAGAACCCTAGCCTCTGAACGGTGAACCCGTAAAACTTTTTACCCTCTTGACATTTCCTCTGAAACCATATAGTTCTGCGACTACGTCTTTCTTTTTAAAACATGTCTTTTCAGCTAAAAATCCAATACTGAGGCGCAAAAAATCGTCTGAGACCGAATAAAAATGAAAAATATCGGTTTTGATATCCTTTTTCCGTTTACCATGAAAAAAAGAGGAAAAAATTGTCCACAAACCTTGCAGTTCATTTTCGACGGCCAAAAAACAGCCGAGAAATGGCCACGTTCAGAAGTGCGTACCAGGGCGGAAACAAACAGCACAGAGGTTTCTTCAAAAAAAGCAAAATAAAGGTAAATTTGTCCTAGTTAAAAAGCCACTTGGAGAATTCGATTATCTTTTTTTATCAAGTCTGCTATCTAACTTTTAGTGCGGTACGAAATTCCGACTAATGCACCAAACATTTGGCCGGCCGTGTATGAATATACACGGCCGGCCAAACATATATATATATATATATATATATATACACACACATATATATATATATATATATATGTGGGTGTATGTGGGTGTGCACATACACGAAAAATCAAATAACCAGACCCCCCGCATATCGTGTCCGGAGTAAAGCATAGAGGCGGCGAGACTCGTGTCTCTCAGCCGTTCTGTCAGCCCGGATGAAATTTGATGGACGTGGCAGGGGAAACGCAACTTTTACGTGCCTGTATCGTTACGCTCTCTCGCCAATCACGCTTTATTTCATCCCATATTCATGAAATCAATCACATCAAAAACTGTTCAATAAATACATTGATATCGGCACTAATATAAGAAAAAAAAACAAATGCGCATTAACATCAAGTTGATTTTCGATTATTTCGCTGCATCTGCGAACCGGTAACTCTCGAACGAACCAGGTTAAAATGGGGGGAAAAGGACATTTCGGTATTTCTGTTGTGGCAATAATAGAATTGAAAAAATGTCGAACAGAAAAATTGACATTGTAAATAAATATTCGACAGCTGTCTAAGAAATCCAAAGTTCAATAAACTTCGGATTTTTGCGTCAAGTACGCCAGATGTCGTATCGAAGAAACTGGGAATGTTTTCAGTTCGGTAAATAGAGGATATTCTACTTATATGATGAATTTTTATAATTCCGAAAAAGAATCGTATTCTCTCCTGATATTAATATATCGCGATAGAAATATTTTTACATTAGCAAAATTTCATTACAGTGATAACAACTGTATGAATGCTTAGAAAAACAACCGCAACTTGACAACCCAGACAAAATGATATTTGAATGAAGAATACTATAAACAGGATAACACATTTTAACATTTCGTTAACCGGAACTCACCAGACGCGAGATATCTCAATTCATTACCGCGCATTTCGCAAAGTTTAATTAAATATAAGAATGGTACGGCAGAGTTGTGAAAAGACTATGGTGAGAAGCTTCATACTCAATACACGTATAAACGTTTACACGTAGTTGATTTTCAGATTAAACTGTGGAAGACTGTTTCCAGTTTTCGTCCATATGGTAAAACATATACCGAATTGAATGGGAATATAGAGAACGGAGAGGGATAAGGGCCAATCAATTGCAAAGCTCTCCGGATAAATCATTAATTTAAAACGATCGTAAAGTAAACCAAGCATATACAGAGAAAAGACAACCGTTAGCAGCGGACGCGCGGGCTCGGCTTTTTCTCATGTAAAGCTGCGTAAGCTGAAGCGAATACATGAATGAGCTCGTATGGTGTAATGCTAGGGTTGCACTACTAAGGCTAGGTTTTTGCTAGGGGTGCACGGCTAGGCGTGCACCCGCTTGGGAGCTGACTATCGAAAGGGTAGCAGTTTTACTGACTTTCCGATGGTAAGGCAATTGGAAGTGGATGTCCAATATGGGGCGCTTGTAGCGGCACAGATTTTTTCAGAGATTTCCTGTGCCCTGTTGCAAAAGCTATACAGTAAAACATTAGGAAACCAGTGATTGTGGTTATCACTTTAGAGGGTCTCTAAATAACTGGAAATATTGATGTGGCGGGCATAGGGTAGCAATAAAAGGGATGAGATGAAAGACCGGGCGGCTCATATGAAAGCACATTGTAAAATATTTTGTAAAAATGGAGCTGCGAAAATGTCCTTGAACTTTTGTTGGCATGATAATTGCGGGATGATAAATTTTGCGTATGCTAAAGTGAAATTTGCTCTTGTAAGGAAGGAAAAACGCAGAGGGCTCTCGTTGAGATGAAGATTACGTATGCGCCGAAAGGTTCGGAGCTAACTCGTCGAGGGCAATAATCTACTGTCCTCTGGTTTCTCGTTACTTTTTCCCCTTTCATCTTGGATGCTCTAGGCGGCTGTTTGAAAGTTAGCCGAAAGAAAGGCCGAGAAAGACAGACAGAGAGTGAGAGGACGGAATATACAGTGCACTCGAGGAGAGTGACGCTTTATGTAGATATATAAACAGAGGTTGAAGGAAAAACAAGGGAAAAGAAAGTGAGTAAATAAATGAAAGAGGCGCGCGCATCCGGGCACGTTCTCGAGTATGAAAGAAAAGGAAGAAAGTTTTCTCGTCGCGAAAAAAGAGGAAAAACTTTTTCAGTCGTCCTCCTCGTTTTTTCGCGCCTTCTCATCCCCTTGACGTTGTTTCTTGACGTCGCTTCTCGTGGTTTTTCTCATCTTTACCTCTTTCCTAGTCATTCGCTACGCTATGTATCCTCGTGACACGTAAAGCTCGTGGAGAGTTTTTCGTGAAGAAGAAAAAAAAGCAAAAGTCTAACGAAACGCTAAAGAAACTCGACACTCGCTGAAAACGCTTTCTGATAATAAAAATACAGATAAAAACAACTCTACCGCAATTATTGCTCACAATCAACAAAAGTCATCAAACGACAATTCGTTAATTTATGCGAAACTTTTGCACAACTTTTGCAACAAGCCTTTCCCACCAAATGTTGGAAGAATGAAAAAATATCCCTGCCCCGAATCGTAACGAGAGAGAGATGATAATGTTCGGAAAGTTATCACTGATTGTCCGTTGCTCGATTAATTCATAGCGAAACACCTGAAAACACGGTCAGCTGTCAAATTCCGCAAAGTGGGAAAGAATAAGTGATTTTTTTTTCAACGAAGTAACTTTTCGTTGAGTTTTTACATGTGGACGATATCGTTTAACGTGAAAAAGCTTATGAAACGTCGCTTAAGCGCATGACACAAGACGAAATACTTCGACCGCTACCGACTCATTTGACGTCGAGCATGTCATTGCGGCTGCTCACAAAAGTCTCAGCTCAGTGACGAGTAGCGGCTCGTGGGTCGTATTTTTTTTTCAACCGCAACACTTTTACTATCAGTTGAACGTTCTATATAAAATACGCTTGTGTAAAAAATTAACAGGAAACGGTGAAAAACATACGGGCACATGCAACGTGGACTTATCAATGGAGAATGCCTGATTCGCTCCTTTTGTGGTTTTAACAATTAATTCGCAAACGAAAGTCTTGATACACAGAGCCAGTAGAATTGCAGCTTTGAGTTTTCTTCGGAAATATCCATGTCCATTTATCCCATGAAGATATATACGCATTTCGCGACGTTTTTCAATTCAATGACGTTGAAGACTGCCGCAAGCTGCCAACTTTGATCGTGCAACAGCCATTGTGAGAGGAATGGCGAAACAAAGGCAGAGCAAAGTTAACTTATGTATGAGACATACAACGCTACGCCAAGAAGCAGAAGTAAAAAAGAACCAAATTCATGTCTCGATAAATGTATGATAATGTAGACATTAGGGGTAGAACGTCTAGGCGCAACCTCAAATTTCCAGTAAAGTACATTTTTTAAAAGATTGCTTCACCTTTATTAATGTTTAGATTATTGGGGCGAAATTCTTCAAAGTGAATATGTGGCGTCTCACGACTGTCGTAATTTGCGAATCGCTTATCTGTTTACAATACTGCCATACAGTTCAGTAAAAACGTATGAGAGTGCCGATCAAAGAAATAAACACCATTTCAGTACATTACAATTAATTACACTGTAAATAAGTAGTGAATGATTGCCAAACTTCTCATAAATGCTTTCCTCATCATATCTGGAATAAAAAAATACTCTAAGAATGCATGCAAAACTGTCACAAACTAAAAGTGTTATAATTTTTCGACTGGTGTACGTGGATCGATCTTTCCTTTTGGATACAGACTTAAGACAAACGAATCAATAATGCGTCCAATTTTCATCACCATGATGAAGTAAGACTCCCATACATCCTTAACAAATGGCAATCTGAATCTTATCCAAGATATTCAGCCAATCCTGTGCACATCTTTTACGCATAAATAAAGACGTTCTACTTTCAAATAACAATTCGCGTACTGAAAAGAAGCGTAGTATCGAAGAAAAGTATACGCACCATTCGTAACACAATATAGTGAAAATCACGACGTCTGATGTGTTTGTATGGCGGAGGGAAGGGAGGAGGTATATGGACAAGTGCCGGAGCAGTGCCGGAAGTGGCTTGAGGCGTCGCAGCACTTGTATAGCGAAGAATCAGCGGGGATTGGGTATGTAC
>OX632359.1:20791365-20815587 GCA_951751655.1 Ophion costatus | reverse complement strand
AAATTGCCGACACGAACAATACGGCCGATGTCCGGCCCAGTACTGGCTAACCGATTGTTGGCCATTTCTCAGTCGACCCTCTTTTCGGAGCCCGGCATCCGACATTAAACCGATGTGGAGACAGTACCGGTTAACGACCCCCATGGAAATTTATATATGTAAAATATATGCAGAACATATATATAAATATATATATACATATATATATCGGTCGCATATATAGTGACGAAAAATAGAATAATACGTATTTATTCAGTATATATGCACCAAATATATGACGCATATATGACCCATCCCATGTGCGGGTCTACGACGTTCCGAGTACGGCCGACGTTTGGCTGTATCGTGGCAACACGTCGGCTGCCAACGGTCGACGGCCTATGATGAGCCAGCGTTGGCGAAACGTACTAGCCATGGTTGGCTATCAGGCGGCGATGGCTCGGCAGTCGACGATCGAAAGGCGACTATGGCGCAGAGTTGCCGAAACCGTTATTCGATCGTCGCTCCGACGGTACGCTTGATAGTTGGCGCAGCGCTGGTCACCACGGTTCATCCGACGCTGGCTAGTCGTCGCCCGGGTGTAGTTGGCCATGTGTGCAGACCCAGAATACAGCCAACCCTTGGCAGTAAGACGGCGTCGAATAAACAGCCGACGGTCGGGACGCGACTATGGCTTAGAGTTGGCGAAAGTGTTGTTCGAACGTCGCGCCGACGTTACGATCAGTACTTCGCGCAACGTTGGCTGCCACGTTTAATCCGACACTGGGTAATCGTCGCACGGGTGTAGGTGACCATTTTTTGTAGACCTAGAGCTCGACCGATGCTTGACCGTAAACAAAGTCCAGTAGACCGTTGGTACCCGACCTCCACCGTTCGAATTTTCTTTTGAGCTTGCCTGAACAGTATTGTGTAGCGCGCAACCTAAACGGTGTGGATATTCCACAGTGGAATTAATTTAACCAATGGCGGATAAAAATAGGTCTTCGTATAATCGCGTAAAAAAGTTTCGTCGTCTCCATAAAGAGGAAAACGAAGTTAACGCTTCTGCCCACCAATCAACTTCTAACAGCTACACGGAGAGAATTTTTAAATAATTTTTACTGCGAAATCACAGTAACTCGGTGACAAATGTGCAATTCTTCAGGTTTTTAGGAAATAAATTATAATTTTTCATGGAAATTTATCAAAATTTACTTTTGCGTAACAGAAATTTAAAATATCTTCCAGAATGTTTACTGAAATTGATAGTAAAATTTCATGAAACGTAAAGATTACGACAATAAGTTAAAAAAGTGCTAATATAAATGAAATTTTTCAGTGGAACATTGAGAAATTTTCGTGTTTTCCATAAAAATTTAAAAAAGGAAGCCGAAATTTTCCGTGCGTCCACCGGAATTTTACGTTCTTTATAGTAAAATCAGTTAGGGCTACGTCGCCTGACCGTACGCGTGAGCTCTGTGTGCGAGCGTGCATATACGTGAACGCAAGCTGTGAGAGTGGGCTTATGTATGACGCAGTATGACGAGTACGAACGACGCCGACCCGCGTTGCTTAGCAACAGCGGTACCGCGCATGCGCATTATAGTGCGAAACATGGGCCAAGAAAGCCTCGTGGTCTCGTGCAGTCTAACGTGTTCTACGCAGTTGTACGCAAGAAAACAAAGAAACGTGAAAAGAAACTTCGATAAAGGACGTCTACAATGGTACGGAAAGATGATATGCTAAAATAAGTAGCAATCAAGAACACAAATGTTCAGAAATACAGTATATAGAGTATTTATTTAATCATAGGGAATTCATTTTTCGCTAGGCATTTTAGAAATTTTAAGTTTGTCCAGGTTATTTTTACTGTAGAAACTTGGAAGTTTTGAGGCAGCCCATTGTTAAAATTCTACGCGAGAATGTGTCAGAATTTTTACTGAAAGAAATGTAAAAAATTATGCTACTTGCTTAAATTTTTACATGAATGAAAGCAAAATATTAAAGGCTAGTGTCAATATTTGACTATGTGCACATTTGTCACCGGTTTCAAATTTTAAATGTAATTTTTAGGGAGATTTCACCGTAAAAAATACTTAAAAATTCTCTCCGTGTATGTTTCGGGAGCAGACACGATTGATAGTTCCTTTGGGCCTTCTTCACATTTTTGTTACCATTCTAGCGTTTATAACGTTGTAGGACTGAATATATTAATAACGTTGTAAGACTGAATATATTTATGAAGTTGTAAGACTGAATATATTTATGAAGTTGTAAGACTGAATATATTGATGAAGTTATAAGACTGAATATATTTATAACCTAAGCCAGACATCAATACGTCAATCACTGAGAATAAATTTCTATTAATGCTGTCTTTTTTCTTTTAACGAGTAAGGCCACTGTAACGGCCCAAAAAAAAGGTTTTTTCACTAATTTTTTGCTCCCGAAATTGAAGGTTTTTGAAAAAAAACTTTTAATGGTGTTATCGGGCTTACATTAAACTTTATTATAAAATTTTTTTACAGTAAAAAAAAAACAAAATGGCGGTTCCACAGCTATCTTCCCGGGACATGTTTTGCTTCCGGGGCTCCGCGGCACGCAGCACCACTGGTGCACTTTTGAATCTAGAACAAAAAAAAAAAAAACCATTAATCTAGAGGGCTAAAGCTAGAGAATGTCGATCGGATTTTAAAAAGTATCAATTTTTGTAGATTTGGCGTGCGTTTGAAAAAAAAATTGATTTTTGACGAAAAAAACGGCAAGTTTCTTGTTTATAAAAAATCAATAAATAAAGTTCTTGAAAATTCCGATCGACATTCTCAAGATAATGTAAATGTTCACATCTGGTTAAAATTTCAAGTAAAAAAAATGAAAATTGTTCGAGTTATGCTGCGTGCCATTTTGAAAAACCATGTTTCGAGAAAAACGCGTTTAAAGTTTTGCGAATAGTTTTTTATTGGAAAAAATTAAAAAAAGAAGTTAAAAAAATTTTTACCGTTAGTCTGCAATCCCAGCACCATACATTTGTCCTTCGATAGCCAAATTTTCGTCTTCTTCATCTTTCCTGGTTGATTTTTGGAGCGCGCGCGCACTTTTGGCCGCGTCGCTCCGAGATGTCTCCGCGTGCGTGATGCGTTTGGCGTCGGCTTCGATGCAGAAATTATATAACTGTACACCAATTTCCACCTCCAACATCTTGAATATTTGCAAGACGTTGGTAAGGCCGCCATTGAATATGCAAACAGCGATATCCGTCGCAATATCTAGTACAGTTTTTCCGCTTGAGGATGATTTGGGGGCCAAACTCCAAACGGTAGCGTTGAAACTTTCGTTATTGTTTTGAGTATAGGCCCCCAAGCAACGCTCCAGCAACTCGTCCCGGCTCAATTCCATGTAGATGGGTTTGATGGCTTGATAAACCTCCTCACTCATTGGCTGATTGTGATGATACGCATCCAAGGCATTTTCTGCTTTCGCTTTCTTCCAACTGCACCAATTCTCCGAACATTTTTCGTGCTGAGGCTTTTCATCCGTTGACATTTTGTGAAAAAGGGTTGCCCAGATCTCATTTTTCATATTTTTGATGGAATCGGAATTTCGACGGATTGCTAAGCCGTAATAAATGCTTAGTTCGTCAATCAATTTGGCAGTGAGTTTTCCTCTTCCCCCGAGACCTTTTGTTCCTTTTTTTAAGTTTCTCAATCGAGTGCCCATTCTTTTTTGCACGTGATCTATGCACTCTTTTTTTTAACATCAACATTTTCATAAGGCTTCGAATCCACGATGCCTTTGAAAGTTTTGGAATCGCCATCTCCGATATAATTGCAGTCGTTTCGGAGCAAGTTTTGACACGCTTGGCGGCGACCTTCATTTCCTAAGGACAACAAATTTTTTTTCGCACAGGACCTTTTTTTTCTTATTCTAGAGGGTTTAAACTATTTTTTAAGCCAATAAAAAAAAATCGATTTTTCAAAAAATTTACAGTGGCCTTACCCCTTAAATAGTCAATCTGCTATTCCTTTAAACACCCTCTCGTAAATGTAGTGCCATCGTCGCAAACGACGTAGGGTCGATTGCGCAAACGACGTAGGTTCGATGCCGCAATGGATGTAGGGTCGACGCGGTGATCGACGTAGGATCGATACCGCAGTCAGCGCAGGGCCGACGCAACAATCGGCTTAGGGCCGACGTTGCAATCGACGAAGGCCCAACATCGATTAAATATTGTGGCGCAACGTTTGGGAGGATCGTCGGGCCGACGTTATCATTTGGACGTTTATTGGACCCCAAAACGACGTTGGCGAACAGAGTCGGGCCGACGTCCTAACGCCGGCAAGCGTCGTTGCGCCAACGTAGGCGCGACTTTAAAATCCTACCTGGGATATATTTTCGATATATTTTTTTGCCCAAAAAAATATATGCTACGTGTAAACACTATATATGATGCATATATGAGGCATGTACGACGCATATATTTTTGATATATTTGCAATCTATTTTTTTGTCAGAAAAATATATCAAAAATGTATGCGTCATGTATGACTCATATTGTTGTCCGCACATTCGTATGGCCAATATATTCCCTAATTTTCTCCGGAACGATCCTCTGGCCGATTAACAGCTGAAGCGTCGAAGCGCCATGTGTCCATGGCTGGTCGCATCCGGAGACCCCCTACCCAACCTTTCCTTGCGGGATCCATAGCGCGTTCGGCACACGTCGGCGCGCTCGGCTCGCGTCGTCCGCTCACGACGACCGATGGTCGCGCGTAGCTCGCGAAGCGCCCGAGGGTCAGCGCCTTGTTCCGCACGTTCCCATAACCACTCGTAGCTTCGATCGGGCATATAACCCGACCACCGGCTACGATCAAGGCTGGAAAAACCAGACGCGTCCGCAGTTCGTGCACGCGTCGGCGATTGTCGCAGACCCGTTACCTCTCTCTATCCTCTCTACATCCACGCCAGAGTCACAGTTCGTCAACTCGCCTATCCGAAAGGAAATTATTGTTTCCTCTTAAACGCCGTCCGGTTTGGAAGGGGAAAATCTCCTGACATTCCTTTTCCTTTTTACGCCGCCTGGTGTTTAAGGAAGGAATCTCCAAGAAACCACCTTCTCTTTTTACGCCGACCCGTGTTAAAGACAAGGCTCCGTAAAACCAATCCATTCCAAAACCACCTTTACTACCTTCTATCTTATTTTTCAGTTTTACACCGACTTTCGAGGCTTTGCCAACGGAGACGGTGTTTTTGCGAACGCGTTCCTTTTCAGGATCCATAAAATGGCAAAAAACATAATTTTACAAATCATCGCCGGAATGTCATTGTACCTTCTCCACCCACCCGTTATTTAATCATTTAAATTTATCATTAATAATACATAGAAAATATATGTTACATATATGCTGCACGTATATAATAATATAGTGCATATATGCTACACATATCTGCTACGTGTATGCCACATGATTTTTACATATATCCAATGTATATGCTGCATATATGCTATATATATGTGGTATGCATGTAGCGTATATGCAGTACATATGCAACGCATATCTGTATATATGTGGCATATATGTACCATTTATGCAGTATATATGTGGTATGTATGCAGTGTGTATGCAACATATATGCTAAATATATGTGGTATATATGCAGGGTAAATGCTACATATATCATTGATATACGATACATTGATATACAGTAATACCACGCATATACATCTCATATATAAAAACGTTACGAAAACTAGAATTTGGCACATATATGCAACATATATATATTTCAATATATGGCATACATTTTACATATATTACACTTATTAATAAAATAAATTTGCAGTATATTTTTGCGTATATAAATTTCCATGGGGCGGCCTAGGGCCGACTGTTGGCGTAGACGAAAGAAGCCGACCGTGGGCCAATACTGTCTGCCGTTAATTGTCCTGCGTTCATTTCTAATCCCGGCAACCGGTACTATACCAATGTCGGGCCAGTATCGGCTGCCCCGACAAGCCGACTGTTGGGGTGGACTACTGGAGCCGACCATGGGCTAATACTGTTCGCCATTACCTGTGCTACGTTCATACGTAATCTCGGCATTCCGCAATATGCCAATGTCGGGACAGTATCGACTAACGACGAAGAACCGACTGTTAGCGTGAATAGGTTGAACCAATCACGAGTCGGTAAGACACCCGGTTACGGATCTTATGAATTGCTCGCCAGTCGCCATTCAGTGTCGTATCGATGCAGACCGCGAACAAAGAGTAGAGTCCATCGTCGCTTTTTCGTGCAATAGTTATTTTTCCCTTATGCTCGTACCGTATTCTCAATATGAATAAACAAAAGAGATATAATAAACTGAAAAAAGTGCGAAAAAAATTACGTTGGAATGCACTATTATTGAAGCACGAAAAATGTGTCATCAATCAAGAGTCATATTTGACAGAGAAAAAAATCCTCGAAAATAATAAAAAGCGGAATGTGCGGACACTCTTAAGTATGTGGAAGAAATGATTGAACACGGTGACGACAAAGATGATAAAAATGAACAACTAAAAAATTGTAACGCGACTGACCGATAATGGCCCGATAATGCCTCGTTGTATCGGTCTATACTTGGGGCATTATCGTACCACTGTTGGTTATGGACTGGACCGACGGTGGTATGATATAGGCTTGGACTTGGGTCGATGTTGGCACAAGCGTCGGGCCGCTCTTAATACCAACGATGGCATAGCCTTGCCTGACTTGGGCCGACCTTGGCACGAGCGTCAGCACCAACGCTGGTACGATATTGGCTTTAACTTGGGCCAACCTTGGCACTACTGTCGGGCCGGTTTTGAGTCCAACGTCGGTACGATATCGGTAGCCAGCCTTGGTCCGAGGATATCATTTCGACAACGGTCCATTAATGGACCAACATTCATGCCAGAGAACGGCCAACCATACAGGAGAGTTGGCGCACTACCGGGCCAATATCGGACCAATTGTACATTTCTTCATGGGTGGTTTACTTGTTTATTTACTGGTATGTGATGCATTGATTTATGTGCTATCACTATCATGTTACTATCACTTCGGTTATTATCAGCACACCAGGGATGTTTTTTTTAATGAACCTTACTATATTTACACGCCCTGTTTTCGGCCTAGTGAAGTTAATTTGTTTCAAGAACCCTAATTAACGCGGGAATAGCCCTATAATTATCCTTAAATACGCTAAGCGAAAAATGGTCGAAATCGTGTTTGCCCTTTCTGAAACCTCCCAACTTTCGCTAATATTTGGTCCTAATTACCGATACCGAGAATTTCCAATCCACAGAATTCATATTCATCCTTGAGGAATTTCAATCGTGACGACGTGATCGTCACTAGCGTCACTGTAATTATCGTCACAATTATCGACAATTTGAAAATGAATTTATGAGACGTGGGGTTGCATCCATGTAGAAATCGTCATGAGGTGCAGCATATCGATATGAGCGCATACACACATACAGAATCGTTCACGATCAGCGTGGTATATAGCATGACTCGCGTGTGACACGCGCGTACGTGTATACGAGATTTGGTCCATTGAAGTGCTTCATTGTGTGTACGTGATGCGACGATATGACAGAGACGTGTTCTCGCTTTACGTTCAGCTCGTTACTTCCGGTGTACCGAGCACTATCCACTTCGTACTACTTGTGCGCCGGTACATACACGCCTATCGATGAAAATTTGCGTTACAAATGGACGATCGGGGTCATATACGTGCGCCTGTACAGCAGTGTTCCATCGTGCCCGTCATGCTCTCAAGCGCAAATTATTTTTATCCATATATATGGCACGTAAATATAATAATTACGTCTCGTCGAAAAATGATTGTGTTAGATCTTACAAAGAAAAGGTGCGAAGTCGATCTTTCCTATTTCGATGAAATTTGGCATGCTTGTAGAATGGGTAAAAATAGGCGACACGCATTTTTTACAACTGCGGATCTCGATTTTTACGAGGTAAAACATACCCTCGAAAATAGGAGTGTTTTTTGTCTTTTGTCCATAACGTTATCGTTCGCATCTGCAATGTATGATACACAAAAAAAATGGTGCAATTGAAATTTTTCATATCTTGTATCGTAAAACGTTATCGACGAAAAACGAAAAACACCGCTATTTTCGAGGGTGCATTTCGAACTTTAAAAATCGGATTCCGGAAATATAATAAAATACGTCTCGCCTATTTTTACCCATTCTACAAGCATGCCAAATTTCATCGGAATAAGAGGAATCGACCTCGCAACCTTTCCTTGTTAGTGACAGATTTTTCTTGAAAAAAATACGATGACCATTGAATTGCAGTCAATTCAATGGTCTGGTTCAATGTATACAAAAAGTATACAAAACAATTTTCTTTAATTTATTTATATTCAAAGTGTAGGAGCTGTGGCAGAGTGTTACAGTAAGGTTGCCGCAGATGTTGCGAATCGGCATGCCGTCTAGCTTTCCGTAGACTTTAATTTGAAAAAAAAAATTTCAAATTTAATCAGTAGGAACATATATGGTTTCTGCTTAACAATAATTGAAATGAACAAAATGCAAATTTAAGAAAATGGCACGCATTTGCAGAAAAAATCAATATTTGTCGCAACATTTCTGTAAAATTTGGATTAAAAGAGTAGTTTTTTCTCATTTTTCAAAAACAATTCTCGTCAAATAGAAGGTAGCAATGTTATCAATATTTCTACCAAGTTTGGACTTAATCGGCTTGACAGTTTTTGAGTAATCTAACACTCCAATTTTGAAAACGCAGTTTTGAGAAAAACGCGTTTGAAGTTTACATATAATTACAATGCACTAGGTACGTGTGGTAACTCATTAGTAGTAATCGTAATTCTTAGTCGTTCATTTATTTACTTTTGCCCATCTCTGTTTGCCCTTCTGCGCTCTCGTTTCTACCTGCGGCGCGTTCTCTGAATTCGAGCAGCGAGGCACAGCGTTGACGGGCTGTAATGCTTAAAGTTTTTTCGAACTTCGATTTTAAACTTTTCGTTGCAAACTTTGATCGTTGCAAATGTATATCCCGCACTGCGAGAAAAGTGCATGGTATTCACAACAAACGCGCATGAGAAAGAGAGTATAGTCGAATTCCCTATAGTTTATTGCCAACGCAATCATAATATGATTAACACAACTATAAGCGGAAAGTATAGATGAACGTGCGACTTTGGTGGCGTGTTTGACTATCTAGTATCCCTGTAATTACTATACACTATTGTAAAAGACTTTACAATATCGATATGTTTAATTCAGCTATATCACAAAATCGGCGCAAAAATACTAATGCTGCACTGAGAGCAAAGTACATGGTATTTATGAAAGACGTCCAAGTCAAAAGAGAGGATAGTAAAATACTTTATAGTTTATTGGCACCGTAATCATAATATCGTTAACACAACTATACGCGAAAAATATATCTAAACATGTAACTTTGGTGGCGTGCTCGACTATCCATTATGCTGGAAAAAACTACTAACTATTGTAAAAATATTAACTGAATTAACTATATCGATATTGTAAAGCCTTTCACAGTAGTTAATAGTTATTTCAGGGATACTAGATGAAAAAAACACTACCAAAACGGCATGATTAGATAGACGCTTATAGTTGTGTTATCCATATTATAATTACGGTAGCAATGAGCTATATGAATTTTACTATGCCCACTTTTACCATGGGCGTTTTTTTATATTATAAAAATACTATGGACATTTTTCTCAGTCCAAGTTTGTACTATTTAGATGGTTGACATTAACACGTGTTGAGTATAAACTGTTACAAGATCTTACGAAAAGTGACTATACGAACAACATTACGGTAATCTTATCGTGAATACGTAAATCATTTGTGGAACGTGTCAATAAAGTAGAGACAGCGGTGGCACGCTATGAACGATATACATATATTAGCGCATTTATTTATCAGTTTTTAGAATCCGATATTTCGAAAACTATTGGGCCGCGCCAAAAATCCATTTAAGCAGTGACATATATTATCAAAAAAGCAATCTGTGCAAATTCCACCGATATCAGAGGTAGCAGCTATTCGGAAATGCAGCTGGAATTACTTTTATCCGTTATGCCAAATCTACTATTGAAATACCATAAGTGCCCGGTAGCATAGTGGCAGCGTGCCTGAATATAGATAGGTAGGTCGTAGATTCGAATCTCCTTGTAGGTAAAATATTTTCTTCGGTAGGAATCACTTCAGGAGGTCAGGGAATAACAAATCAAACAACAACTCAATTGAAAATTGCTGAATTTTTGAATTTATGAAATATCATATACATTTAGTAGACGTACCATTCAGTATGGTAAAAACCACTATTGTTTGATAGTGTAAGGAATCATCTATTTTATGAAAACCTACTATATTATATAGCATTGACAAACAACGTATGCTTGAAAGATTGTGGGTTACGGTTAACATATGATTATAGTTAACGCAACTGCTAAAATATCATAAGCTGTACTATATTTTCGGCAGTAACCATGATTATAAAATATTATTGTCCCTTCAGGGTAATATAAAATGTGGTTCAAATATGGTTGCGTTTACTGTACATTTCTCTCTGTGCGCCTTACTAGACACTATGATTTATGTTTAGTTGCACGTCTTCTCCCTTCCTTGATCGCCGGCCCCTTGATTTGTTAGGATTCTCGTCTGGGTAGTTCTCCGCCTCTCCCTGCTTAAATGGTGCTCTGTCTTCGGTGCTCTGTCCTTTGGCAAAGTATCGCGAAGTGCTACCATGAGCCCTAAAGAAATTGCAATATTGCTTCCCTAAAATACCGGGAACCACCAGTATTCTCGGTGAAACAATCAAGATACATCCTCTATACAAAGACTCCGAGAGTTCAACCAATACTGTGTGTTTTTATATGTATACTCGTTGTGCCCTCGGCTTCGACCGCGTTGAAATCCTATCGATAGTGAATCTACCCCCTCATGTATATTTTTAAATCTTTTTCGGCGGCTTGTGGAACATCTTACATAATATACTGAAAAGGGTTGGCACTATCGTACTGTGTGGGATTCGTACCCACCTAAATGTCTCTTCTCTCTCCCTCCCTCTATTTCTATCTCTGTGTGTTTCTATGAAAGATTAATCGAAATAGATTCAGTGGTTCTTGAATTATCGACGCGCAAACATGCAAATAGACAAATGGACGTGTTTTTAAATACGATTTCCCTGCTTGATTTCCTCAATATAAACGATATGTAACAAAATATTCCGGAAATTCAAAAATTACCTTTGAAGGTCCCCTCACAGTATCATTGTCTGTAGAGATAGACGTCTACCGCCTCCTCATTTGTATTTGAATGATAACGTTTTTTCGATTTTGTATTTATATTTTTTCGTTACCTATTGCTTATTGAAAGGGCAAATAATAATAATGACCTGCAAAGACAAATTATGAAAATTAAAAAATGACACAGTACTGCTTATTCATTAGTTTTTGTTCGTTTGTTTCTTAGTTTGTTCATTAACTTATTCATTTGTGTACGTTTGTTTTGGCGGTTTTTTTGTGTAGTTACAGTTTGTTTGTATGTTTGTTTAATGGAAACGCAATCAACTATTTTACATTCACGACCGCGTTAATCATATTCCATACTTTAGCCTGTGTTCCTGTGAAAGATTCATCACAATCGATTCTGCAGTTATCGAGTTAACGGTATGCGTACAAACGTACGGACAGACAGGCAGCCAAACTGAAAAAAACTATCTCTGAAGAAATGTTGTTACAATGAGAAAATTATACGTGTTTTTTTGACAATAAAGATATGCGAATAAAAACAAGAATCTCTAGAAGGTACGAAATCGACTGGATATATGTATGTATGTGTATATATATATATATATATATATATATATATATATATATATATATATATATATATATATATATATACATATGCCTGAATATAAAGCGCTGACAGGATAAAGGACGAAGTGTGCACTTCGTGCCCTATCTAAAGCAAAATGTGCTATTGACAGCCCCCCATCAGAGAATTATCAAGCGTGAAGTCTGCCCAACCGATTGTCTACCAGCTAAAATGCATTCGCTTCACATGTACTCTTCTATATGCGCTTCTATATCCAAAAAGGCACGCGCTTTTTCCCATCCCCATATTCATACATGGCAAGTGGATTGGAAAAAGTCGAGATTGCCCATGTGGACAAACGTGTTGCTGCAGATTTACAACCGCAGGCAAATTACTTCTTCGTCCGTTGAAAGAAAGAATCGCTCTACTCTATTTTCGATTATGACAAAGTGTAAAGTTTTTGCGAGCATGACTCTACGTAATGTTGCGGCTTCGCGCGGTCAATTTCTTTAGAGCGAAATGTGCCGTAAATAAAATTGTGCTCAAAACTCGCATCGATTTTTTCGCCTATGCAAACTGGTAATCAACGCAAAGGCCCGTTACACTGAATATGCAGTCGACACAGTGGAGTGGATCGTGATCTTTATTTCTTGTCAACTAGAAAATACGGACAATTCAGGTCAAAACGATGTGGCTTTGATCCCAACGTTTATTTTTTGTGCAGTAGTTTATAGGTCATAGCGTGAAAAGATACTCTACGGGTAATATATAATTTCTTTTTTCAATTTCCCATAAAAAAATTTCAAAAATAAATTTTTCTTGTATATTTATGCTGGCTCTCAAGAATGCTGTGTTGAAAAATTAGAATGCGAGAATTTCGAATAGTTTAGATTCTACGGGCCAGTAAGTAGATTCAGTGAGAAAGCAATCAAAAGAACTTTAAACGGATTTTTCTCGAAAAATCTTTTTTTTTAATACTGCACGCAATGACCGCTGCAGTTATTAGCCGATCCTCAAATCGCCACGCCGTTTTTCGCTTATCGTGGCTACTATAATTATCAATTTGTAGCCGCTCGTCATTATTTTTATAAACAAATATATGTGCCGAAAAGGCCTTTCTCGAAACTTCAAACTTGCGGGAAAATTTACCAAATTAATTTTTGATTAAATTGTAGCACTCTTGATAACCCGTCTCGTATATTTTAATCAAGTTCTTGGCGAGGAGTTGGGGTGCCCGCGCTTGTATCCTTTTAAGAAGGCTACGGGCAGTCACGATGTGTACAGCGGACTTGTGTATATAATACAGCACTGTAGACACGCCGATCCCTCGTGACAAAATCTGAACCAAAAAATTGTAATCATCTAGTGGAGTTGAAACGTGAGTAAATTATGTCCATAAGTTCCTATTATAGATTCCGAGATAAAAAATTGGAAAAACAAATATATTTCGGCTCTGTCTATGAGACGGTACCCCCAAGTGAAATAGTTATGAATGAGAAAAGATACGCTAAAATGACTTACGCGTTTTTGTATACATAATCACTGTCTATTAAGTGATGCGTCGCGAAAAACCAATTCACTCCATAATAGTTTCAATGGAACAGTTTCACCAACAAGACACGAAACATGCGCCGAACGAGTTTGAACATTTTCTGCCGGACTCTAGAATAAGTTATCTTAGGATGAAAAAAAAGAAAGGCTTCGTATAGTCCACAGATTTCTCCTATGGATAATATAAATAGTTAATGTCTTCATACCTGTACATCTTTATATGTGTATATGGACATATACAGAAAAGGAAGCCAGATCGACATATACAGGGTGGATCAATAACTATTAGCACCTTGGATATCTTCGAAACTATCAGGTTCACAGAAATATTTGCTGAAATGAAATTGCACAGTACGAAAAGGGCTAACCGATAGCGATAATAGTTTTTTTTGCAGGTGGAGGTACTTCGGACGTTTGAAGGTCAACTCCATTTTTTTTAATGGATCGGTATATGTTTTTTTCTGTATCATGAAAGAGGAGCTTAAAACGAGTTCAACGACCTATAACATAAGGTCATTGAAGGTCATAGAAAGTACAGAAAGGCGATAATACCTACAGTTTTGGTAGTAAATAAAATTACTACGTTTATAGTAAGTGTTCGAAATGACGACCATCATTGCCAAATTTGAATGGCAACATCTACAGTAATTTTATCAAAGATACATTGGGTCTTTCGCTCGAAGAGATACCTTTACTTACACGGCAAACCACGTGGTATCAACATGACGGATGTCCAGCACATTATTCATTGATTGCACGAAGGCAACTCGACGAAAAATTTCAAACTCGTTGGATTGGACACGGCGGTCCAATATCGTTGCCAGCTCGTTCCCCGGAACTAACACCTTTAGACTTCTTTCTATGGAGAAAACTGAAAGATAAAGTGTACAAAGAAGTACCAACTACACTTGACGACATGCAACAAAGAATTATTACAGCCTGTGCATCAATAAGTTCTGACGCTGTATAACTTGCAAGTCAATCAATCGAAAAAAGAATCCAATGTTGCATTGATACTGATGGTCGTCATTTCGAACACTTACTATAAACGTAGTCATTTTATTTACTACCGAAACTGTAAGTATTATCGCCTTTCTGTACTTTTTATGACTTTCAATGACCTTATGTTATAGGTCGTTGAACTCGTTTTAAGCTCCTCTTTTATGATACAGAAAAAAAACATAGCGATGCATTTAAAAAAATGGAGTTGACCTTCAAATATCCGAAGTACCTACACCTGTAAAAAAAACTATTATCGCTATCGGATGGCCCCTTTCGTACTGTGCAGTTTCATTTCAGCAAATATTGCTGTGAACTTTATAGTTTCGAAGGTATCCAAGGTGCTAATAGTTATTGATCCACCCTGTATACAGCTTCCAAAAGTTTTCCCTACCTCTCATCGACCATTTTCCATGTGTGAAGGAAAGCTCTTACTCTCTCCAGCCCTCTCTCTTTTTATCTTTTTCTTTCAATTCTGCTCCTCTCTCCTATGTAGTCCAGTGTAACATTCGAACGCAGTATCGACAATTCAAAAAGGCAGCGAGAAAAGGCAGCCTTTTCTCGACGCAAAAACACACGTTATAGAGGCTACGTGTTGATGAGACTATTGACAAGGGATTGGCGAACGGGGGTGGCGGAGGCAGACTAGTGACGAAAAAAGAAAAAGAGCATAGAAAAAAAATATACTGATGAAAATCTCCGGTGTCGCTTTGACACGGACCAAAGCGACAAGAAAACGAACAGCTGGAAAAGTCCGTACATTTGGTCGTGACGTGTTACAAAGCATTAAAATTGCGGTTCAACGACATATGGTTTGTTTACGTAGGCGAATAAAAATTCATTCGGCGCTTTAATCCAAAAGTTATCGTTCCTACGATGAGATTGGAAACTTTTCAACGAAGAACGGTCACATAAAGAACGGATAGTTTTCCCACTAAAAACAGAGGTATAAAAACGTTCGAAATTAGAAAACTCCCTTGGGATAACGCAATTCTTGAAATATTGAGATTTATGTATGGATGCAATATCGAACTGTTAAGTGCTTTCGCGTTTAAGGTATATAGGCGATGGTACGACGAGAACACATTTGAAAAAATCCATCAATGGTCTGCTGGTGAGTTCGCGATGCCGGGGGGATCGGTTCAATTTTTCCACTTATTTTTTCTTGCCAATTACCAAGCTTTACTGACGGAACTGTGCATTCAGCCGGTTTCATGCAAAACTACGTAAACCCATGAAAATATTGCCGACATAAACAATACGCCGATGTCCGGCCCAGTACTGGCTAACCGATTGTTGGCAACCAATGTTGGCGCAACATTGAAACAACGGTTCTGCCATTTTTCAGTCGCCCCTCTTTTCGGAGCCCGGCATCCGACATCAGGCCGATGTGCGGACAGTACCGGTTAACGACCTAGGGCCGACTGTTGGCGTAGACGGAGAAGCCGACCGTGGGCCAATACTGTCTGCCATTATCTGTCCTGCGTTCATTTCTAATCCCGGCAACCGGTACTATACCAATGTCGGGCCAGTATCGGCTGCCCCGTTGAGCCGACTGTTGGGGGGGGACTACTGGAGCCGACCATGGGCCAATATTGTTCGCCAATAACTGTCCTACGTTCATACGTAATCTCGGCATACCGCAATATGCCAATGTCGGGACAGTGTCGACTAACGACGAAGAACCGACTGTTCGCGTGAATATGTTGAACCAATCACGAGCCGGCATCACTCCCCGTTACGTGTTTTATGAATTGCTCGCCAGTCGCCATTCAGTGTCGTATCGATGCAGACCGCGAACTAAGAGTAGCGTCCATCGTCGCTTTTTCGTGCAACAGTAATTTTTTCCCTTATGCTCCTACCGTATTTTCAATATGAATAAACAAAAGAGATATGATAAACTGAAAAAAGTGCGAAAAAAATTATGTTGGAATAAACTGTTATTGAAGCACGAAAAATGTGTCATGAATCAGGAGTCATGTTTGACAGAGAAAAAAATCCTCGAAAATAATATTAAAAAAGCGAACTGTGAGAACACTATCGAGTATGTGGAAGAAATTATTGAACACGGGGTCGATAAAAATGATGAAAATGAACAACTAAAAAATTGTAACACGAGTGACCGATAATGCCCTGAGTTGTATCGGTCGATACTCGGGGCATTATCGAACCACTGTTGGTTATGGACTGGACCAAAGTTGGTACGATATTGGCTTGAACTTGGGCAAATGTTGGCACAAGCGTCTGGCCGCTCTTAATACCAACGATGGCATAGTCTTGGGCCGACCTTGGCACGAGTGTCAGCACCAACGCTGGTACGATATTGGCTGTAACTTGGGCCAACCTTGGCACCGGTGTTGAGTCCTCGGGCCGGTGTTGAGTCCAACGTCGGTACGATATCGGTAGCCAGCCTTGGCCCGAGGATATCATTCCGACAACGGTCCATTAATGGACCGACATTCATGCCAGAGAACGGCCAACCATACAGGAGAGTTGGCGCACTACTGGGCCAATGTCGGACCAGTTGTACATTTTTTCATGGGAATTTCTACTTCACATGGCTTGCTTATTATATATTTCACATTGGCCAACTCTTAGCACACACAAATGTGAGTGTCACAGAGGTGATAGCTACAAAATTCAACGTTTATGCTCGTCCAACAGAACTGCTAAAAAATTAACTGAACGTAGCCTATTGATTCTGTGACCGAATCTAAGCCAACTTTTGTCTTTGCAAGTAAATAACTGTTACGTTTCACAAAAAAGTATATACCCAATTTTAAAAGTGGTTGAATGGTGATATCTCGCCTTGAAACCTCATTGGCATGCACATTGGCGCAGCCCGGAGGGGACAGGTGTCATCACCCCCCCCCCCTCCAGAAATTCCGTTACTCCCCCCAAAAAAACGAATCCAAAATAATTCAATGTATATAACCGATGAATTTTATGTGTTTCACCCAACCAAACATAAATGAAAAATATTTGAATAGAACTTAAACTATTTCCTTCTTTGTAATTTCGTAACGTGAAATGAAAGGGTCGCTATTTTATTACGAGAATTGAATAGGCATTCGAATTTCACATTCAAGTTAACTGTGAGCAACAACAATACATTAGACTTCCCGGTCGATACAAAACCAGAAGAATACTGGAAGATCAACATTTACTACCGAATTATAGAAAATATCATTGTAAATCTAAACACTTTGTAACCCTTCAGGGTTCAAATAAAGAATACATACATACATTGTAAATCATGAACGCCAATTTGCGAATCTACTATGAGCTCGTTCGGTAGTGGTATTTTTTAAATTGAATATGAAGAACGGAGTGGACTGCATCAAAACGTTTTTTTCATTATTCATAATTGATACAACAACCTTGGAAGCTGGAGCGATGGTTATAAAAGGCATACTTTCATTTTAAAATGATGGAATAAATGTTTGAAATTCCAGAAATTATAGCGAAAAAAGGGACTGCCCGAACTTATATAAACTTTTCCGAACAGCAATAGTCAATGTCCTCCGCCGGCTGTGAGAGGATTTTTCTGCCATGAGGCGGATGAAAACATGGTTTAGAAGCCCAATGCTTCAGGAACGCTTCTCTCATATACAATGCTCAACAGAGAGAACCATATTATTGAAACAATTCCAACTGAATAAGTATTTGGCCGATTTTCTAAAAAAAATAGACAAGTAAGACTTATTGAATTAAGTACATACTGAAAGCAATGTTTAAAAACGGGTAACTGAATTAAAGGATAAAAAATTAGTCGATTATTATTTATGGTATTGCAAGAGTTTGATATTAATGATAACATGAACGTGTGAGTAAACCTTTATATTTTAAGTACTACGTGATTATTGACTGTTATGTAAATGTTATTCAACAAACAAGATGATTGTGAACAAAACCACTTTTTTGTCAGCGCCCCCCCGTCGACGTCCGAAAAAAATGCTGGCTGCAGCAATGTGCATGCATCTCGTATGGATAGAATTGGTCAACGTAACCGAAGGGCCCGCATGTCTCACAAGGACGGGGGACTACTAACAACAGTATCGATGGCAGCACGCGAAAAGGTTGTCGATTGAATAACCGATTCGTATACACACACACACACACACACACACACACACACACACACACACACACACACACACACACACACACATATATATATATATATATATATATATATATATATATATATATATATAGATGATGATATATAGATGATGATGTTGTCGATGTTATGGAAGACATTCGACTTCGAGGATGCTCCGCATAGTGGTCTGTCGCCCCCGATACTCAACATTATGTAAGCCCCAATGTCTTCAAATCACGTCCCATGAAAAAATGTACAACTGCTCCGACATTGGCCCAGTAGTGCGCCAACTCTCCTGTATGGTTGGCCGTTCTCTGGCATGAATGTCGGTCCATTAATGGACCATTGTCGGAATGATATCCTCGGACCAAGGCTGGCTACCGATATCGTACCGACGTTGGACTCAGCACCGGCCTGACAATAGTGCAAAGGTTGGCCCAAGTTACAGCCAATATCGTACCAACTTTAGTCCAGTCCATAACCAACAGTGGTACGATAATGCCCCGAGTATTGACCGATACAACTCAGGGCATTATCGGTCTCTCGTGTTACAATTTTTTAGTTTTTCATTTTCATCATTTTTATCGTCCCCGTGTTCAATAATTTCTTCCACATACTCAAGAGTGTTCTCACACTCCGCTTTTTTACCATTATTTTCGGGGATTTTTTTCTCTATCAAACATGACTCTTGATTCATGATACATCTTTCGTGCTTCAATAACAGTTTATTCCAACATAATTTTGTTCGCACTTTTTTCAGTTTATCATATCTCTTTTGTTTATTCATATTAAGAATACGCTAGGAGCATAAGGAAAAAAATTACTGTTGCACGAAAAAGCGACGATGGACTCTATTCTTTTTTCGCGGTCTGCATCGATACGACACTGAATGGCGACTGGCGAGCAATTCATAAGATACGTAACGGGTAGTCTTACCGGCTCGTGATTGGTTCAACCTATTCACGCTAACAGTCGGTTCTTCGTCGTTAGTCGATACTGTCCCGACATTGGCATATTGCGGAATGCCGAGATTACGTATGAACGTAGCACAGGTAATGGCGAACAGTATTAGCCCATGGTCGGCTCCAATAGTCCACCCCAACAGTCGGCTTGTCGGGGCAGCCGACACTGGCCCGACATTGGTATAGTACCGGTTGCCGGGATTAGAAATGAACGCAGGACAATTAACGGCAGACAGTATTGGCCCACGGTCGGCTTCTTTCGTCTACGCCAACAGTCGGCCCTAGGTCGTTAACCAGTACTGTCCCCACATCGGCTTGATGTCGGATGCCGGACTCCGAAAAGAGGGTCGACTGAAAAATGGCCGAACCGTTTTTTCAATGTTGGGCCAAAATTGGTTGCCAACAATCGGTTAACCAGTACTGGGCTGGACATCGGCCGTATTGTTCGTGTCGGCAATTTTTTCATGGGGTTTAGCTAAATGCAAACACATTTAAACAAAAGCCAATTCAAGGACCCTCCTATCCATAAAATAAACGACCCGTTTAAAACAAATCTGAGGGCCGTCTCTAAAACTGCTGGATGTGTTGATAGCCAAGATTACATAGGCTTCAGAATATCATCTCCTTCTATATATATATATATATATATATATATCCTATATATATCTCCGCCTATATGTCTGTGTGTATATAGATACACACAAATGCTAATCCTTTCGCATGTGCGGTTGGTCTATTGGCCTTTGTGCCGCCTTCGCATGTACCCTGTGAGTGGAACCTATATGCCGCATGACGGTGGCACGCGCACCGAGATTTGGCAGAAGCCTTCCAACAGTATGATATCAGGAAGCCGGTAATTATGTTAAGTACGCTATATCGGCGATATGCACATTTGCGGTAAACTGTGAAACAACAGTGGGTTAGTGAGCGTGTGCTACTTCGCAGCTCCAATGCGTATATACGTGTATGTATATACTGCGCACACACACACACACACACACACACACACACACACACACACACACACACACACACACACACACACACACACACACGCACACGCACACGCACACGCACACGCACACACACACACACACACACACACACACACACACACACACACACACACACACACACACACATACAGACAGGCGCACACGGAGGAATGACCAACTGCGAGGACGTGAGTGATCCCTGTACGATTAATACTAATATAGCGTTGGCCCGCCAAACACTAAACGGGGCTACCACCGCCTATATCGAACACACACCGGAGACTAATATAACGTAACGCTGTTACGAAGCACTGCAATCACCCTTGTGATCAGACAGTAGCTAACTGCGTCTCGGATGCATACATACCTAATATGCGAAGCGAAGCATCGAGGGCGAACGCGAAAGGGGCTGATGATTAGAGCGACCCGGAATGGGAGAAGGAAGTGGCGGCACGGAGAGATAGATAGCTGCGACTAGTACACCGATGTGTATGCTGCATATGCGCGTAGGTGTTCATAATATATGAATACAAATGGCGGACGAGTAGCTCATTCCCTTTCAACTCGGCACATTCAAACGTTCTATAGCCTTGCGATATATACGTACGAACTGCCAAACAAAATCAAGCACCGCGGAATTCAAATCGGAATTCGACTTTGTGACACTCTAAACCTTGGCAACATATCAATGCCTTCCAAGCGACGGCTTTGTTCCTACTGCATTCGAGACACAAGCCAATTCACACGACATGCCTTTTTCGTACTTATTCGAATATTTGGTAATCAACTCTACCAACTGCACGCTGTATGGAGTAAAATTTTCGACAAATAAGGAAAGGAAACTTTAAAATGTTCGGTAATGTGGAAAGTGGCACGCAACGAGAATCTGCTCTTGTGGAAGATATAGGTAAATTGAAATTAGATTGGAAGTCGATTATCAGGACGAAAAAGTAACAAAAATCTTCTTTTTGTAAAAGATATAGGTAAAGAGAAATTATACTGAAAGTCGATTATCGGGGTATCTTTTAGATATAATTATTTACATTTAACAGGGTTGTTTCTATAAAATTTGACTGTCATTGGATATTTGTACGCACCCAGATGGAATGTGGTATTTTTTCCAAAAGCGTGATTGAAGGAAAACCGAGAATGTCCCTTCGCGAAGCATCTACGGTAATTCTTCATCTGCGGATTTTCCAGCCTACAAAATATCGTAATTTGTCCATGCACCGCCTCACGATTGGAGTCCTTCTTTGCAATTATACAACATATCCTCGAAACTAAAGATTTCATTTAAAACAAATAATATTTGAGCGACTGAAAGTTCATTAATAAACACTAAAATCATTGAGTTTTTCCCCGAATTCGCTACGTCCTAAATAAGTCAATAAAATTGCCTGAATAATTATCTATTTTTATCGTGTTTCGAGATTTTTTTCTTGTCTCTATCACCCAGCAATAACTCTCGGCGGAGAGTGTAATAGTATAAAGTCCTTGCCGGCTTTTCGATCAAGCAATCCAACAGCCCGGCACCAATTTTAATTATCGTCTGAGTTACCACGATGCTGCGCAAGGAGTAGACGGAAGCGCTATATAGGGGTAGTCAATTTATAGTAGAGTCAATATAGCTCGAGGGCTTATATAACCTCGTGCTATGATGCAGCGCGCTGATTCCCTCGCTCCGTAGGCCTTTCGACTCGACGATCAACTGCGAGAAACTTTATCGAAAGCAACTTATTGTGTACAATCCTTCTTTACGCCTCCCTTTCGCACGTATCGTATTCGCTCGATGTATTTCAGTTGCCCTAAGAAAAATCACGTCCCCTCCGCCGCATGCGGACACTTAACAATTTTTCTAAAACGTTAAAGATATGTGTATAAAGTTTGTTTACAGATCGAGACGGTGGATTTTTTTTCGACCATCAAAGATTGGATAATCATTCGATTAATATGGCTGCAGACGTCCGGGTTTCGTGACAGGCGAGCCGTTTATTTTAACACTGGTTCGTTGTCGACGAAACCTGCACGATTTGTAGCCGCTTCGACTTTCGACAACGTTGGAACGAAATTAAAAAAAAAAAGACTCGACCATCGGCGGTTCAACGTTCGCAGCAGAATAGAAAATGTACATTTGTCACACGACTGCGATTGATGATCGGCAACGGGAATCGAACGTATCACACGTTAAAATCTAGACACTTTGTCTCACACAATTACAAACATGAATATATCACTGGCGTTGTTGGTAAGGTCAATTTTAACGAATAACCATCCGATTTGCAGTGATGGAACATTATCAGGGCCTTCTAATTATTTCGCACGCTAATTCGATCATTACGCCCGTGCATCTGATTCGACCAGCGGTGCAGTTCTTTATTCGACATTCGACCCAAAGAGTTCGATCGAATCATTGCACGTTCGTGGATCGGGTGGACATCCAATTTCAGGCTGTTTCTAACCAAAATGGAGAACTTAGATGTTACGAGAGCTGCGCGCGAAGTAGTGTCGACGGCAGTATGGAAAAACGCGCTATCTCAAATTGTGATGAAAGAACGTGCTATCCCAATTTGTGATAAAAAGAATGTGCTATCTCAAATTGTGATAGAAGAACGTGCTAGCTCAAATTGAGATAGAAGAACGTGCTATCTCAAATTGTGATAGAAGAACATGCTATCTCGAATTGTGATAGAAGAACGTGCCATCTCGATCAGTCAACATATTTTCATTGATATGGCACTGGTATTTGGGGCACCTCAGTATACAGAGTACTTTTTCTGTTGGGTTATTTAATTTTCTAATATCATTTAGCTCGATAATAGGACAAAATTAAGATATGTTTGAATTAACAACATTTTTCAAATCATCGATATATTTATTCATATGGAATTTTTAGACCCTACAGTTGCGTAATTTTGTAACAAAATATGTGAAGACACCTTCAATTTGCACGAAAGGTAAAAAAATTCGTTATGCACAATGAACATTTTTTCGGAGTGCCAAAAGAGTGACCAAAACCCTTTGTGGAGTAAAAAAAGTTTTTGGAGCAGAATGACTCACCAAAAGTATACAGAGTACTCTTTCGTAGCAGAAAAAGTGCTTTGTATGAAAATTAAATAATCGTTAGATTATTTACTTTTTTAATGCGATGCAGTAGGATGTGTTACATTAGGGAAGAGTAACTACGGATAACATTCAGGTGGAGACTGTTAAAAGCGAATGACCTCGTACAAGTTGAAACAAATGTTTAATAAATATATTCGGTTTCACAGTACAGTATGATCATTAACAACCTGAGGCAACACAATTATATCATTTTCACTTCATTGAATAGGAACAAATTTTTATTCAAATATATTCAAACATATCTTAATTTTTTATTTTATCGAGCTACATCATATTAGAAAATTAAATAACGTAACAGAAAAAGTGCTCTGTCTACTGAGGTGCCCCAAATACCAGTGATGTATCAATGAAAATATGTTGACTGATCGAGATAGCACGTTCTTCTATCACAATTTGACATAGCACGTTCTTCTCTCATAATTTCAGATAGCACGTTCATCTATCACAATGTGAGATAGCACGTTCTTCTATCGCAATTTAAGATAGCACCTTCTTCTATCACAATTTGGGATAGCACGATCGTCTATCACAAGTTGAGATAGCGCGTTTTTCCATACTGCCGTCGATATATTGTATTTTGAAAATAAAGTGTCAAGGTGAAGAACATCGCGGGATCGGATTGTGATTAATATTAATTAG
>OX632359.1:20610799-20783299 GCA_951751655.1 Ophion costatus | reverse complement strand
CGGAGGACCATGGGTTAGAACTGCCCTAGCTATACTACTGCCGTGCACTGCCGTGACCGTCCGCTTGCGCTGATGCATCCAGGTGCGGTTTCGTCCAGTTCCGAGATCCCCAAAAACTGGATTGTTCCATTTTTAACCCGCGTTTTTGTTAATTTTCTTTTACGGATTTCGTGTTTGTGTCGTTTGGTGGGGATGGACGTCGTTTCACCCATCCCCCAGGTCATGCCGGTCGCTAACCCGGTGAAACAAAGTAGCTGGCGCCCACCGGAACATATGGGTGCATTCCCGCGAGTGGACGATCGAAGGTGACGTGAATGTCTTCCCGAGGATCGGAAGATCCGAAGGAAAAGACGTACGTCACAATATATATATATTTCTGTAACTAAATGTCAATGAAGCGAACGCAGGTACTATTTTGATTCCTCATCTATTGCTCTTCAATCGGGGCATCCATCTATCCACCGTTATCAGTTATTATTTCCTCCAAATATGCCGGTATAGCGGCTATCACACGTCAAGGACTTTCACTGCTCTGTACTGAAATAGAATTTTACCGTAACAAGGCGGGCTCATGTTCAGGAAAAGGCTGCATTTTCCAGTTCTGAGCGTTTTCCCTTCACTAGTACATCCGTGCATGGTACGTCCTGCTTTTTACGTTGAAATATGATAAGTCTGCGTCCTTCCGATCCAATAGAAATAACCCTTTCGAACTTCCCAATTTTTTGCTTCGGCATATTCTGGTTGCGAAAAATACTCAAAGGTTTTTTTTATCATCCTCAATAGAAATTTCCAATCCAACGGTAAAAATAAAGTTATTCTGGGTAAAATTTTTTTTAATCTTTTTCCACAATTTCGATAACATTCCAACAAAGAGATATTCAACAAAGGATTTATGCTTCGTTAACTAATGTAATCGGAATTTAGAAAATTCGCGCACGTTTTTCCAATGTAAATCGCTGTTGAAAGAGAAAAAAATTTGTCACAGCTTTCAAAAGAAATTTTCAACAATTATCGTGACCATTTTCAGATGGTGATTTAAAAATGGCCATGATATTTGTTGAAAATTCCTTCTTAAAAGCTGTGACAATTTTTTTTCTTCATTCAACAGTGTATTCTTAACGATTTAGTTTTATAAAACCTGCACGAATTTTTAAAATTCCGTTTACATTAGTTATCGAATTGCATTTACATACATCGAATTACATACCGATTACATTAGTTATAATTCCTGTCACCGAAACATAACATAAGTTTATGTTATTTTTCAAAAACATAAACTCAAAACTATATATATCTAATCATCTATAATTACCTGATCATTTTTATTTGCTGTTCAACAATTCACTATCTTCGTTGCTACGATTTTTGCACTGGAAACGATGAATTTATGTCCCTTGCGTAGGCAATCGCAAGATATATTTCCCTACCACAATTGCTTTTCAGCATGGTAAGATAGCGGTGGTAATGATTGGTAATGCCGTTGTAATAGATGTTTAGCCAAGACTGCCATAATAGACTATAAGGACTAAGTAGCAAGCGAGATGAAGTAATGGAGGATACGGCAGGACTTGGCAGAAGCATCAGGTAGGTAAAATATGTATCCACTTGTCGCGGATCGAGAACGCGGATACGGGAGGGTGAGCAGGGGGATGGTAAGCCAGACGACACGATGGAGCTACGCACACCGCGAAGAGGAAGACCCTCGGCTACCACGAGACCTTGGCAAACGTGCATCGTAGCCGTAGGTATGCTCAAGGGTTTGCTTAACTTGAGATTAACTCGGGGTTAATTCACTTGGAAGTAGTTGACTCGGCAGAGGGTCTCGACAACGCCCTGGGCTCTCATTAGTATAACTACTTGCTCCAAGTCTGTATACGAACATACTCCTGCACACACCCCCACACATGTACATATATATAATTTGCGTAAGGTACTTCACCGAAATAAAACCAAGTCGCGGATCATTTTTTTTCGTCAAACCCTACGTTGTATGGTTCTCCAAAATATAAATATTATTATTGTTTGAGTAACTTCTATTTTTAATAGTCATTTTCTCAGTTTACTTACTTTAACTCTTGCTAGATGAGTACGTTTAAAATAAATCGAATCTGTTCAATGCTACACTGCGACCTCTATTTTTGGCACAGCGGCGGCACCCTCTTAAGCCAAGTTTGCACAACTAAGGTACCTGATAGCAGTACTTCTCAAAGCCCTCTATTACTGCCGAGCATGTTGAGGCCTCGTGTTAGGGCCTGGCGCTTCTCCCACCATGCGCTACACCGATCGATATTCGATATATAGTGAGGGGGCTGTTGCATCTATGGAGGTTCCGATAATGAAGGCCGCAGTGTACCCAATAAGAAAACTATTGAATAATATTGTAATTTATACACTAAGCGCAAAAATTAAAGGATCACTTTTTTTCTACGAAAAATAGCACTTTTTCAAATGGCTGTAACTCAGTGAAAAATGATCGGAAAAAAAATAAGAAAATGATTTTGTAGCGTCAACCTTTACCTTTAATAATCTGATTACTAAAAAAATGTATAGTCTTTTTTTAATAAAGATATTTGTTGCTAAACAAAACAAAACATAAAATCAACAAATTTGCTCAAGTTTGACAAGGTGCACGGCGAACAAATTTTTTTTCTTTCGAAAATCTGTTCTGACCATACCAAAGCTTGTACCTTCCGCTACAATTTTCTTTTTCCTCTCCCCTATAATTTTCAATCCACTGTGGGCTTTTTTTATCCAAATTATCGCAGCTTAATGAAAAAATGCATTTTCCCGATTTAACCTGTCATAACTCTGGTCCAAATCATCACACAGCATCCAGACTGAGATCGTTGGAATGCTTGGATTTCCCCTACAAAACTGTTTACTTAGGATATTTTTTTGAATTTTTTTTCAACATCATAAAACTTATTGTTTAAAAGTGTGTAAAATGCCCCTTTTTACACTTTTTTGTTTATCATGTAATGATATTATAACAATGCAGGGGCACCTAAGGTTTTTGCTTTTTTTTTTAGTTGATGGTATGTAGAAATACTCCACCAAATTTCAGATCGCTGCCTTTATTCTTTATTTGGGTTGCAACCCCGTTTATTTCGGGAAAATCGAAGATGCATCAATATTCACGAACATTGAGATTTCTCAAGTACCAGCGCAAGGTGACATTTCTCGATTTTCAAAGAGAAAATTGGAAAATCACGAAATTTTGTGATCAAGGGTTTTCGATGTCGTTACAATATGGCGGATCGAAAAGCAAAAATTACTCGAAATTGGATGAAACGCCGTGTTCGGGGGTTTTCGAGGCCGCTCATTACGAATCTGAGGTTAAAATTGAAAAATGGAAAATAGCGGATCCAATATGACGGATCGAAATGTAAAAATTACTCAAAATCGGATGAAACGCTGTGTTCGGGGGTTTTCGAGGTCGTTTATTACAAATCTGAGGTTGACATTAAAAAATAAAAAATAATGGGTCCATATGGCGAACCGAAATGCAAAAATTGATTCAATTCGAATTTGCGATCCTTAATTTCAACCTCAGATTCGTAATAAGCGACCCTTGAACACAAAATTTCGTGATTTTCTAATTTTCTGCTTGAAAATCGAGAAATTTTACTCTGCGCTGGTACTTGAGAAATCTCGATTTTCGTGAAAATTGACGGATCTTCGATTTTCTCGAAATAAACGGGGTTGCAACCCCAATAAAGAATAAAGGCAGCGATCTGAAATTTGGTGGAGTATTGCTACATACCCTCAAGTCAAAAAAAAAGCAAAAACCTTTGGTGCCCCTGCATTTGTTATAATGTTACTACATGATAAACAAAAAGGTCTAGCAACAGGCATTTTACACACTTTTCAACAATAAGTTTTATGAAGTTGAAAACGTTTTTTTAAAAATATCCAAAGTACACAGTTTTGTAGGGGGAATCCAAGCTTTCCATCGATCTCAGTCTTGATGCTGTGCGATGATTTGGCCCAGAGTTATGACAGGTTAAAGTCGAAAAATGCATTTTTTCATTAAGCTGCGATAACTTAGCTAAAAAAATCGCACAGAGGTTTGTAAAAAAGAAAATTCTAGGGGAAGATACAAGCCTATGAATGGTCAGAATAGATATTTGAAAAAAAAAATTATGTTCTCCGTGCACCGTGTCAAACGTGAGAAAATTTTTTGATTTTATGTTTTGTGTTGTTTAGCAGCAAATATCTTTATTAAAAAAAAGACGATACATTCTTTTATAATCAGATTATTAAAAGTAAAAGTTGACGCTACGAAATTCTTTTTTTATTTTTTTTCCGATTATTTTTCACTGAGTTACAGCCGTTTGAAAGAGGGCTATTTTTCGTAGATAAAAAGTGATCCTTTAATTTTTGCGCCAGTGTATGTGCAGTAATTTCGCGATAGTGATAGAGTTTCAATCTTTTAAGTTCATGACAGTGTCGTCATTGGCAATGAGTTTCCAAGGCTTCTGCTTTACTGGCTCCTGTTACAATGCTTAAAAACTGTCCCTGTCTCTCTGTATAAATTTTTTCGTCCATCTCCCTTTTTTCTTCCTATCTATACCTCTTAACTCATCAGACTTCCAAAATTGTCGCGGCATCCGAAATTCTAGTTCCCACATCGGTCAGTACCTCGATTCAATAATAATCGAGCCCGCATTATTTAGTTCATTTTGCGTATCTGTTAACTTTGTACATTCGGGGCTTCTTCGTGTGTTTGGTAAGCATGCCCTTGCACTAAAAAATAGGACTCCATCACAAAAGGGGAAAAAAGCCGCAAAGAAAAACGGAAAAAGTTATTTTTTCGCAATGCATCGTTACTATTTACTGTAAATTTTCCTTTTAGAACAATTGTTTTAAAACAAATTCGGCACGACATTTAGTTATGTATACAATGTCTTAACTGTGGGTGATCAAAAATGATTTCCCTTTTGCATTCCATGAAGAAATATTTAAAAAATAACAAATGTAACGATCGAATCAGCGGGCATCATACTTCCTCTCTTATCTCCCATTCCAGACAGCCCTGCATTCAATGGTAGAAAAATTGAACAGACGCAATTACAACTAGTATAGCTCGCTGCACAAAATAACAAACAAACAAATCCGACATAGTGGATTTTTGCGATGAGAATAGATCCGTATCGCTTGAATATCCGAAACTTAGCAAAATACGTACAAAAAACCTCACCTTCAAACCTACAACGCTGCTCAATTTTCGCTATGAAAAGTGAATTTCACAAACCAACGGAAAAAATAATCTTTATATTACTTATTGTCCCGATGAGGTTCCCGGGAAACCCATAATATGTAATTCCAGTACGTACCCGATCGTATAATTGACTTTTATTGCGGGACTCGTGCGACCGACGCAAAAATGAAAACGACCCATTCTATCAGGCTATTTGTTAAAGCGTATTTACGCGCGTTTAGATTGCGATGCGAAATGTTCATTGAGAGAAATGGAATACGCGTCCGGTAGGAGATTCCAAAATATGATATTGAAGTGAAAATGGGGCAGGGAAAATGGTTTAGCTATGGAAATTCCAAGCTCATCGGGTGCACGGCGGGTGCCCCGTTCCCGTGAGATGACGCGTTCGCGCGATCTCACAGAACTCATTTGTGCTGGCTATTCACATGTATATGTGTGTCTGTGTATCGGTATGCGTACATATTTTTGTACACCTATACATGCACAGGCTGCTGAAATAACAGCTATATTTATGTATGGGAAAATTGGGAAGCTAGAACCATTGAAAATCATATAGCATCTAGCCGACCGCTTTACACACACACACGCGCGCGCGCACACACGCACACACACACACACACACACACACACGCGCGCGCGCGCACACACACACACACGCACGCGCGCACACACACACACAAGTTTATGTACGCACTGAAACTGTACAGGTACATAACGACTTCACATAATGATGATTGTCCATCAGCCATGGTGAACAGTCCACTAGCTAAGTATATTCTAATAGCATATGTTAGGGCCGGTAAAAAAACAATCCTAACGCCTTCATGTAATATAGTTATACAAAAACGCATACCAAATATGATTTTCTAGCTCGAGTCTGAGTGGTAGTGCTGGATAATTCTCCGCCATTTGATTTACACTGGGAAATCGCGCCTTGCGTTCAAATTTGAATAGTTTAACAAGTAATGAATATTTCTCAAATACGGTTGAAAATTATTCAACCTGACCTTGCTTGCTTTGAAAAGCTATTTTAAAAGCTCGATATATATATTTTTTAATTCATGTCAGCATTTAGCTACGCCGTCTTTTTCATTTTTCAACACGAGTACAAGGAATTTTCCAATAGCTGTAATTTTCGTAAAAATAATGATATCAAGACTGTGAAAAAAACATTTTACTACTGGCCAGATTACTTATGAAAATATTCGTTCCGATTCGAAAATAACAATTAGTTGTCAGGTGTTTCAAGTTTGAAAGTAAAGGACGATTTATTGATGTAGATGAAAAAAGGGGAAAAGCTATCCGCAGTGCTGACACTTCAACGGCGCCCCAAAACGTCGAACGAGGATGGCTTACGCCACGTGTGCATGCGCATTGTCTAGCATTGTTATCAAGCAAGGTACGAGGGAAATCTGTATACTAACAAACAAATGTGGACAACTGAGTTTGCAAATAAATGTGATTATGCTTTTTGACCATTTGCAAGAACGGAAAGAAAAATTTTTACCCGTAGCTTTGACGAGCACAAGCCGATGCTTTCCTATCAAATGATATCGCCGAGCTTAAAGATGCATAGGACATTCTCGTTCATCTTCTTCATTCATTATTTTTTTAAATGCCTGTAATGAAAAGACAAACGAACATAACAGTGCTCTTATGGACATTTTGGTTTGTCACCAAAAGGTAAAGAGAGTAAAAAAATGTTGATGAGACTCGCTGTTCTCGATTAAGGTAATGGATAAATGCTATATGTACCCTAGTGATACCCCCGCATCAAACTTATTGACGAAACAGCATGCATAGAAGCTTACTCCATTTTGAAAACTTCGAAGACCAATAACTTTCGTATTTTACAAAAATGAAAGTGTGTGTGCGACTTGGAGAAGCATTTTGACGTCAGGCAAATTCGATTACGGTTATATTTTTATATGTTTTTACATGAATAAATGGATTTTTCGGTGCGTACATTTTTAGTGTGCTTATTTTTAATGTTATCTGGAGACGCGGCGAAATCCTGTAATTATATACTTTCTGAATGTTATTTAGCGCATGCAAACTATTTATCCTGCAGTAGATCAATTTTAATGTAAAATATCAAATGACAGAGTTGAACTTAACAATTAAATTATTTGTTCTCTTTTTACCCACAAGTTTTTCTCACTTTGAACAATTTTTCACGTTCCACAATTTGTTGCTGGTGTGCATTTTCTTCTCTTTTTTTCTCGCGTCCTTTTTTAAATTATTTTTGTCACATCTTTCACATTATACGATTATTTATAATTGTATTTAATTATTCAAATGATTAGAAACAATTGAATTTTAACAACATCTTATTTCTTGAAAATGGTCTCTCTTTAGAAATGAATTGAATGGTTGAATAGCCGATGAATTGTTTTAATGACACAACCAAGATACACTCTGAAAATGAAAAACCCACAACCAATGTAAAATAATATTTCACTATATAAACTCATAATTGCAATACATTGTTGATAAGAGTGATGTACGTCCATAATAGAATGTATGATCCAAATTCGGTTACATATTTGCGAACATTCTGTACGAAAAAAATCGTTAAAATCAGATGATTGTGGTGAAACACTCACGCGCTTAATTCAAATAATGGTTTTAATATATTTTATTGAATTAAAATGTTCGATAAGACGTAAAATAACTTTTTTATCTAGCCACGCCAGTTTATTTGAAATGTTGTACACAAAATGGTTAAACGTTAGCAATAATATTTGTCCAAAGATTTTATTTTCATTTAAGAAATTCTATTACTATTATAACATAAAATTTATATCACAATTACATAACAGTACAATGTATGTACCACACAAGTACACTGAAAGTGCTGTGCGACGGCTTGGTGTGCATGGTTAAGAAAAAACGGTCGGGATTACAACATTTTTAGTCCTACCGCGTACATAAATGACTTTTGTGACAGTCTATACATTATTTTAAACTTTAAGTGTCGCATCAACCGCCGAGATTATTAGCAATGGGATCTACAGTCTCTTGCACTAGTGTGATTCTGATAGAGTAACATTGATATATAGTGCTATCTGTGTGGACGTCGAATCACTCAATTCACGTCACGGTGCCGGAGCTACGTTATATCCACTCTTGAAAATATTCGATTGTATTCTTTTCAAGCCATTAAATATAGCACGATAGATGCCTACAGCAATACCGACATCTTTTTTTTCTAGCAAAACGACGGCCAAAGTCTATGTAATGAAAAATATGTTATGAAATAAGATTTCAAGTATCGTATGGTCCAGAAGTGCATCACTGATTCGATCCCTACTTCGCAAAAGCATGAATTTGATGTTCACTTGCATGACACATTAAGGGCGACAAAGGGTTCTCTGAGGAAATTGTAGATAATATTACATCTATGGAACCTAATCATTGAAGATACACTTCTGCAAAATTCAATTCCTAGAACGATCAAATTGTGACGATCTATATACTATATAAAGTTACTAATATCTAATCAACTCGTATTTCTAAGATCGAGAAATGGGGAAATTTAATCTTTTTTAACCTGGGAGTTGAGTAGGAGAGGACATGATCCCTCGCCGAGCTTTTTTCTTAACCATGCACGCCAAGTCGTTTCCAGCGTACTTGTGTGGTACATACGTTGTACAGTTATATAATGGTGATTTAATGTTTACGTTATAATAGCAATATGTTTTTTATTCAATGAAAATACATTTTTTGGAAACAACATTTTGGAAACTGGCTTGGCTAGTTAAAAAAAAGTTATTCCATTTTTTTGTACATTTGTAGAGATTCAGTGTAGGTATGCTAATGGCCGGGGGCTCTCTACTCCCGTAGTTGTTGTTCATCGTGCCCAGGTTCTGTGAGGTCGGTAAGGTAGGAGGCAGGTAAGGAAATTTGCGTTTCGTCTCGGTTACAATGTCAAGAGACGCGGCAGGATGCGACCACGCCAAGTAATAAAAAAAAAGACTCTGTTCACCATCGTAGGCTCGATGTCGAATAATAGCCGGGACAATAACATCGGACCGACATTACACCCAAGCGTCGGCCCTACGTTGATTTCGCCGTCGACCCTACGTCGATTGCAGCATGCCTTACGTTGACTGCGGTATCGATCCTACGTCGATACCAGCATCGGCCCCACGTTGATTTCGGCATCGACCCTACGTCGATTGCAGCATCGGCCTTACGTCACATTGTGGCATTGGTCCTACGTCGCTTGCAGCGTCGGCCCTACGCTGATTGCGGCATCGGCTCTACGTTTAACGGATCTTCTCACTATAGACGCTAAAAAAGGATATTTTCATGAATTTTTTGTTCGGTTTATATTATAAATATTGATATAAAAGTTGTTACACTTAATAAATACATTTTTTTTAAATTATGTATTTATGTAACCTAAAGAAACTTTGAACGCGTTTTTCTCGAAACAACGTTTTGCGACGGCTTGTTGATAAAATCTTCGAAACTACTGAACCGCTCCGTATGAAATTTTAACCACATATTCTTTACAACTAAAGCTATAGCACATATCAAGGATTTTTCAATTTTGAAATTGACTAATTTTTTGCAAAAGACTGTGAAAAAACACATTTTTTGTTTTTTCGGAAAATGTCCACCATTTTGTTTTTTTTTTGCATATATCAAAAATCGTATGTGTACTATAGCCCTTAACATACAGAATCTACAACCGTTTCATTTTTGTATTCCGGATGATCCATCTCCGCGATTTCATCAACAGCGCAGACCTACAATTTTTTAGGACATTTTTCTAACTACCATTTTCGTCTATAAATAGTGACTTAAATAATTAATAAAATTCTTTTTATGTATTTCGAAAGTGGATTTATTAAGTGTAACAACTTTTATATCAATATGTATAATATAAACCCATATATAAATGATTTAAAAAATTCTTTCCTATGTAGTTCGAAAGTGTATTTATTAAGTGTAACAACTTTTATATCATAATCTATAATATAAACCTATGAAAAAAATTCATGAAAATAGCCGTCTTTTTAGCGGCTAACGAGCAAAGACCCCGTCTAAAGTGCAAAGACTCCTTAAGGAGTAAGGCCACTGTAACGGCCCAAAAAAAAAGGTTTTTTCACTAATTTTTTGCTCCCGAAATTGAAGGTATTTGAAAAAAAACTTTTAATGGTGTTATCGGGCATACATTAAACTTTATTATAAAATTTTTTTACAGTAAGAAAAAAAACAAAATGGCGGTTCCACAGCTATCTTCCCGGGACATGTTTTGCTTCCAGGGCTCCGCGGCACGCAGCACCACTGGTGCACTTTTGAATCTAGAACAAAAAAAAAAAAACCATTAATCTAGAGGGCTATAGCTAGAGAATGTCGATCGGATTTTAAAAAGTATCAATTTTTGTGGATTTGGCGTGCGTTTGAAAAAAAAATTGATTTTTGACGAAAATAACGGCAAGTTTTTCGTTAATAAAAAATCAATAAATAAAGTTCTTGAAAATTCCGATCGACATTCTCAAGATAATGTAAATGTTCACATCTGGTTAAAATTTCAAGTAAAAAAAATGAAAATTGTTCGAGTTATGCTGCGTGCCATTTTGAAAAACCATGTTTCGAGAAAAACGCGTTTAAAGTTTTGCGAATAGTTTTTTATTGGAAAAAATTAAAAAAAGAAGTTAAAAAAAATTTTTACCGTTAGTCTGCAATCCCAGCACCATACATTTGTCGTTCGATAGCCAAATTTTCGTCTTCTTTGTCTTTCCTGGTTGATTTTTGGAGCGCGCGCGCACTTTTGGCCGCGTCGCTCAGAGATGTCTCCGCGTGCGTGATGCGTTTGGCGTCGGCTTCGATGCAGAAATTATATAACTGTACACCAATTTCCACCTCCAACATCTTGAATATTTGCAAGACGTTGGTAAGGCCGCCATTGAATATGCAAACAGCGATATCCGTCGCAATATCTAGTACAGTTTTTCCGCTTGAGGATGATTTGGGGGCCAAACTCCAAACGGTAGCGTTGAAACTTTCGTTATTGTTTTGAGTATAGGCCCCCAAGCAACGCTCCAGCAACTCGTCCCGGCTCAATTCCATGTAGATGGGTTTGATGGCTTGATAAACCTCCTCACTCATTGGCTGATTGTGATGATACGCATCCAAGGCATTTTCTGCTTTCACTTTCCTCCAACTGCACCAATTCTCCGAACATTTTTCGTGCTGAGGCTTTTCATCCGTTGACATTTTGTGAAAAAGGGTTGCCCAGATCTCATTTTTCATATTTTTGATGGAATCGGAATTTCGACGGATTGCTAAGCCGTAATAAATGCTTAGTTCGTCAATCAATTTGGCAGTGAGTTTTCCTCTTCCCCCGAGACCTTTTGTTCCTTTTTTTAAGTTTCTCAATCGAGTGCCCATTCTTTTTTGCACGTGATCTATGTACTCTTTTTTTTTAACATCAACATTTTCATAAGGCTTCGAATCCACGATGCCTTTGAAAGTTTTGGAATCGCCATCTCCGATATAATTGCAGTCGTTTCGGAGCAAGTTTTGACACGCTTGGCGGCGACCTTCATTTCCTAAGGATAACAAATTTTTTTTCGCACAGGACCTTTTTTTTCTTATTCTAGAGGGTTTAAACTATTTTTTAAGCCAATAAAAAAAAATCGATTTTTCAAAAAATTTACAGTGGCCTTACCCCTTAATACAACATGGGTTCTGGGTTTCCAGCATATTTTATCGGACATATTCTGCGGTGTGGAAATACTCTTGACTTGTTTATCTTCCATGCAAGTTACTTGAGCTGCTTCGTAATCTACCGTTGAATCCGGGCTAGAACTTCCACTTGGGAGATGTTGAGCCTCTTGGTCATCACGTCCACTTTGATGCAAACTAGCTGCAATCGCATCTGCAGTTTCCGAGACATAACTGTCAGAGGTTAAGTGAGGCTCAAAAATGTTAAGTTTGCCTTCCACATTATTGAGATAACGAAACTTTTTACACGACTATACGATGACTTTTTTTACCCGTCATTATTTCGCTCGATTGCTCGAATATTTCAACGATTTTTACTTAATCCCTGAAATGATCGAAATTATTTTCACACCGAAATACTACAAACATGGAAACTCAACCCTATTGTAAAATGTCAATGTTGCACGCTACATTATGCCATTGAGGCGAAGCTCAAGCGCCTTTCGACGCCGCCTTACCGCCAAGCGTTGGCTGTGCTCTGGGTCTGCAACCGGTGGCCAACTACACCAGGGCGACGATTAACCAGTGTAGGATGAAATGTGGTGGCCAGCGTTGCGCCAACTACAGAGCCTAACGACGACGCGATGATCGCACGAGAGTTTTGACACCTATAGGCCATTGTCGCGTTCCGATCGTGGGCTGCTGGTTCGACACCGCCTTACCGCCAAACGTTGGCTGTGCGCTGGGTCGGCAACCGGTGGCCAATTACACCCGGGCGACGATTAACCAGTGTAGGATGAAATATAGTGGCCAGCGTTGCGCCAACTACCGAGCCTAAAGTCGACGCGATGATCGAACGAGTGTTTCGATAACTCTAGGCCATAGTCGCGTTCTGAACGTTGACTGCCGACTCGTTGCCGCTTGATCACCAAGCATTGCCTATACGATCGTTGGCAGCTGACGAGCTGCTGCAATACAGCCAAGCGTCGACCGTACTCGGAACCAGTGCAGCCAGATCGCGCGCGAAAGTTACCCTCTCTCTAGTCCCTCGCGCGCCCATCACACAATCATAGTAGCGCGTGTCCGTGAGCGACCGGCGCTCGGACATCTTCGGAAAGAGCCGAGTGCCGTCGAACTGTCCCGACCTCGCCTTCGGCAGCTACACCAACACATAGACACGCTGAGCACGTTCATGTGCGGCCAAGCCGAACGAAGGCTTCGAGGGAAAAAGCAATCTGAGCACGGCCCGCGCGTGACGTCACGCGACGGCACGCGTGAGGCTTTTAGATGATTTCAATGCTTATTTAGCTCTTGATTCTCTGCGTTATTAATGTATACAAAAGAATTGTATCGCGCACTTTGAACGCTTATTTTTTTAGTTCATACGTTAATTTAAATATAATTATAAATCTAAATTACAACTCATTTATCTTCTAAAAAATTGTTTACGCTTTACTCACACCCGTCCTTATGCCAAATAAATTATAATTCAGAAAAGTAAGTGAAAATATATTTATATTCATATTATTATATTAATTCTCATACTTTCATCAAGCGATAAAGTATTATCTCCAATAACAAATCAATCATCCATCCGGCCGCCAATCGTAAGTGCCAGAAAATGCATCTTTAACACAAGCGATAGGATGGTCCCGTTGGTAGCGTTCCTGGCTTCAGTCCGTAGGGGCGCAGGATCGTTCCTCACGCACAGCGCTTTTTTTTTTTTAAATCATGGTTACTATTAAGGATGTTGAGTCCCTATAAAACATGTTAATGTTAATTGTTCAATAAATAGCTTCTTAATCGTCATGAAATTTTTACACGACCTCCTGAATACTTCATGTAAAAACATACCAAATTTTCAGAATTCTATCATCATTACTTCAACCTCCTTAAGGGTTGAAATAAAAAATGATAAGAAAATTCGGAAAATTTGGTATGTTTTTGTATGAAGTATTTAAGAGGTCGTGTTAAAATTTCACGACGATTAGGAAGCTCGTTATTGAAAAATTAACATTTTGTTAAGAACAATTTTTAAAAGAAATAAAAAAAATGTATCAATAAACTTCGTTTTGTTTCCGTTGCTTTCAGTATATTGTAGATATTACAAAATTGAGAGGTCAAAAGAAAAACTTATTGCAAAGTTACATCAGTTTCCATAAGACAGCATTTAATTTGTGAATGTTAATTGTTCAATAACGAGCTTCCTAATTGTCGTGAAATTTTTACACGACCTCTGAAATACTTCATACAAAAACATACTAAATTTTCAGAATTTTATCATCATTTGCGATTTGGGACCCAACATCCTTAATTCTTATTTGATTAGTTACTTTTATTAGTTATCATATTTATTTTGATTAGTTATCTTTTAGTACCGAAAAATTTATCGCGCACTCTGACCGCTTATTTTATTAGTTTTTACGTTAATTTACATATAATAAATCTAAAATACAACTTATTTATCTTCTAGCAAAATGTTTGCGCTTTACTCACACCCGACCCTATGCCAAATAAATTGTAATTCATAAAAGTAAGCGGAAATATATCTATCTTCGTATTATTATATTCATTCTCATATACTTTCATCAAGCGATAAAGTATTATCCCCAAAAACAATCATCCATCCGACCGCGAATCGTCAGTACCAGAAAGTGAACATACATTGACACAAAAAATTAAGGGAGCAAGAAAAGTTGAACTTTGTCAAAAGTGGTCGTACAAAAAAAAAGGATTTTAAAGCTTCAAGTTTTTAGTTTTAGATCCGACAATGATTTTTTTTTTGAGAATCACTGATTGCGCGGTCGGAAGAAATATCACGGCAAAAAAAATTGCGCAAATTTTTACGTTTTTCAAAGTTCTGCACGTGTTTGAGAGATTTTTTTCTGACTTTACCAATATCAAGGTCATTGAGCCCATTCAATTCACTTCAATTTGCTTTTTTTTCTCCGTACGACCATTTTTCGCTGAGATATCTCAGGAACTAATGGTCGTACGGGAATTCGATCGGTAGTTTCGGAAACGTGAATACTCTACAAGCTCCGATTATTATTGTGGTGAATCTTTTATTTTTTATTTTTGCCATTAGTTTTAGAAAAGTACAAAAAAACGATGTCTTCTTGGTTTTTATGAAATCCACCGCTACTTTGCAAATATTGCGATAAAGACTAATGTTTATGGACGGTCATTCAGCTCAATATGTCCCCAAGAGCCATGCAAAATTCCAAGTTGATCCGATTATCGGTCTTTCTTGCCCGATTAACCAAAATTTGAAAAAAAATTAAAGGAGCAAGTTTCCTCCTTTTCAGACATCATTTCATGGTTACTAAGAGGAAAAAAAACTTTTCATTACTTTTCGTACAATTGGGTATTGAGTACGCATTGAATGTTGGAAAAAAACCGTGAAAATCAAATTGACTAAAAATTTTCGAAAAAAAAAATTTTTCATAAAAAAAATATTGAAAATTTTTTTTTTATAAAAAAATCAGTTTCGAATTTTTTTTTTTAATGTTGAAATTTTTTTTTAAATCAACATTGTACCGCCAGCATCAGAATTACCCAAAGCATACCACGGGGAGGTACGCTTTGGGTAATTCTACGTACACTTTGGGTAATTCTAATGCTGGCGGTACAATGTTGGATCGAAAAAAAATGTCAACATTAAAAAAATTAAAAAAATCGAAATAGATTTTTTTATAAACAAAAAATTTCAACATTTTTGTTATTAAAAAAAAAAAAAATCGAAAATGTTTAGTCAATATGATTTTCAGGGTTCTTTTCCAACATTTAATGCGTACTCAATACCCAATTGTACGAAAAGTAGTGAAAAGTTGTTTTTCCTCTTAATAATCATGAAATGATTTCTGAGAAGGAGGAAACTTGTTCCTTTAATTTTATTTCATATTTTGGTCAATCGGGCAAGGAAGACCGATGAATGGATCAATTTGGAATTTTGCATATCTCTTGGGGACATATTGAGCCGAATGACCGTCCATAATCAATAGTGTTTATCGCAATATTTGCAAAGTAGCGGTGGATTTTATAAAAAACAAGAAAACATCGATTTTTTGTGCTTTTTTAAAACTGATGGCAAAAATAATTTTTTTTAAACCTACAATAATAATCAGAGCTTGTAGAGTATGCATTCACGTTTCCAAAATTGTCGGTCGAATTCCCGTACGACCATTAGTTCCCGAGATATCGATGACTGAAGACAAAAGGACGTTTTTTCATTCAGAGGCCGACGAGGAGGCCGATATCAGCGAAAAATGGTCGTAAGGAGATAAAAAAAGAAGCAAATTGAACTGAATTGAATGGGCTCAATGACCTTGATATTGGTCAAGTCCGAAAAAAATCTCCAAAACACGTGCAGAACTTTGAAAAACGTAAAAATTTGCAACATTTTTTTTTGCCGTGATATTTCTTCCTACCGCGCAATCAGTGATTCTCAAAAAAAAATCATTGTCGGAACTAAAACTAGAAACTTGAAGCTTTAACATCCTTTTTTTTTGTACGAACACTTTTGACGAAGTTCAACTTTTCTTGCTCCTTTAATTTTTTGTGTCAATGTATGTTCACTTTCTGGTACTTACGATTTGCGGTCGGATGGATGGTTGTTTTTGGGGATAATACTTTTTTGCTTGATGAAAGTATATGAGAATGAATATAATAATACGAAGATAAATATATTTCCGCTTACTTTTATGAATTACAATTTATTTGGCATAGGGTCGGGTGTGAGTAAAGCGCAAACATTTTGCTAGAAGATAAATAAGTTGTATTTTAGATTTATTATAATTAAATTAACGTAAAAACTAATAAATTAAGCGGTCAGAGTGCGCGACAAATTTTTCGGTACTAAAAGATAACTAATTAAAATAAATATGATAACTAATAAAAATAACTAATCAAATAAAAATTAATAGTAACCATGATTAAAAAAAAAAGCGCTGAGCGTGAGGAACGATCCTGCGCCCCTACGGACCGAAGCCAGGAACGCTACCAACGGGACCATCCTATCACTTGTGTTAAAGAAGCACTTTCTGGCAGTTAAGATTGGCGGCCCGATTGATGATTGACTTGTTTTTGGAGATAATACTTTATCGCTTGATGAAAGTATGAGAATTAATATAATAATACGAATATAAATATATTTTCACTTACTTTTCTGAATTATAATTTATTTGGCATAAGGACGGGTGTGAGTAAAGCGTAAACAATTTTTTAGAAGATAAATAAGTTGTAATTTAGATTTATTATTATATTTAAATTAACGTATAAACTAAAAAAATAAGCGTTCAGAGTGCGCGAGACATTTTTTTGTATACATTAATAACGCAGAGAATCAAGAGCTAAATAAGCATTAAAATCATTTAAAAGTCTCGCGCGTGCCGTCGCGTGACGTCACGCGCGGGCCGTGCTCAGATTGCTTTTTCCCTCGAAGCCTTCGTTCGGCTTGGCCGCACATGAACGTGCTCAGCGTGTCTATGTGTTGGTGTAGCTGCCGAAGGCGCGGTCGGGACAGTTCGACGGCACTCGGCTCTTTCCGAAGATGTCCGAGCGTCGCTCGCTCACGGACACGCGCTACTATGATTGTGTGATGGGCGCGCGAGGGACTAGAGAGAGGGTAACTTTCGCGCGCGATCTGGCTGCACTGCTCGGAACGTTGGCTACCCGCACATGGGAAGATGGGCTTTAGCAGACGACTTTTTAACTTTGAATCAGAAGGAGTGGCAGCGTTTGGACGCCAAGTAATAAAAAAAATAAAATCGACGCCACTGCTCGATGCCACCGATCTCGACGCCACTGACCGACTAACGAACACGCCGTGACGCTTTATACAGTAAGATGGGCGTTTAGCAGACAACTTTTAACTTTCAATCGACATTACGCGGAAACACGGCGACAAATTGAAAAACTAATGACATTTTACCGATGTACTAGGTGCGCAACTAACAAGGAACATCCCTCAGGTGTCCGCCTCCGATTTTGTTGTAACTCATATATGTGATAGAGCATCGAAAACTTTGAGACACGTATTTTTTTTTATCGGCGGAAAAACGGATTTAAGGGGGGAAACCGCCCCTCAAAGAAAGGCGTGTCGAGGGGTGATTTTGCAGTTTCACCCAGAAGCAATCCACCGATCTGAATGAAACAAAAACGAAAATTCTTCTAATGAAAAGCGATGAAAAATCCACTATGAAATTGTTAAGAAAAAATTTAATTAGAGGGTAAACCACCCCTCAATTTGCCTTTTTTCACCCCGACACTTAAGAGGGTTGTATGCAAATGAATAAAACAGGTATCATTTTGAAGGGCAATTAAAATTAAAGTTGACGGGTTTTTGCGTTTTGGCGGAATAGCACATTTAAGGGGGTAAACCACCCCTAACATAAATTTATTTATCATGGTCGTTTTTTCTGTGTTTAAAGTATATCCGCTTATTTCAAATATTTTTATAAGCTACAATTTAATGTTTTATCATATTTCAAAATTATTACATTCGTCTTAAGGGGTAACTACGCCTCTGACGAGAAACATCATTGAAGTATCCGCTCTCGATTTCGTTGAAACTCATATATGTGGTAAAGCATTGCAAACTATTAAACATGTTTTTTTTGTATCGGCAGAAAACCGGTGTTAGGGGATGAAACCACCCCTCAAAGTTTCGCCCACAAGCAGTCCACCGATCTGAATGAAACAAAATCGAAAATTCCTCTAATATTAAGCGATGAAAAATCCACTACGAGAGTGTTGATTAGAAATATAATTAAGGGGTAAACCACCCCTCCATTTTTCGTTTTTCACCCCACGCTTAAGAGGGTTGTATGAAAATTAATAAAACGAGTATCATTTTGAAGGGGAATCAAAATTCAAGTTACCGCGTTTTTGCGTTTCAGCGGAACAGCAAATTTAAGGGGGTAATCCACCCCTAACACAAGATTGTTCATCACCGTCGTGTTTTCTGTGTTTAACATGTATCCGCGGATTCAAAATATACTCCCGCATTTTTAAATTATTACGTTTTTAAATTTTTACATTTTAAGGGTAAACTACCCCTTCTAATTGCTTTTCGTTTGAAGTTTCGCGAAAGTTTTCACGAATTTCGTTAAAACTGTTTTTATTCAATCGGTAATATCAATTTTGTGTTTGTGTGTGCAGGCATATTCGTTTTGAGTTTTAGGAGCGGTACTTTGGGACTGGGGACATGGGGCTACCCGTTACTGATAAGACTCATATTTTCGTGTCGAGACGCTTCCGATTTTAATATGCACATCCATTAAGCATCTCCGTAGGAATAAACATACACTTCTACTATATCATTAATTATAATAATTCCCAGAATAAGTTATAAGGCTCACTTCGTATATTTCGGAACGATGATGCGCCTGGATCAAGCGATAATATAGCCAGCGACGTAGTTTTGTGGAGGAATGTATATTTTCATTATTTTACTGTTTATTTAATTAAACATATTAATGCAACTGAGGGTTGTACAGTAGGTTAACGAACATGTTTTTAATATATTTTGACATATTTCATTTGGGAATCATATCAGCCGATTTAATTAATAGTACTTGTGAAAAGTATCGTAGTCATATGCCGTCAAATCATTATCTCGTGACATATACTTTTTTCATATGATAACTATCAACAATCATGGCTCATAATTCCTGCAATAATGATAGTCGTCAAAAAAATGCTTTAAACACAACGACTTTTTGCACCATGCACATCTGATAATGGCCAAATTATTGCAACCGGGTATTTCACAATGTGTGTTCGATTCACTAAAACCAAAGGTAACAGGATTTTCAACATCTTCTGGTTTTTTAGATATATAATTACTTTTATACCATGAATATTTAAAAAGATTAGAATACCGCGGTGATGAGAGTTGATTGTGTGTAAGTGATTGCAATTTAATTATAATATTTCTCAAGTGCAAATTCATATCAGATTTTAATAATATTACACTGTCTGAAAAATGTCGGACGAAATTTTTCCACACTCTGAATCCAAATACATCGAGCGGCTGAATTTTTCCAGTTGTACCTTTTGGAATAATCATTGGGATTATCTTCTTATCACGAGGTGTCGCTTCATGAACAACCTTAGGGCAGTGTCCACTCCAGGAGTCTATCAATAATACGCTATGTCTCCCGACGTTAGGAAAGAAAACCTTTTCCAACAAAGTTTTGAAATGCTCTGTTAACACAAAACACATTCAATATTTAAAAAAAATACTAATGTTGACATCAATTACATTTCATATTACAAAAAAATCATTCATCATAATATGTGAGCATACGTACCAGAAGTAAGTTTTCCAGATTTGGATGCTAATACAAAGACGTTTTCTGCTTGAAATAGCGCTTTCTCTACTCGTGGTCCGAATTCACCCTTCGTCTCCTTTAAAACGATGAAAAGTGGGGAAAGTAATTTCCCCTCAGCGCTTATAGTAGGCTGAATTGTATAGCTGTGAGTTATTGAAGAAACTGACTGTACAACGCATTCAACTTTCTTTTCTCCTTCCGTTGCAAGAGTTCGCGCCGAATGAATTTCCATATGAAAACCGCTTTGATCCGAATTATACACATTTTCCGATCCATACTTTTTTATCAGTGGTGCAACATCGGCGACAAATTTTTCTGCATTTTTCCGTAGAAGTTCTTCTTCTCCCGTAGTTTTGCGCGTTACAAATTTATTGATTTTTCCGGATACAATGCGATGCTGTTTTTTAAAATTCCATAGCCAATTATGAGAGGCCTTAAATCGCACATCATTGAAACCTATCTCCTTTTGGGCTTGTAGCGCCCACTTTTGAAGATCAATATCATGTATTATGACACCAGCATCTAGAGCAGTCTTCAAATTCTTCAATGTATATTCAGAAATTTGCGCTAGCTTTTCTTTATAAGTACCACCTTTATTCAGCTGATGTGCCCAGCGCCGCAATTGTCTTTCAGACTTGACAGATTTGTATTTCTGTTGTACGGTTTTGAGGCTATAGTTTTTTGTCTTACCAGACCTCCAGTACTGAACTGCTTTATTTTTGTAATCGTAGTTCACCTCATCATCACTGGAACAGGCGTCAGAATCACTACCACCAGTATCCTTTTGCCATACGGTATCTTCTACAGCATTGGCTTCGTACTGTTTAAGTGGTTCTTGAAAAGCGAGCGTTTCTTCCTCTATCATTTCAACTCCATTATAGTCTTGCATGGAACTGATCAATATTTGTTCAAAACCGTCCGCAAGTTCAATTTCCGCGTTGTTAACCGGCGTTTGTGAAATATCCATAGCTTCAAATGTAGCTAGTAGAAGTTTGATAACGTTTATTGGGTTGACTTTCATGGCTGATGAAATTTGTATTATCCAATACACAGTACACTGTTTGTAGCTCACTTTAACGTGAAATGGAAGAATCCGAATGCTAACCGTCTTATAAAGCAAGTGATAAAACTGCAAGCTATTGACAACTTAAACTGCCAGAGGCCAATCACACATTACCCGAAAATGTAAACACATTATCGGGAAATGTATGATTAACGTCTTGCAGTTTAAGATGATAATAGCGTGCAGTTTAATATTTGCCCAGTGTAAAAATTCTGCGTAGAATACAAATTTTGCGCAAATATCGTTATCGCGTCATGACGCGATAAGAATATTCGCGCTGGAAGAATTAATTATTGCAGTTAGTCGAGAAAAGCTGATACGTAGGCAAATAAACATCGGTCTGTTCGTTGATTGTATAACTTCATACACAGAGATAAAAGATTTCCGAACGGGAGCATTCTGGATAATTACGCATTGAAGAATCGAAGAGTAAACATTTATCTGCGTATGATTTTTTTTACGCGGAATAACAAAAACGAAAAAACCAAATATATTTATATATACCATTTGAATTTTATTAATAGTATCGTTAATATATTTTTGTTACTGCTTTGCATCGTTGCATGGGAGATGCTTTCATCAAAACTTTTGAATTAGAGGAAGAATCATTTCGGTACGAAAATATAATTATGAAAATATGAAAATATGAGCCTTATAAGTAAGGGGTAGCCCCAGGTCCCCACTTCCAAAGCACTGCGCCTAAAACTCAAAACGAATATGCCTGCACACACAAACATAAAATTGATATTACCGATGAAATGAAAACAGTTTTAACGAAATTCGTGAAACTTTTCGCGAAACTTCAAACGAAAAGCAATTAGAGGGGGTAGTTTACCCTTAAAATGTGAAAATTTAAAAACGTAATAATTTAAAAACGCGGGAGAATATTTTGAATCCGCGGATACATGTTAAACACAGAAAACACGACGGTGATGAACAAATTTAGGTTAGAGGTGGTTTACCCCCTTAAATTTGCTGTCCCGTTGAAACACAAAAACGCGCCAACTTGAATTTTGATTCCCCTTCAAAACGGTACCTGTTTTATTAATTTTCATACAACCCTCTTAAGCGTGGGGTGAAAAAGGGCAAATGGAGGGGTGGTTTACCCCTCAATTGTATTTCTAATCAACACTCTCGTAGTGGATTTTTCATCGCTTAATATTAGAGGAAATTTCGATTTTGTTGCATTCAGATCGGTGGACTGCTTGTGGGAGAAACTTTGAGGGGTGGTTTCATCCCCTAACACCGTTTTTCTGCCGATACAAAAAAACATGTTTAATAGTTTGCAATGCTTTACCACATATATGAGTTTCAACGAAATCGAGAGCGGATACTTCAATGATGTTTCTCGTTAGAGGGGTAGTTACCCCTTAAGACGAATGTAATGATTTTGAAATATGATAAAACATTAAATTGTAGCTTATAGAAATATTTAAAATCAGCGGATATACTTTAAACACAGAAAAAACGACCGTGATAAATAAATTTATGTTAGGGATGGTTTACCCGCTTAAATGTGCTATGCCGCCAAAACGCAAAAACCCGTCAACTTTAATTTTAATTGCCCTTCAAAATGATACCTGTTTTATTGATTTGCATACAACCCTCTTAAGTGTGGGGTAAAAAAAGGCAAATTGAGGGGTGGTTTACCCCCTAATTCAATTTTTTCTTAACAATTTCATAGATGATTTTTCATCGCTTTTCATTAGAAGAATTTTCGTTTTTGTTTCATTCAGATCGGTGGATTGTTTCTGGGTGAAACTGCAAAATCACCCCTCGACACGCCTTTCTTTGAGGGGCGGTTTCCCCCCTTAAATCCGATTTTCCGCCGATAAAAAAAAATACGTGTCTCAAAGTTTTCGATGCTCTATCACATATATGAGTTTCAACAAAATCGGAGGCGGACACCTGAGGGATGTTCCTTGTAAGTTTCCGGGTTTGTTTACCAATAAGAAATCGAAAATTTCAAGACATACAAAAAGTGGTTCACTCGAAGTATTGTCCCTCGCTATTTGCGCATTTTTGCCATTTCTCTGGCAATACATAAATACCGCGACGATAAAAAGACGCGTCTTTGGACTGAAACCATTCGTCCAACCAATTTTGTACTGCATCGTCATTGGCCAAGTTTAGCCCACCCAAGATATGCGCCATCGACCGGAACAAGTGATAGTCTGAAGGGGCCAGGTCTGGCGAATACGGCGGGTGCGGTAGCAGATCTCATTCCAGTGTTTTTATGGTGTCCTGGACCATGGAATTGCGATGGCACAGAGCGTTGTCGTGCTGCAATAAGAAATACATTGCCGAGTCACATTTAATGCCTCGGCAAGTTGATCTTCTGATTGAGTGTTATCTTCATCCAATAACGCTTGCAGATCGGTGTCCGCAAATGTTTGCGGTCTTTCCGAGCGCTCCTTGTTCCCAGTCTCAAAATCGCCACTTCTGAACCGCTTGAACCAATCTTCACACGTTGTGTTTTATGGTATATGTTCACCGTAGGCCTCATCAAGTAACCGACGTGCTTCAGCTGCTGTTTTTAGGTTGAAGCAAAAAAGCAATGCTTCGGGCAAATGCTGTTTATTTGGCTCAAACATTGACATTTTCGAGGTTAGAAAAAATATCGTTGTGTTGCGATATTTGTTTATATTACGACTGTGTTGCGTATCGCATCACGCAACGTCTAATTAACGATCCGAGAAATATTTATATAGTAAATAATATTATCAAGATGCGACTTTACCAGCGTAACCCTTCCGCACACTATCCGGTCGACGGATTTTCCTTCGACCCGACTACCATAAAAAAGGGTTTAAGGGCTTTCGCCCAGCACAACGGCGGGAAGATCCCGGGAAAGGCGCATTTGACAACCAAATGTCTCGAGCATTTTTTGTACGCATTTCGTCATCACCATTAAAGAATTTCCGTCAATTGCAGTTTCGTGACATTTCGGAATGTAGAAGGATTTTCAAAAGACTGCATGCAGATGTTGCCGCCTGGTATATTCCCTCTTTTTTTTTGGGTTTTGAGATCTTCATCTTACCTCCGGTTTTGTAAGTCTTCTCTCGTGATTGGTCGCAAAAGGACTCGCCCACAAGGAAGTTGCAAATGTTTCCACCCAATAGAAATTGAAGGGGGTTTCAATTTTCCTAATGAGCTACTCCTAGCAGTGGACGCGACACGTCGATCATCGAGAAGAAGAGCCAGTTGTCGCTCAACATACAAACAGACAAGTCGTCGCTAACCATCTAAGCGATCAAGTATCAAACTCTAATCGAACCAATCGTCAACCGATATAACCGAAAATCTCATTTAATCTTTAACTCAAGCTTATGCTTAATTATCCGCGTTAAAATTGTTAAACCCGATCTGTATTATTTATTGTTCAGATTAAAATCAATATTTTCCAATATCAGTGTCCATTTAATTTACAACGAAAACGGTTGCACTTCATTAATTTAAAGTGTGACGTACCCGGCAAGCGTCGTCGCATGCATGCGGTTCGGAATTTACGACTCCGAAAGAATCAGTCAAGATTCGCGGTGCTCACGGTACAGACTGGGTATTCTTAACAGATGTCCAAGCTATAAAGACACCCAATTTCAGACCTGTATGCCGACTACATGTGTCGCTAGCGCCATCCATGTGTGAAACCCGGGAACTTAGTTGCGCACCTAGTAATGTGATTTTTTCCTATGGATTTTGTTTGGGTCATTTATCGATCCGTGTACTCAATCCCTTGATCTCATAATATTCACCGAATTTCCGAACGAACTCACAACTAGAAATTGTTCCACCCTTGGTGGGTTTTCTGAATCGAATTGTCTTTCAGCCATGTCATAAACATGGAACATACGCCCTTATTAGGTTTGATTAACATTTGCCTGCCAACATCCGCAGTAGACGCATTTGAGACGCTCTGCGCAGCCGCGAGGGCGTCACATCTGAGCGAACGCAGCGCCTCCGAGTAGCATCGCCTGCCACTAGGGTTTTCGTTTTAATGTGTACCGTGATCTGACATCTTAACCCCTAAATAGGGTTAGGGTGTGCAAAAAATATAAATTTTATTTTTTCTTAAGAAATGTCAGAAGTGCAAGGAAGTTAAAAAAAAAGGAAAGGACCTTTTTAGGGCCATATTAATTTGATGAAGGTTATAACCTCGAGGAAAAAAACAAACGGCTCTTCTGGGCTCTTTGGCTCTTCAGAGCCAAAAACAAATTTGACGAAGGTTCTTTACATCGCGGATTCAGACCTCAGAAAATTCTCTGACATTATCGACACGGCACTAATCGATTTACGTGATAACGGAGAAAATAAAGACCAAACAAATGAAATCTCCTAGCATCGGATACAGGTAAGAAAAAATAATCACATACCTTCTACGTCGAAACATTGTGCATGCATCGTAAAACAACGTGAACAAGCTTGGCATCAGTTCTTCTACAGGGTGCGCCAGAGAAACTTACTTATTTGAAAAAATTCCCGCGCGGTGAGTTGGGCGGGTAGAGGGGCGAGAGGAGGCGCATCTGGAGGGGGAAGTTCCCAAGTTTGTTTCTCCCTCCAGTCAGTTGCCATCATGCTCTGGTCTAGAGAGCAGCGGGCCTTCACAGTCGAGAGCTTCTTTTCTAACGGTCGCTCACTTGTTGCTACGCAACGTGCCTATCGCGCTCGCTTTGAAATTCCTCCTCACAGACTCGTTCCTGGCCGTAATTCGATTCTGTCGTGGGTTAACTCATTTCGGGATTGTGGAAGTGTCGCTAAACCCAGAAATGGACTACAACGGACCATCAGACCTCCGGAAAATGTCGAAAGAGTGAGGCAGTCAGTTGTGCGCTCTCCCCGGCGTTCGGCTCGCAAATACACAGCTGCTATGGGAATTTCTGACACCACTGTTCGACGAATTCTCCATGAAGACCTTCAATTTCATCCCTATAAATTGGCTGTTGTGCAAGAATTAACTGAACGCGATTTTGTTGCCCGTCAAAATGCATGTGAAATGCTGGTTGACAACCTGCCTGAAGACGCGGTCGTTTTTTTCAGTGACGAGGCTCACTTCCACATTTCCGGCTGCGTCAACAAGCAAAACATGCGTTATTGGTGTGGTGTAAATCCACGTGAGCTTCACCAGAAGCCACTTAATTGTGAGCGAGTTACTGTCTGGTGTGCGATGTCGGTAATGGGAATAATTGGTCCTTATTTTTTTGAAGAAAACGAACGCGCAGTTACCGTGCATGGAGCTCGTTACAGGAACATGATCGAGGAATTTTTTCTTCCGAGACTCGAAGAAATAAACGTTAGGAACGTGTGGTTTCAGCAAGATGGAGCCACAGCACACACAGCACGAGACTCAATGAATTTGTTGCGACAACATTTCCCCGACCGCCTCATCTCTCTCAGAGGCGATCTCCAATGGCCGGCACGCTATCCAGATTTGACTCCATGCGATTTCTTTTTATGGGGTTATTTGAAATCTCTGGTTTATGTCGATCGACCACGGACCATAGCACACCTCAAGAACAACATTCGCGACGCCATTGCCAACATACCGATTGATATGCTGCAAAGAGTGGATACGAATTTCAAAAATCGACTTCATCAGTGTATGCGCAATGGGGGTCGCCATTTATCCGATGTCATTTTCAAGACTACATGAAAAAAAAATTGGGATATTGTATTCTCAAATAAAAAAAAAATTTAAACAATAATTGAAGTACTTTTGTTTTTATTGACCTTTCAAATGAGTAAGTTTCTCTGGCGCACCCTGTATAAATGCCCATAACTGTTTAAAAGAATGATGTATAGTGTCGTGAAGATGAACGAATTGCATTGCGTCAGTGCTTTTGACTGCGTATACGATGACTGCGAAGGCTACACTTCGCAATGTTCCCTCTGCGCTTTACAAGAGATGAAAGCTCGTTTGGGATACTTTTATGTCGCAAACCCATTTCTACCCTACGTCAACCGAAAAAACTTTGTTCGAACATAACAATTGGGAAAACCTCGCCTCTTACTGTACTCACAATAGTGTCCATACTAAGAACTTCAAGTGATGAAAACAATGTTTCGTTAGACTTTCTCCACAGTACTGTTCATGTAAAAAACTCCGACTAACATTTCATAACTTTCTCTACAGGGGTTCAGTAAATCATAAGAAGATTTCTCTTGCCGCTGAACAAGCTGACAAGTTGCACAAGCTGTGGAAAATTGAATAACTTGCCCAACTGTTTATCAAACTTGTCATTTTCATCGGTGGCGAGAGATATATTATGATGATTCACTGAATCCCTCTAAAGAAAGTTTGAAATGTTACTCAGAGGTTTTCACGTGGACAGTACTGTGGAGAAAGTCTAACGAATCATTGCTTTCAACCCTTTTAGTTCTTTGCATGGGCACTATTGCGAGTACAACGAAAGGTAAGATTTTCCCAATTTTTATATGCGAACAAAGTTCCTTTGGAGGACGCGGTAGAGAAATTTATGTGCACCTCAGGAGTATCAGCAAAAAGCTTGTATCTCTTGAAAAGCGCAGAAAGACTGCAAAGTGCAGCTTTCGCACTCACCATACACATAGTTATAAGCACTGACTCAAGTTAATCCATTTGTCTTGACAAGAGGAAATGTAATTTTCCAAAACAATGAATATTCATAGAACACCCGATGCCGAGCTTGTTCACATAGTTCTGTAATGCATCCACAATGATTGGCCCTAGAAGGTGGGAAATTATTGAGTGGTTTAAATGCTTTGGACAAAAATTGGATTGTGAGACTGTAAGGGTGAAAGACCTGAACGTGACTACGAAAATATTTCAAGTACAGTCGAGTTGCATGTATTAAGTTGATAAAAAAGTGTAGTCGCAAAAATTTTTAAATGTTTTTTACGTATTGACGCACTATGACATCGAGCTATGTCGAGAATATTCTAGAATGTTTTCTACTCTTCCGCGTGACAGGGTATGAAAGGACGAGCGCGCGTTCTAGTGGACAGAAATGGCTTCGATCTGGCAGGAGCAACTTCGAGCGATCATATTTTACGAGTAGCGGCGCGGCACGAACGCAAGCACAACTGCTAAAAATATTCAGTATGCGTTCAGCGAAATCGTAGTTCCTCGTCGAACAGTCCAGCGTTGGTTCAATCGTTTTAAATCTGGAGACACAAGCCTTGAAGACAAGGAACGTTCCGGACGACCGTCGACCATCGATGAAGACGCATTACTCCGCTGCATCAAAGAAAACCCGTAAGCAAGTACGCACTAGCTAGCAAGAGAACTTGGCTGCACCCAACCGTCAATAGTAAATCACTTACACAACTTGGGATACAGCAAGGTTCTAGCTCAATGGATACCACACCGTCTCACCAACGTCAATAAGAACTGCCGCGTGACCATCTGCCAGTCTCTCCTGCTTCGCCATCATCGCAAGGAGTTTTTAGAAGATCTTGTGACGGGAGATGGAAGCTGGGTCTTGTATGATAACAGAACGCGTCTAGCCTACTGGCTTCCTGTCGGAGAAAAACCGCCACACCAACCGAAACCTGATCGTCACTCGCAAAAGATTTTGATCTGCTTTTTGTGGGACGCAAAGGGAACGCTGTTTCACAATTTTCTCCCTGTAGGCAAAACGAACTCCTCTACACGATACATCGAGAATCTCCAGAAATTGGCAAAAGCTATAAGAGAAAAACGTCGAAGACGCGCGACTGTGCACCTTCTCCACGACAAGGCGAGACCCCATGTCGCAAAGGAAACCCACAAAACAATCACTGAGCGTCACTGGAATACCGTTCCTCATCCACCATACTCTCCCTACATCGCGCCATCGGTCTACCATTCGTTCAGACATTTGAAGGATCATTTGAGGAACAAAACAATCACAAACGTCGACGATCTCAGAAGGGATGTTTCAAATTTCTTTGAGTCCCAGCCGCCGCAGTTTTGGGCAAAGCGAATAAATGAGTTGCCAACTACATGGTCGAGTGTCATAGGAACCGATGGCGAATGGATTGTTGATTAGAAATGTTTTGTATAAGATATATAAATAAATAAATTATGTTGAAATTATTGCGACAAAACTTTTTTACCAACCATATATTTATATTTTCCATTTCTCTATTTATATTATGGAGGAGCGTCTTCTTGTTGTAAATTGAGGTCGTGAATCTCTAACAAAGTGTGTAGAAACGTTTGAAGCATTTTCACAGCCTGCACCAACCAAAAATAGTTTGAGCATTTAAAGAGCACATTTCCGTTCCAAAACAAGCTTGAGCAATTAAGAAGAATTCATTTTAGTTCAAAAAATATTTGAGCGTTTAAGAAGAATTCATTTTCATTCTATTCCAACGATGCAAACTTCAGTGTCATGAAGTTGGGATCACAATGGTTAAGAAGACAAAAAAATGGGTGGGGGGAAAAATGTCGAACGATCGATATGCAGATGGGCCAAAATGTCGAATTCGAAAATGCCGAATGTTCGAATATAGATGGGTCAATCTTACTAGAGTCTGTAAAGTCGAAAATAACAATTACGAATACGAACATCTCGGAAGTTGATATATAGCGAAAAACAAAAATCAGATTTAATAAATTAGCGAAAAACACAATATCGATGGGCCTGAATGCATAACACCAAATAATTCGAGACGACAATTCTCCGAATTAAAAACATTGCGACGGTTCACAATGCAGAAAATCATTAAAGCGAACGGCCAAAAAGTCGAGTGGTTAAAATCGCGAAGGGTCAAAATGTAGAACGGCCCGGATGGCGAATCGAGCAATACGTTACTTGCGCTTCAGAGTGAAGCTGCGAGATGGCGCTGTCGGTCAGTCGGCTAAAATATCGTAAGGCAGTCATCCCACGTGACGGGCCCCACCACGTTCGTCATTTTGGCCGTTCGACCTTTTGGCGTTCGACATTTCGGGCCATCGACATTTTGCGTTTCGATTTATTGCTTTTCGCCATAGACGATATTACGCATATTAGGCACTCGCTATTTTCTGTTTCGGAAATATGGGTGTTCTACATTTTTCGATTCTGTATTTTTATGTTCCGAATTGCAGACGATCTGAATATTCGTTTTCGAATAAATTAGCTCTCCAATAAATAATGGTTCGATTTATAGTCATTCAATTTTTTTATCAGTCGACAGATAAAATTTCGAATAATTGAACCTTCGTTATTTTGAGAGTTCATAATTCTACCGTTTCGAAATCTTTGTCGTTCTACATTTGGTCATTCGACATTTTTACCCCCACCCAAAAAAATTATGAAAATTTTTCAGCGATTTTCAAATTGCTCTATCTCCGCGAAAAATCATCGTAGGAGAAAATTTAAAAACGCATTTCGAAGGTTAGAATCTCTAGATTTCAAGCTTCCACTTAAAATATTTGGTGCTCTTTTGTTATTAATAAATCAAAAGAAACCTCGCAAAGGAAAATGTCCGATTTTTGTTGCGAAAAGATGTACAGACAAGGAAAAATTTGTTTGATTAATGTCGCAATCAGACTTATTTTCCCTGGATCACCCTTTCTATTTTGAACTTTGAAACAAGTATATATCAATTACATAATGAAAGTCAAATGACGCTTTTGACTTTAATAATCGATAACTCATGGACCAATCATCGTACACGAATTTAAAGGGCAGTTCTGGAAAGCTGAAAGTATGCTCTGCAAGGTAAGAAAAGTCTATTCTCAATCAATTTGTTTAATGTGAGATGTGTAGTTAAAAAATGTCAAAAATGCCGTTCATTCTTTAAATTACAAAAGTTATAACATCTTTGCGGATGATGAAAGTTTTTAATTGGTTAAAAAAAAATGAAAGAAACCCATTATTGTTGTAGGCCACTATTATTTCGCTTACTCGGCAAAAAAATAATTTCTCGACATTTACGGGTATTTTCACTCGTGTAAAGTGAGCATTTGGACAAAGACAACATTTTAACTCCTTTTCAATAAACAAAAATCTTCGTTTTTAAAAGGTAATTCACTTTCATTCGTTTGTCAATTTCTTATTGAATAATAACAAACATACCCTCTCAAAGTAAAAGGTTCCAGTCTTTAACCTTTTTTGTTTGAAAAACGGATGTTAAAAGATGTAACCCCTCTGTATTTCCTATACTTTCATTAATGTGAAATTAATCTTCTCATAAAGTAGCATATTGTGAATCCTTTATTGTAAAAAAAATCATAAAAAGAAAAGAATAAGCTGTATTAATTTCTTTAAAAAAAAATGTTCAGCAATGAAAAGTAATGTTTTAAGAGAGTTTGAAATTGCAGATGTCTAGTTTGTCCAGGTATATTGAAATTCCCCTTTCAAAAAGATCTGAAACCTGTTTTAAAACTTTTTTTAAAGTTAAAAAAACGCCAGGTAATAAAAATCCCTCAAAATCGTTATCGCTTGTTTTACTTTATGAAAAATTCTGATCCCTCTCAAATATCTCAAACTATACTTTTTATTTAAGTTCAAAAGATGGTTTCATTATATTTCTTTAATGCAAATGTACAAAAAAAGTGAAATCTCTATTATGAAATAGCCAAACAAGTTTACTAGTCATGTTGCACACTAAATTGTTAAAGCTTGGGAATAATATTTTTGGAAATATTCAATTAAAAAAAGTCATATTACTATGATAAGAAAAAGTTGATATCACCATTACATAAAAGTAAAAAGTAGGTAACACACAAATACACTGGAAATACTGTGCAACGACTTGGCGTGCATGGCTAAAAAAAGTTCGGCGATGGATTTGGTCATCTCAACATCTCAACTGTTCGGTTAACAAAACATAAATTGTCACGATTTATTATACAAGTGAAAACCAGATTCATGTGGAGTACGAATCAAATGAGTGATGCACCCTTCGACCACACGGCACTTGAAATGTTAATTTATTTGGATAATATGAAAAAATATATGCATTTACCTTTTATTGAATAATACAATAACCGCATATCTCATGAAATATTGAGTCTTATAGACTTTGATGTAATAAATGAAGTATGCATCTCTAAACCACAGCATCGGCAGGTTTAAGGTAGTACCTCCACAGAAGAGTTGAATTAAGAAATGGTTGAAATTTGATATATATGTTATTTAATACATTATCCAAACATCTGTGCAATTTGAATAAGTTTGACCACCCCAATCCTGAGATATTTAAACTTAAAGTTGGCTTGGTTTACACGTAACAAATGCGTTATGATGGGCAAACAGAGCATCATTAATTTTACCGTCAAAACTAAAATTAAGACATTAATAAAAAACGAGGATAAGCTAGAGTAAGATATCACGAATAATGTGAAAAAAAAATGAGAATGATTCACCATCTAGTTTCCAAGATATAATCATGAGCACCCACGCAATTTTGGTCGTATCGCATATATCCTGCTCGGCCTGCAAGCGAACAAGTGAATTGGGGAAAAGTCTGGACAGTCCCGGCAAAAAGTTTACTGGCAATGGTAGATCAAAAACACAATATAAAATATATTTTACGGCAATAAATTATATCCATCGTATTATCTACTAGTACCGAGTCACGATTGCGTAGTTTTTAATTTTATTTATTACTAATTAAACCAATTATCAATCTTTTAAGCATGAACATGGTATGTACATTTTTGGTTGAGATTTTCGCAGAGGAACTACCTCAAAGGTTAGCATTACTGTTTTATCCTCCTGCTGGTGGAAAGAGAAATTTCGTACCGATAAAGCTCCGTATATATGATTGCTAATAGCCCTAGTACCTGATAGGACATAAATTGAAATGTTCCTAATATCCGTGTTAGTTGACGCCACGTTATAATGTAAAATCATAAATATATACATATATATATATATATCGACGCAAAAGAGCTTTTTTCTAACCATGCACGCCAAGTCGTTGCACAGCATTTTCAGTGTACTTGTGTGTAACCTACTTTGTACTTTTATCTAATCGTGATATCATTTTTTTCTTATAATAGTAATATGACTTTTTTAAATTGAATATTTTCAAAAATATTATTCCTAAGCTTTAACAATTTAGTGTGCAACATGACTAGTAAACTGGGGTGGGTATTTCATAAAAGCGATTTCACTTTTTTTGTACATTTGCATTAAAGAAGTATAGTAAAACCATTTTTTGAACTTAAATAAAAAGTATAGGCTGGGATATTTGAGATGAATCAAAATTTTTTATATAGTGAAACAAGCGAAAACGATTTTGAGGGATTATTATTACTTGGCTTTTTGTTTACTTTTAAAAAATCGAAATTACGCAAAAACACCGCGATAAATTAAAAGATCTAGAAACATTTTACCTATGTTTTTTCCCATTGGTTTTTGTTTGAGTCATTTTTCGATCTCTCTACTCAATCTTGAAATCTCATAATATTTGGCCGAATTTTCGAGAGACTTTTTTCCCACAGAAATTATGCTTCCACACTTGCCGTTTCCGACTAGTCGGTTTGCTCAATCAAATAAAGTCATTCGGTTGCATCGGCTTGTTACATACATTTCCTGCGAGAACGTCAAGCTCAGCATACGCGTACGCCCACGCTGAGGAGTGCAACGTTTCCCGACTCACCGCCGGAAACAAACGATGGCGTGCTAGTGTCGAATCAGTCGGGTTTTTCAACTGTACTGCTTCTGCCGGCTGTAACATCCAAGTAGGGTCAAAGGGTGACAGTGGAATAGTAAAGAGAAAAGCAGTGAAAGTGTGATATATAAAATAAACGGCTTTCATTGGGGCCAAAGTCAATTTTACGAACGTGGTCAGTATCCTGCATGTTAATCCTAAAAAAGTTTTTCGAATACGTCAAACAAACGGCTCTTTACAGGGCAAAACAATTAATTCGACGAAGGTTCTTAGTGTCGCAAATTCTAACATCGAAAAATGCTTCGAAACTGTGAATGGTCCGGCAAGCAGAACATTGCTCTCGTCTACATAAATATTTGCACCGAAGAGAAGAAAACGCGAAAAGTATAGAATTTTCTTATATCGCACACGGGTAAGGAAAAAAATATAAACTTTTCGTTACTCAGAGGCACCAACAGATCAATACCCGCAGGTGTCTAACGGCTGAAATTATCACTTAGCTTCGCATCAAACACAACATATAAGAAAGGCTAAGCATCGCCAAGTCAAATCTGTGGATTTGTTAGCTTATAATGTACAAGTGTAAATTGTGTACTCAGATCAGGGTTTGGCATATTCGATTTTTTTAAATTCATGAATAATAAAGAAACTTATTCAAAATTCGTTCCGAAAATGAATAGAGAATCCCACTGGATTCAGTATTCATTCCGAAAATGAATAATGAATCCTACTGGACTAAGTATTCATTTCAAAACGGATGATAAATCCTACTGGATTCAGTGTTCATTCCAAAATGAATAATGAATCCTACTGGATTCAGTGTTCATTCCAAAATAAATAATGAATCCTACTGGATTGAGTGTTTATTCCAAAATGCATAATGAATCCTACTGGATTCGGTATTAATTTCAAAATAAATAATGAATCCAACTTAATTCAGTATTCATTTCAACATAAGTAATGAATCCAACTCGATACAGCATTCATTCCGTATTCAGATATCATCAAATTGAATAATCTGGAAAAATGGACAATGGAAATGGGACAAATATACTGTCCCATTTCTACCATCAGCTTATTGAAGCTTTGAAATCATAACATTCGTACGAGAGCGTCCGCTCTTATTATGATTGTTTCCGTGGGTTACACTTGCTCCCGAAATCTTTTGTATGTTCAGTTTAGCTGAGGCTACGTTGATGTGAATTCAGTCTCTAGACAGCTTTCCAATGGAAAATGTGGCGAGTACATGTACCAGTGAAATTATTGAGAACAGTGAACGTTACGATGAGGTTGACATTAATGGACAGTTGTCTCAATGCAGTATTGAGTCAGATACCGTCGACGAAGTGCCTGAAGCATCTAATGCAGAAACAGAATTGGAAAAACAGTGTGCAAAGAAGGCATACTTGGATGGCCACTTTTTCGAAGTTATATTGAAGGATTCATCTAAACAAAATGTTTCGGCAGCGTGTAAATTGTGTACCGAACGAAAGATAATTAAAGGACCATTGGAATCATCGTCGAACTTCGTAAAACATCTTAAAGTAATTTCAGTTGTTTTCACTTTCATCTTTTATCTTTTATTTTCAAAATTCAAGATTGTCCATACACTGTAAAAAATAATTGTGCATTAAAAATTTGTTCATTAATAGCATCGTAGAAAGCACATAAAAGAGTATATCCAGCGGAATACAATGACCACAAAGAATCCATCAAGTGCCCAAGATTGGAAGATGGTGGAATAACGAAAAGACGCCGAGGAGGAACATGCACATTTTCACAGGAGAAGCACAAATCAGGTGTGGCGAAATTTGTATTAGAAAGTAAATTACCATTTCCTGCAGTTCACCTTCCATATTTTTGCAATTTTATCGATGACTTGAATATACGAGCTGCGGATAATAAACCGCTCAAGCATATGTCAAGACGCACGTTGGTACGCCGTGTTGTCGAGCTATTCACCGAAAAAATTAACATTATCCGAACCATGATAGATAATGAGGTGCAATACGTTTGTACCACGGCTGACATATGGTCCTCCAGTACTCGTTCATTCCTAAAAGTAACAGCTCCCTGGGTAAGATATTGTAAGATCTTGTATTTTGCAAAATGCGAAATATAATGACTACTGTAATTGAGTTAAGTACAATTTGAAGAATTGAGTGACGTAAAGTTTAGTAGTGGCATTACCATTTTTGATCTATTTGCCCGAAATATCTATAAAATATATTTGATGTGCATTTTTGCGTATATTTCATAACATATTCGATATACCTAAGATATATTAAAAGTACATAACGAAATGGGTATTTTTTAAATAAACGGAGGAAGCAGTTATATGTATCTACACTTAATATTTTGTTATTATTATTGAGGGCTATTTATTTATTGCAGATTGAGCCAAACAAGTTCGTCCGAAATTCAGCAGCGATAGCGTGCAGGCGATTCTCTGGAACTCATAGCTACGATAAGATCGCCGAATTGTTAAAAACGATACATGAGTCTTTTTGCCTCGATACTCAACCGATTGTGGCTACAGTCACACATAACGGATCCAATTTTGTGAAGGCTTTTCAGGAATTTGGAGTATTGGTAACAATTCAGGACACTTCAGAAGATGGAACTGACGGAGAAGACGAAGAGGCTCTAACGGAGACAGATGTTCATATTGCTGTATACAAGGAAGAGTCCGAAATTCGTCTTCCACAACATCTTCGCTGCGCCAGTCATACTATGAACTTGGTAGCAACAACGGACGTAATAAAGACAATCAGACAGACGCGTCCCCTTCGTAAACAGCATGATCACACTATGGCTCGATGCAATACTCTCTGGAAGATGTTGCGGTCACCAAAGCAGCGAGAGATCACGACGAAAACCATGGGGAAAGCATTATGTCGGCCTGTCGTAACACGCTGGAATTCGTTGTTTTCTTCATTGGAACAAATTGTAACCCTCCATGATTAAATCAATGACCTTAACACCGTGATCGAAAATAAGATACCTCTGACGGAATTGGATTATACGTACATTGAAGAATAGCTTATATGTTTGCGACACATTTCTGAAACCATTGATAAATTGCAGGGAGAAACATATTGTTTCTATGGCTATCTGACAGTTAGCTTAATTTCGTTGCGGCGGCGACTCTGTAAATTGTTGGAGGAGAACGATTTGTCCCATTGTAAACCAATTCTCAAGGGTCTTATTGATGGTGTTAATAATCGATTTGCCGATTTTTTTTGCAATTAACGGCAATGGACGGAACGCTGCTATTGCAGCCGTTCTTCTCCCACAATTCAAGATCAAATGGATAGGCGATTTAGGCAACGATGCTCAACAATTACTCCGACAAGGGGTAATGGAGGCTGCAAAAAGCTTAATGAGGGCAGCAAACCCTACCCTAAGCAACGTACCTAAAGCAGTGAACGATTTTTTTTATCTTGGCAATGATTCTAATATTTTCGATGACAACAACGTGGTATTTGAATCGTCGGATGCTGAAATAGAAGTTTTGCTTTACCTAAAAGATCCATGCACCGATCAATTATCCGTGCTTAATGGATACCCTTACGTGAAACAATTATTTCTGCATTACAATACACCACTTCCATCATCCACACCCGTGGAACGCTTATTTTCTTATGCAACAATGCTTAATTTGCCACAGTACAATCGATTGAATGATACAAATTTTGAGCAACGAGTACTAGCAGTGTGTAACGCTTAGCACACATGGCAACATTGTCCAGTCATTGGCTTAGGTAACAGCGATCAGCAAAATCTGTATCAGCCGATATTCGTTACTCGATAAATTTGTATCGAGTATCTCCATTTTCATCGATACCCATGTATCGACATAGCCCAGTTGCTCGATATTTACAGTCATCAAATGATTGATTGATCAACGGGTTCCACGTGACGTCGATCAGAAGTTCGAATATGATCCCACACGGAAAAGAAGTATATCACAAGATATATCCGAGATACATATGAGATATATAACTTATTGCCGCTATATATGGGTGATTCATAAAGGCAAATAATTTACCTTATTTCATTTCATTTTGCCAAAAAAATACGAACAGATAGAAAATAATAAGAATAAAAAGGAATTTACATAAAAAATCGATACTACTTACAAATGTATCAGTTATCTTGAATTAGTTGCTCGATACAGATGTAAACATCGTACCTTGATACTAATGTATTTGCATTCAAAGCCTTAGAATATGCCGTATTCTAATATAGATTTACATTAAAATTTCAGTCACTAAATACTAAGAGCGCCATTTCCTTTGGGTAAATATACTGTAATCGGACGATAATATTTCAATACAATAAACATGTTTTCTGTCAATTTATACAGATTATTCAATTTGATGATATCCGAACACGGAATGAATACTGAATTCAGTTAGATTCATTATTCATTTTGGAATGAATACTGAATACAACTGGATTCATTATTCATTTTGAAATGAATACTGACACTAGTAAGATTCATTATGCATTTTCGGAACGAATACTGAATCCAACTGGATTCATTATTAATTCTGAGAACGAATACTAAATCGAGGTGGATTCATTATAAAAAAAAAATGAATATCCATCTGGCATGTATTCGGTATTATTTTCTTACTCGACTACTAAAAGTATTCGAGTATGCCCATCTCTGACTCAGATGGCACCCATAGAAATCTGTCAGATAATCACAGCAACTAAGAAAGGTACTTAATTCATAGAATAAATTGAATAGCATATTCGGTAAAGTACGTATTGCTCTTAATGACTCGTGTCCCGAATTAAGCATTTGTTCTTACGATCCGACATATGTCGATACAATGGCTATGGATATGAATGCATTTGCGTCGCCGAATTAATTCCACTTTTCCTTCAAACTTTCAGGTGTATATTGTCACGTCGCGACCAAATGCGTACAATGTCTTTTTAAGCCTAATACGCACGATAGCGGAATTCTCATTTTTCGACGGATCTGAATATTTTCTTTAGAGTTAGGCCTACCACGGCGGAAACGTAGCCTATCCATAATAATATAACTAAGCGTTGCTCATACCTTCCCACGCGAAAGCGTAGCGGTCTTAACGATATCGAGAACAAATATACAAGCGGGAAAATTTCGAACAGTCTCGTTGTAATCCGAACAGAGTCCGAGTACATCGCAGAGTGTCCTTAAGACAAAAAATACACAAAGGAAACCTTCGGGTTACAAGGATGACGAACACGTGAAGCGACACGCAAGAAATGCGTGATGATATTCGTAAAAACGTAAATACATAACGACGCAACGATACCGAATTATAACGACCAGCCAAGAGCGGAAAATGTCAAAATCCTTTAAACATACACTCGCTAGGAGAAAATTCTCCGACCCAGGAAGTTGCCGCGGTCATAAAACTGCGTTGATATTTCCCATGCGGACTCGCGGGCCTCGGTCAACAAGCCCTATCTCGAGCGTGCGTTCTTGGCGCCGACAAGGCCCCTTTTTCGTCTATATTTTTCCGCGCTCCAGATAAAGAAGCGCCGCTCCAATTCCCGGAAATAGAGCGACGGTTGTGGCTATCGCCACCTACTCCTCGCTCCCACTCTCATTTCAACTTATACATATTTTCCACCAATCCAAAAGAATGCACCCCCAAATGTGCACTCTCCCAGGGGGCCAGTCTCCCACCACCTCAGCATCCCAATTTTTCCTACATCCTAGAAGAAGGAAATCATCAAGTCAGTGTGTTCCATCACCACTCGTAGAGAACAGTCTCCCAACAACTTTCATCGGAATAAGTAGAACATCTGTCTCCTGACAGCAAACGCGAAACTTGAACTTCGAAATTGTTCCTCATAAAAACGCGGACTGTAAGAAATCATTTAACTGTCTACGTTGAATGTGTATGTGTGAAACTCGCATGTGTAAAAATTTGTATCAACGTGTAAATTCAACATTACCACCGAGCGTGCGCAACCGAGGGGTCCGACCTATCTGCGGAGGCCCAAACTCAACCGCTGTAAACCGATTATCGTATCCACGGCGCATCATTAATGTAAGCGAACCTCTATGTATTTTCACGTTGACGAAATTAACTAAATTGGTTAATTTCAATAAATCCCAAATTGTTAATTATTTCCATAGATCAATTTATTTCTTAATCGAGTCGCTGCGTCATTCCCATCTTTGCATGCACTTTTCCCTTTTTCACCCTCATCCCGAGCTATTGCGCTAGGCGTAGGCTAAAAAGAGGGAACCGCGATAAAACATATGCCCACGTCCCCTCAGGACGTGACAATATACCCTATCTACCTGGCCAGCAAGAAAACCCTGGACAGAGGTAGAAAATTGTGCAAGGCCTAGTGTGTCGGGAATCCGACTCACCAGGAGATGCCAGATTTTTAGCTTGATGGCACATAAGAAAATTTCATGCGTTTAGGCATCAAGAGGTCACCTATAGTAATTTTTCTTGCCTCGAAAATAGGCAATTATAAATTCTTAGTGTATAAGGTCAAAAACTATTAGTATGGTATTAGGTATGAAATGATTAGAGACATATTCACCTTTGCCATCAAACCTTTTGAAAATAAAAATCAGTGGAAAATGTCTGCTCCGAGGCAAAGCCTGGAAAGTTTCATAAACGTAAGATCTACTCTGATTGCTCAGGTTATGCATAGGTTATTCACTCAATAAAAAATCCTTTAACAATTTTGTTTATATTGATATTCTTCTAGTTCTTCAACAAAATCTAAAAAATAGAGAAAACTCTATAAAGGGTATAAAAATAATAAAAATAATAATAAAAAAGGGTATAAAAATAATAAAAATAATAATAAAAAAGGGTATAAAAATAATAAAAATTGAGAAAACACTTTATGCTACAACTAATGCTACCGATGCTATTGTCCAGATTCCGATCAATTCAAATATCTGAAAATACTTTTCCCTGCTCAATACGAATTTGAAACTAAAGACGTGAAGTTTTTGTAGACATATTTTTAATTCACTTCTCTTTAAGTGTGAACTCTCTTAAAACAGAGTTCACGCCAATTAAAAAAGATATGAAATCCATTTAAAAACTTTTCAAGAGTAAAAAAGAACGCAAAATAATGAAAATTCCCTCCGAAAACATTATGCCACAGCTTGTTTTGCCATATTAAAATTTGTGATTAGTCTCGAAATATTTTATTTTAATTTAGACAATGGTTTTACTGTATTTTTCAATTTAAATATACAGACACAGTGGAATAACTTTTCATAAAACTTCCAAGCAAGTTTACTAGAAATTTTATAAACAAAATTGTTAAACCCTCGGAATAATGTTTTCGCAATATTTCACTTTTATTCAACAAATCATATTACTGTTATAACAAAACATTGTTATCACCATTATACAAAAGTACAACGTAAGTACCACACAAGGATAGTAGAAATGCTGTGCAACGTTAAGAACTTGGGTTTGTTCCATAAGCGGACTCGGTCAGGTAAACCAGACAACGCAAGCCTGGTCAGGGCCCGCAACAAAGTAGGGAATGCCTGGTCACATTTCTGCACGAGCTGTTGGCCGCCTAGCGGTGCGATGGTGGAACTGGGGGACCACCACACATTTAATTGATTCAAACAATATAATAAAACCATTGCAGCGACACTGATAAATGGATGGTCGGGATTCGTCTCTGGCGGTACTTCAAGTTAGGCAGCATTGTGCGCGGCCATTATTCGGAGCGGTGACCGCTTAGCCATGCGGCGGCTGGCACATCGACTAGTGAACGGGAGGCAAACTACATCTGATACCTTGGTATTGAAACTTGGGTTAAAGTCTGTGCACCAAAGAATCAGAAGAATATAAGACCGTCTATACCGGCACGGGTTTTTCACAGTTTCCCTGTACCCTCGGCAAATGCGGTATAGTATAGCTCAAGACGGCTGAGGACGCAACGGAAGTTACGTTAGACTAGCAAAGTGTGGGCAGGAAGTGACAGAAAAGGGTATAGGTAGGAACTTATTGAGACCTTATAGATATCGCTAATAATAAAATCATTGCACGAATTAAAATAAAATGTAATGATAAGGTCAATCATAATTTTTTTATAAGGTAAAACACGCACTAATATTTTCGAAAGGAACTTTTTAATAACTTGGCGTATTTTCACCTTTTAAGGTAGTATGTGTACGAACCTCCTCATTAGAAAGAAAATTGATTTTTTTATATGCTGTAGTATAGGCATCCAGAATGACGTTCGCGAAAATTCTGCATGCCTTACCGGCTAAATACAATAGTAATTAATTCACGAAATCAATGCATTCAACCCACACCTTATAGAGAATCGGTGCGGATCAAACGTTGGAACGGAAATAATAATAGTTCGCGATTAGATGGGAGCTATGCGAAAAGCGATAAATAACAAGAAAACTGTCGCGGTCACGTATGTTCGATGGAAAATATAGGTTACGGGACATTTCGAGCTGATATTATCGATTAAATCGACTAATTTTTGCGCTCGCTAGCCGCGTCTGTCATCTTTCCCTTTACAATATACACATTTCACACCCACTACAAACACATGCTTACACATACGGTAAACAAACACACACTTGACATTTATCGAAAGCACCTGAATACATCGTTGCCACAAATATTGCCAGAATTATGAAATGGCGGCCTGTGACAACTCAAGTCAAATTTGATTGCTATTTTAGTACTTTATTTTCGTAATATGATACACAGTTATCACATACACTTCTCAAATAATTATTTTTCTTATCATGTTTATTATTATACCCAAATGTATTATATTTTACCCTTTTCAGATTCGATCATTTATAGATTTTCTGTTGATTCGTAAATCCGCTAGTACTACCTTAAAAGTTCTCAAAATCGATTCCATACCTTTTTGGAAGGAAACAAATGCTTATTTCCTTTAGCTTCAGTCGAAAAAGAAGTAAATTTCAAATATGTTTGAAGAAACTGTACGTTGTCACATGCGAAACGGATAAGAGTATAATATTTTCGTTGCCCTCTTTCTTGCCTACGCTTAGCGCAATAGCACGGGAGGAGAGTAAAAAGGGGCCGTGCATGAGAAGAAATATAATTAAGGTAGTATGTGCACGAACCTCTTCATTAGAAATAAAATTGATTTTTTTATGCTGTAGTATAGACATAAGTACAGAATAACGTCCGCGAAAACTCTGCATGCCTTACCGGATAAATACACTAGTAATTAATTCACGAAATCAATGCATTCAAACTGCACCTTATAGAGAGTTCGTGCGGATCAAAGTTTGGAACGGAAATAATAATAGTTTGCGATTAGATCGGAGCTATGCGAAAAACGATAAATAATAAGAAAACTGTCGCGGTCACGTATGTTCCATGAAAAATATAGGTTACAGGACATTTCGAGCAGATATTATCGATTGATCGACTAATTTTTGGGCCCGCTAGCCGTGTCTGCCATCTCTCCCTTTACAATATGCACATTTCACACAGGCTGCAAACACACGCTTACACATACGGTAAACAAACACACGCATTTATCGAAAGCATGCGAGTACAGCATTGCCACGGACGTTGTCAGAATTTTGAAATGGTGCCCTGTGACAACTCAAGTCAAATCTGATTGCTATTTTAATACTTTATTTTCATAATATGATACACAATTATCGCATACACTTCGGAAATAATTATTTTTTTATCGTATTTATTACTATACCCAAATGTATTATATTTTACCCTTTTCAGATTCGATCATTTATAGATTTTCTGTTGATCAGTCAATCCGCTAGTGATACCTTAAGGAATTGACGTGATATTTCGGTATTGAGAAATAATTCGACAAGCTCATATAAATTTAACTGACACTTTATTACAGATAGGTAGTCGGATTTGAATGTGAATCAATAATAACAGTGGAGTAAAGGGACAATACAGAGAATAACAGAATTATGTGGTTCACTTACATTTGTTGGCGTAGATAGCTGTGTGAGTGTGTTCGCTCGTTACGATATTGGCAGACGTTCTTATGAATATAGGCCTTCGCATGTAGCCAGATACGCTTGCTGTTGGAGTAGGTCAGCGACACGCACACATACTTTTCGGACGACGGAGATATAGCTATACAGGGTGTCCCTCTTATCTCTGCCACCCCAAATAACTCGGTAATTATCAACGTCGCAAAAAAATTTTCCAGAGAAAAGATGTACGGTGTCAAGGGGGCATCAAACGCGACCAATTTTTTTTTATTTCGGTCGAGGCCCTGACGCACAGTAAAGGTCAGGTCCACTTTTTAAAATGGATTGGTACATTTTTTTAACCATATTGTGGAGCACCCCAAGCAGGATAAAAACATTAAGATGGTCGAAGTCGTTCAATGTCATTCAAGGTCAGTGTCGATTATACAAATCTAAATATCTCAGATCACTGCCAAATATTTGGTACTGATCCGAGATATTTAGATTTGCATTTTATTTTAAAAGGTGTTCGAAATTAGCTTGAAATGAAAGATATCGGAGATCGTAGTCATTGACAACAATTCGAATACCTTCGGTTTATTTACGAACCCGCGTTAATCTGTATCGTACGTAGCTCAATTGAGGTTGTCATTCAGTTTGATTTCGAATTTGGATAAGAGCTGTTCATAATTTGAAAATGTACTGGCATCTCGAAAAAGTGGACATGATACTGTGTTACGGTAAAGCAAGAAAAAAATCCACAAGAGCGCGTTTGTTGTATGCTGAGCAATTACCAGATGGACAGTGTCCAAGCTAGCGAACGTTCAACGCGGCAGTCACGTCATTTCGCCCGATGGGTAGTGTTAATCCTGCTGAGAAAGACCGTACTAAAACGCGAACCACGGAAGATGCAGAAACTGATATCTTGGGTAGCGTTGCTGTAAACCCTTGTGTTAGTTGTAGGACTCTATCAAAACAATATCCGATTTCGAAATGAAGTGTGTGGAGAATCCTCAAACGTCATCTTTTCCATCCATACCGAATGTTGCTGCATCAGGCTCTGGAAGCGAATGATTTTCAAAATCGCCCCAACTTCTGTCAGTGGGCACAGCAGCAATTGCGGATGAACGAAAAATTATTTAATGATGTAAATATCATTTACTGACGAGTTAACGTTCACAAGCCAAGAGCAAGTGAGCCCGCACAATATGCACTATTGGCCGGAGAAAAATCCCAGATGGCTACTACAAGCTGTCCATCAACGACCATGGAGTGTTAATATGTGGTGCGGCCTATGGAGAAATAGAATTATTGTTCCACACTTCATTGATGGTAATCAGACTGGAGCTAAGTACGCTGCTTTTCTGGAAGAAATATTACGTGTGCTGGTTGAAGATTTAACATTGTGCTGGATCGGCAAAAACTCTGCTATCAACATGATGGTTGGCTATCTCATTTTGCAGGGATGGCTTGCAATGTTATCGACCGAAAATTTCGTAATAAGCAGATCAGCCGAGGATCACGGGTAGGCTGACCTGCTCGATGACCGGACTTAACTCCACTCGATTTTTCTTTATGGGGGACGTTGAGGGCTCTGTCTACTTCAAAAAGCGGAAAAAGGCTAAATCACAAGAAATTGAGTTACAGGACGAGGCAGAAGGAATTTATGTATCGTCCAGGCATTGCTGATTGTCACATCCGGAAGGGATGTGAGCATAATATATTTGTTTCCCTCTTTGTTGCCTACGCCTAGCGCAATAGCGTGGGATGAGGATAAAAAGGGGTAATGTGTGCTAAGGAATGAAATTAAGGTATTGACGCAATAATTCAACATTATGGAATGATTCGTTAGATTTGTGTTCAAATGACTCGTGTGCTATTAGAGTTAACTAATATGGTTAATCGTATTAGTTTGTGAATACATAGAAACCGAAGATATTCATATATATATATATATATATATATATATATATATATATATATATATATATATATCTATACAGGGTGAGGCACTAACTGTTACTACCTTGAATATCTCTGTAATTATCGACATCACAAAAAAATTTTTGAAACAAAAGTTGTACCGTACGATAGGCGTCATCAAATGCGACCTTTTTTTTATCTCAGTGGAGGCGCTGTTGCACCTTAAAGGTCACCTCCACTTTTTTTATTGGGATGGTACATTTTTTATTCAACCATTTTGTAGAGCATCGAAAACTGCATAAAAAACATTTTGGGGTCAAAGTCGTTCAAGGTCATTTAAGATCAAAAAGTGACATGAACTTTATTTTCATGTAAAATTACCTTTATTCACATACTGTGAAAAAAGGTAATTTCACATAAAAATAAAGTTCGTGTTACTTTTTGATCTTAAATGTCCTTGAAGGTCGTTTTTTCGTTCGAAATTACCTTTCTTCACATACTGTGAATAAAGATAATTTCACATAAAAATAAAGTTCATGTCACTTTTTTATCTTAAATGACCTTGAACGACTTTGACCCCGAAATGTTTTTTATGCAGTTTCTGATGCTCTACAAGATAGTTGAAAAAAAAGTACCGTCCCACTTAAAAAAGTGGAGGTAACCTTTACTGTGCGACAGCGCCTCCACCTAGATAATAAAAAATGGTCGCATTTGATGACCCCTTTCGTACGGTACAACTTTTGTTTCAAACATTTTTTTGTGACGTCGATAATTACAGAGATATTCCAGGTTGCAACAGTTAGTGCCTCACCCTATATACAGGGTGAGGCACTAACTGTTGCTACCTTGAATATCTCTGTAATTATCGACGCCACAAAAAAATGTTTGAAACAAAAGTTGTACCGTACGAAAGAGGTCATCATATGCGATCATTTTTTTTATTTGCGTGGAAGCGCTATTGCACAGTAAAAGTCACCTCCACTTTTTTAAGGGGTTACCCCCACTTGCGATTTTGAAAAAATCGATTTTTTTTAATTGTATTTTTTTGAAGTATAAGTATCTGAGAATATGTCCTGAAAATTTTCCAGTCGATCCGAACAAAATTGACTGAGATATGAGCGTTGAAATAGAAGAATCCGTGAATTGAAGTACTGAAGTTGAAACTTTAAACGCGTTTTTCTCAAAATGGCATTTCTGAAGTCGGTGACCAAGATTACTCGAACACTAATGAACCGATCTAATTGAAATTTTGCAGGCTTATTTAATACATAAAAATGTAGTCTTTAATCGTTCGATTTTTTTTCGTTAAAATCGAACCATTAACTTTGACTGTCCACCATTTTGTGAAAAATGAATATTTTTTTAAATCCTTCGATTAAAGACTAGTTTATACTTATATTTGACTAAATCCATCCGCATTTTTTTTTCAGATGATCCACTTCGCCGCAATGTTGGTCACCGCAAACCATGTATATAAAAACATTATTTCATTGACGGCCATTTGCCACTAAACAATGTAATATGTTTCAATAAAAAATTACTAAAAGTTCTTCAAGATGTGTTCTTTAAGATGGTATATTGATCGATTAAAAAAGTTCTGTAGTTTTCTTTTAAAAAATTCATGAAAAAGGCCTTTTTTGCGCTACAAGTGGGGGTAACGCTTTAAATGGGACGGTACAATTTTTTTCAAACTATATTGTAAAGCATCGAAAACTGCATAAAAAACATTTAGGGGTCAAAGTCGTTCAAGGTCGAGAAATGTTCTGCTCTGAAAAGGTCATTTAAGATAAAAAAGTTTGATCTTAAATGACCTTTTCAGAGCAGAAAATTTCTCGGCCTTTACAAAAAGCCCGAGAAAATGCGGCCGCGGCGGTGACTTTTCCACGTTTTGGAAGAATCGCCTAATAATTTTTTTTTATCTTCCCGTGCTCTCGGTGAGCGGGTAAATCGAATATTTAAAATCGTGGCCGTACGCGAAAATCTCCAAATTTTTGGTTAGTAATGATTTGTGAAAACTCAAAGGAAAGAATCGCGAACGGGTTGCGGTACGCGTGTGTGAAAGAGAAAAGAATTGAACGAGTGGGCCGGTGATACGAATTCCCGCAAAAGACAAAGCTCGGCCGAGTAACCGACTATCGGGGGCTCGGTTATTTATTGTAGCCTCTTGCGATCTGATTAGAACATCTTTAATAAAATCCTGTCCACGACTAGCTCCATGGTGGAGAGAAAACGAGCCCGTATTAGATTGTAGAGAGTGCAGGATCCCGGCCAAATCGAACGAGTTCGTGTGTGTGGGAGTGAGTTCCCGATTTCTCCCTCGAGTTTCGATAGTAGAAAATTCACGACTTCGTGAACAATTATCCCGGACAGACATTATTGTACCATTTAACGGGCAACACCACTGTGACGGCTTCAAAAAATCGATTTTTTGAACTACCATCTAGAAAAATTTTAAATACATTTAAGATTAAGATGCCGTTGGACCCAGGTCGAAAAAATAATTATTTTCGGAGATATTGAATATTTTGTGGAGCGGTGCAGCGCTCCGTGACGCTCGGGATCCCGCGCAGCTGCGCGCCTCAGGGTCGGCAGGTATATCGAATAGCGATCCATACGACGGTTTCGAGATGAAAAAAAAGAGTGCATCGATCATGTCCAAAAACGTATGGGGACGCGCCTCCGCGAAATCGTGAAAAAACAAAAAGGATTGTCTGGCAGAGGAAATCTCACCGGAAAATTGATTGACGAGTTGAGCACATATTACGGCTTGGCTATTCGGAGGAACAGCGATGATGTTGAAAAAATGAGGAAGGCAATTTGGGCAACTATCAAACATAAAATATCCACAGATAGTGAGCACAACATGACGATTGCCCAGAGGGAGCCGAATCGTGGTGTTCGTGGCAGCGAGCGGTCGCAAGCGGTGATACTTCTGAATATCGCCATAAGCCGCCTCTTCCTGAGGAAGTATTGGAGGCAATTACGCCAGTCTTCGAAAATTTGAGCAGAGACGATTTGCTGCAGCGTTGTTTGGGCGGCTTCACGCAAAACAACAACGAAAGCTACAACAAATCAGTTTGGGCAATAGCCCCCAAGTGTCAGTCCGGGAGCAAAAAAATGGTCGATATTGCAGCTGATATCGCGGTATTATTATTCAATGATGGCCTGAGAAACCTCATGAAAGTTTTGGAGACGTTGGGGATAACTATCGGCCCAAATTGTTTCAATTTTTGCGTTGAAACCGACGCAGCGCGGATCGAGCTGGCGGCGCGTTCGCTCACAGACGCTCCAAAAGAGGCAAGAAGAGCCTCTTCAAGTTCGAGAAAAGATGCTAGGGACAATGATTTGCCTCTTGAAGGCCAGCTATATGGTGATTAAAGGTACAAATTTTTTTTTCCAATTTATCGCATAAATTAACAAACCTAAAACTTTGAACGTGTTTTTCTCAAAACCACTTTTTTGAGTGCGGCACGCAGCAGATCTCGAGCAATTTTTATCCGATCGACTTCAAATTTGGACTGCATCAATAAAACTAGATTATCTAAAGAAGTACATAGGATTTTTTCGATATCTCAATAATAAAAAAAGTTATAGCCTATTTTCGACGAGAAATTATGCTCGAAAATCGTCCTTTAATTTCAAAAGCGTGCCTATTTTTAAAAAATCAATATTCTTTCAAACCCCTAGGTACTTCTCTTCAAAATATCATATTATTAACGAAAACACTCGGTATTTTTTTTCAGATCAACTTTGAAGAGAGTTCTGCTGCGTGCCGCGAACCACTGCAGAGGGAACAGTACCTGACGCGGGAACTTCCCCAGCGTCACCATGGGGCGTGAAAAATTTGAAAATGTTCTTTTATGTATCTTCAATAAACAACAAACAAAACAAAAAAAAAATTTTGAATAGTTCTTTTTTTTCCCACAAAAAAAATTCTTGAAAAATGGTAAAAAAACAGGGGGTCACAGTGGTGTTGTCCGTCAAAGAGTAAATAAACGATAGGAAGAAAGCTCGCTTCGAAATTCCAGCTGAAGAATTTATTTTGGAACTATTCTCAGTTTCGCCCCGCCCTTCCTGCTGAACAAAGCCGGTCAACCGTCTGTCTCTCTCCGCATCGTTCAGCGGCTGGCGCCCACGGGTATTGGTAAATAAATAAAATCAGCGAAAAAGAGAGAGAGGCTTTTGTGGCGGAATAATTTTTTTATTCGATAAAAAATTTGCTCACAATACACGCGCGCACGCGCACACACACACACACACACACACACACACACACACACACGCACACACACACACGCGCGCACACACACACACACACACACACACACACACACACACACACACACACACACACACACACACACATATTATGATGGGTATCGCATGTTACCGTAGGCGGCGGAGGGGACAAGGGGAAATAAATAAAGGTTCAACTCAATTAATTACATTTCAAATATAATATAATTAACAATAAAAAGAAAATATAGGCTCGATATAACCAAAAAGGAATTTAAATTTATGAATTACAAAAGGAAAATAAAAGAAGACTCGATATAATAATAATAATAATATTTTTTTTTTTTTTTTTTTTTTTTTGAGGCGGGGGGAAATGCTGGTTACGCACCGTGGGGGACGTTAGATCGTCCCCCGTGTGCGGGGCTCCTCTCTCGAGCCTACCCGCTAAAACCCCCCTCCATCAGCTCCAAGGCGTCACCCCGGAACCGCTTTCGCATTACTTCGGGGTGACGTCTTTTATCCTCAGGGCCCCCTCAGGGGGCCCTTTCCTCCTCTTCCAACACTTGTTTTTTCAGGCGGAGGACCACCTCCACGTAGGTGGTGATCTCCGCCCAAGCTTCGTCGTCCAGGAGCATAACCCCGACGATATTTTCCGGGGTTATGCTCCCATACGTTGCCTCGAGAGGGGCCCTCCATACACTCCATTCTTCACACTCGAAGAACGTGTGGAGGGCGTCGTCCCTCGGGGAGCCGCAGGATAGACAGCGCGAGTCCCGGGCCTTGCCCATCTTACTCAGGTAGGCCCGGAAGTACCCGTGCCCCGACAGCATTTGGGTGAGGTAATAATCGACCTCACCGTGCTGGCGGTCGACCCAGGTCGATAGCTGGGGTATTAGCCTCGCCGTCCACCTAGCCCGCGAGTCCCCGCTCCATCGTTCCTGCCAGGCCCGCAGCGTTTCGGCCCTGGCCATCTCCCGTCGTCTCTCCCCGTCCAATTCTTCGGGGAAGTCCCGGTGGACGGACCTCCGCTCCCGGGCGAGGAGGTCGATGGGTATGACCCCGGCTATGGCCAGTACAGCTGGCTCCGAGACCGTGCGGTAGGAACTGGCAACGCGGAGGGCCCCTCTCCGCTGTACTGCGGCCATACGCTTCCGGTACGTTCCGTACCGGAGCGCCTCGGCCCAGACTTCGGCGCCATAGAGCATTATGGACTCGGCAGTGCGGAGCAATAGACGGCGCTTGCAGGGCCGGGGGCCGCCGATATTGGCCATGACCCTGCTCAGCGACGTCGTCACCGCAGCCGCCTTGTCCGCTCTTATTCTTATCTCTTCCCCGAAGGTGAGTCTGCAGTCGATCTTCACCCCCAGGTACTTGATAGCCGCCTTTGTCCGGACCGTCGCCTCTCCCACCCGCATATCCCGAAGGAGGGGGATACGCTTCTTGGTGAGAAGCGCGATCTCGGTTTTCGCCAGCGCCAGCTCCAAGCCGTGGTCGCCCATCCAGGAGCGGAGCCGCCGCATTACCTGGTTGAGCAGCATCTGTGCCGCCTCAACGCTTCGCGCGATGATTACGGCGGCAATATCATCCGCATACCCAACCAGGAATGTACCCTCAGGCATCCCCATACGTAGGATCCCGTCATACGTTATGTTCCATATGTCGGGACCCAGCATGGAGCCCTGGGCCGCCCCTGCCGTGATCTCGCGGCAGGCCGGACCATCTGCGGTGTAGTACGTGAGCGAGCGGTCTTTCAGGTAATCCCCCAGTATACGTAGGAGATACTCGGGGACACCGAAATCCCGCTCCAGCGCGCTTAGTGCGTCGCTCCACCGCACCGAGTTGAAGGCGTTCTTCACATCGAGCGTGACCAGTAGACAGACTGGGCGGGAGAAATGATTTCCCCGCTCTGTGCCCCTGGCTGCCTCGACCACGTCCTGGATAGCGTGGATCGTCGACCTCCCTTTCCGAAAGCCGTCTTGCCTCTCGGAAAGGTCTCCAGCGGCTTGGACGGCCGCATGGAGGCGAGGTCGAAGAAGCTTTTCCAGGAGCTTGCCGGCTGTATCTAACATGCACAGGGGCCTGTAAGATGACGGGCTGTCCACGGGTCCACCCTTGCCCTTCCTGATGAGTACAAGCCTTGCCTGCTTCCAGCGGAGAGGGAAGGCCCCCGCCTGCAGGCAGGCGTTGTACATCTCGAGGAAGAGCGCTGGGTGCCCTTCAACTGCGGCTTTGAGCACCTCTGCTGGCAGGCCGTCGGGGCCTGGTGCCTTCTTATTTTTGAAGGACCGCGCCGCGCACCGCAGCTCCTCCTCGGTAAAGAGGTGGATCGGTGCTTCCTCCGGTGTTCGAGGGCGGCGCGGCAGCTTGGGGTGATTGGGGAATAGGGCATCGACGATAGCGCCGATGGCCTCCGCATCAGTGGGGGCGCTGTCAGAAAAAGCCCCCAATTTGCGAAGGACCAGTTTGTACCCAAGTCCCCAGGGATCGCTGTTCAGGTCCTCCCCAAGCTTTTTCCAGCAAAGATGTTTGCTCCTCTGGATGGTCCGGCGGAGCTCTTTCCTCGCCGCTTTGTAAGCGGTGGTGCTCCGGGCTGCGTCGGTGTCGCGGCGCCGGGCGCGCAGAGCGAGCCTTCTGGCACGAAGGCATGCCCGCCGCAGCTCCGCGATCTCGTCCGTCCACCAGTACACTGGACGTCTCGTTCCTCGTGTTTTGGCCCTCGGCACGGCGTCCCTGCAGGCCTTGTGAACGTGCTCCATTACAACATCCACCACCATTTCGGCACGTGCAAGGTGGCACGTGCGATCCGGGATCCCTTCTAGGGCTCGCTGGCCGCTCAGCAGGGCCGGAGACAGTCTTCGGGGGTCCATCTTGTCGACGTACCACCTGGCGGGGCCCGGTGGAGTCCGGGCCCGGACTGGGGCCACATCACGTACGCGGAACGTGATGTATTGGTGATCGCTGGCTGTATAGTCCTCGATCACCCTCCAGTCCTCGACTCGCGGCACCAGGTTCTCCGTCGCCAGGGAGACATCGATGATAGTCTCCCTGTAGCCTGGCCTTCGGAAGGTGGATGTCGAGCCGACGTTAAGCACCGCCAGCCCGAGTCTGGACGCCATGTCCAGTACTCGTCCACCCCTAGAATCCGGCCAGGTCTCCCCCCATTCTAATGCTTTCGCATTAAAGTCTCCCGCCACTACCAGCTCGCCCTCCATGGCCCGGGCTGCATCCTCCAGGCCATCGAGTTTGGCCTGGAAGTCCGCAATTCTTTCGTTCGGGGTGAAGTAGCAGCTGACGTAGGTCACGTCACCGCTCCTCACCCAGACGAAGCCACTGCCCGAGCCGTGGTCAGCGACTTGAAATCGTCGCCGATCAGGGACCCAGATGGCCGCCGTGCCGAGGGTATCGGAGAACCATCCTGGCCCTTCTCTGTCTCGATACTGCTCGCTGATCAGGACAAGATCAACGGCCTTCTCGCGACAGATCTGGGCCAAGAGGTCGTTGGCCACCCTGCTCCCATTTAAATTTCCCTGGAGGATTGCCGCCATTATCCTTTGATCCGTGCGAGGGCCTTGTGGAATGCTCCACACGCGCCGGATCCGGACACGTGGCGGCGAGCCTCCGGATTGCCATCGACCGCGGAGCAGAGGAAGCACATGGGGCTTGCATTGCAGTCCGCTCCTCTGTGCCCCTCCGCACCGCACCGATAGCAGGCCCTGCTACGGTCCGGGCCGGGGCACCGTTGGCTTTGGTGGCCGAAACCCAGGCACTTAAAGCACCTGGGCACTTCCACTCTTCTCCGAATCCTGCAGTTGACCCAGCCGATCTTCACGCGGGCAGCCTGCAGCAGGGCTTTCGCGCCTGCCTCGTCTATAGTGACGACTGCAGTTACCTGCTCCCGCGTGTTCGGCCGGGTCAGTCCCACCCGCAAGGATCCGGTGTATCCCGGCAAGGCCCTCTTGAGGGCATCCTCGACCTCCGACTTCGAGGAGCAGCTGTCGAGGTCCCTGATCTCTAGGCTTGCCCTAGGGACCAGTTCTCTAACGACGCTTCTCTCTCCCGTCGCCGATTTCAGGGCTTCGGAGAAGTTCGCCCTGGAATCGGCTGTCGATTTTCGCAGCTCAAGGAGGACCTCCCCAGCCTGAGTCCGTCGGATGGACTTGATGTCTACGCCGTAGGCCTCGGGCTGCACTTCTTTGCGGACCGTGCTCAGAATGTCCGCGTAGCTCGTCCCTGCGGCCGGTCGGAGGACAATCGCCTCTGGCCTAGGGGGCTCCGCTTTCCTCGGCGCGTGTCCCGTTTTCACAAGCTGAGCCGGGGATTGCGCGCTTGGCAGGGCTGGCCCCGTTGCCTTGCCTCCTGTCTTTTTCTTTTTTTTTCTTTCTTCTTTTCTTTTTCGTCTCTACGACGCTCCATCCGCCTTCTGGGGTGCCGCCACTTCTCTTTTTTTTTAGCACCTCCGGTTCTGGGGGCACCGGTGGACTGGTGGCCGCTCGTTTCTGCCCGCCCTTGTGAGCGGGCCTGGGATCGGGCGCAGCTGTTGCGGCTGCGTAACTTTTCCCAGATTTTGGGCTTGGCCCAGGCACCGCGCGGTCGGCAAGAGGAGTTGCCGGGCCTCTTGGACGGTTGTGCGCCATCTGAAGAGGGCTTTGGCACTCTCGCAGTTGCTCAAGGTGCTCCACCAGAACGGGGAGGCCTTCCTTGATGGTTCTGCTAATGTTTGGTTGCTTTTTGAGGGCATCCATCATCGTCTTTAAGAGGCCGAACATTTCTGCGAGCCTCTCCTCTATGCCTTTCACGCGTTCGGCGATGATCGCCTCCTGGGAGGCTACATCATCGACCTCTTCTCTCCGTACCGTCGTGTTTCCATTTGAAAAATCCATGTTTTGTTTGAACCAGCGCATCGTGTGCTAGGGGGCGGGCCGTAATAGTCAGGAACGGGTGTACCCTCGGAGGACGATGCCTCCTACCCCAGTTCCCTGAGGCCTGACCTACGCTTAGCCGGTCCCGGAAAACACGGACGGACCGGCGCTCGCCCGGAGCGATGCGGCTTCCGACCGCCGCATTCAAAGCACACTTCCTGATCAGGGCCCGAGGGGGCTGGTTCCTGATGCACACCACAGTGGCCACCTCGGCAGAGCAAGCTCACAGCAGCTCTCTTCGCAACGACGAAGGAAACGTCGTCGTCGGTCGAGAGCACTCCCAGTGTGCTGCGATGTGCAACGATCGAGGTACGCCCAGCCGCATCCACAGGATGACAGACGCTGGGAAGCGCGTGCCGCCCCAGACGGGAACAGGCATGCACTCTTTACGAACCAGGTTCCGATTTGGTCCACGAGCGGTATTTTATTTCCCACCTACCCGACATATCTGCCGAGCATTCCCCTATCCGCCACCTGGGGACGCGCCCGATGGGGGTCGGAAAACCCCACACGGGAATAATAATAATAATAATAATAATAATAATAATAATAATAATAATAATAATAATAATAATAATAATGATAATAATGATAATTCAACTCGACTATTACGGGTTACCGGACACGCGAAGTCCCTACTCGATTTCTCGACCCGTTCAAATATTTTATATTATTCCATCTTATTTCTGAGAAGTGTTGGGCGCCAGCCTCTCTCGGGCCAGCGCGTTTCACGCATACAACAGAAGAAAAAAACCAAAACAAATATTCGCTCGTTTGCCCGGCGAGCGAGAGACGATATAATTTTACGGCGTGGGGGGGTCCCGTCTCAGAGTATCTGGGGACGGACGGGGTTCGCCGACTCGATGGCCTCTTATTTCTGGACCACGACTATTTTAAATTTATTCACACTTGTAACAAACGAAGTTAGCCATCAAATTAAAGAAATCCGCGGCGACGTTTATCCGCGATGCGTCCCGCGGCTACGCGCACGCGAAGGGAATTTTCACGGGGGACGACGGGGGATCCGCCTCGCACCTTCTCACAATTATGTTATCCGCACTCTGTTTCAAACATTACGATTCTATTTTTACTCGTTACACAGTTCTTTCCCGGGTTATTTTCTTTTCGCAATTCTATTTCCTAATATATGAGATTATTGGGCGACTCGCGCGGAAGGGGACAACGATGGGAAATATCACGGGAGGGGGGAAGGAGACACGTAAAAAATGGCCCGAGCGATTAAACAAAGTGCACTGAATTTGCGCGGCGTACGAGCCTCTCTCGCAAGAGAAAAGAGAAAAGACTTACTTGAGAGGCAGTGTGGAGTGCGTACGTCGCGTTCTCTTTTCCGCCTTCTGTCTCTCCTTAGTTTTCGTCAATTATCCGAGGTCTTTCTCTCTCTCGATTTTTCGTTCGCTTCTGCTACGGCTTTCGCTGACCACGTGTTGGGACTCAATGGCTGGCCACGCCGACCGGCTCCTTCGTCTCGATCCACGCAGGTCATAGATGGCGGACCTCCCATCGATTTTTCTGTCGATCGCCGCGGCTCGCCCTTCCGGCCGTCGCCGATGATCGATCCCCCGAATCGATATTCTCCCCGGCCATGCCACGCAAGAGGTTGGAGACGATTCGGGGGAATGGCGATGGGAGGCCTCTAGAAGGCGAGCCCGATGATCCGCGCGGCCGAGTGATGGCGCTATTCGAAATGTTCGGTGCGCCCGCACCGACGTGGCTTTACACGCCAGCCCGGGTGATCGGCGCGCGAGGGACGTCGAAAAAGGGGGTACGGGGAGGGAACGGGGAGGAAAAATGTCGCGGATTCTATACAAAAACAAGCTTAATCTAATCTTAAAATTAACAATAAAATTTCGTGAAGGGCGCGGCGGAGATTGAGCCCTAGCGTGGTCACGCGGGCTCTCTCGCGACTTTCTTTTTTTTTGTGACGCAACGTCACAATATATATATATTGTGACGTTATGTCACAAAGATTTAGAGAAAAAGCCCGCGTGACCGCGCTCGGGCTTAGTCTCCGCCATGCCCTTCACAAAATGACATTGTTAATTGTAAGATTAGTTTAAGTCTTAGATTATATAGAATCCGTGACACATTTCCTTCTCGTTCCTTCCCCGTACCCCCTTCTACGACGACCCTTGCGCGACAACATCGCGGACTGGTATGTAAGGCCACGTCGGTGCGGGCTCACCCAACGTCCAGCAGCCGCGCCATCACTCGGCCTCGCGGGCTCGCCATCCAGAGGCCTCTCATCGCCATCCCCCCGAATCATCTTCAATGTCTCGCGTGGCATGGCCGGACGGCCTCCTTATTGGCCGGGGAGTATATCGACTCGAGGGATCGATCGACGGAGTCAGCCGGAAGAGCGAGCCGCGGCGATCAATATGAAAATCGACGGGAGGTCCGCCCACTCAGGAAAATTCGGGCGAGACGACGGAGCCGGCCGGCATGGTCGAGCCATTAAGTCCTGGAGCGTGATCAGCGATAGCCGAGTTATTCCGCCAATGCAGAATCGAGAGAGAAAGAGAGAGAAAATAATAGACGAAGTCAAAGGAGAGAGAGAGAGAAGGAACGCGACGGACGCCCCGTAGAATTGTATCCTCAAGTAAGTCCTTCTCTTTTCTATTTGCGAGAGCGGCCCGACAGCCGCATAGAGTGAGTGCGAATTCGTTTATCGCTCGGGCGATTTTTCAACATTCCCCTCCCCCTCCCGTGATATTCCTGATCGTCGTCACCATTCCGCGCGCGTCGCCGAATAATATTTTTGTGAGAAAAATATTGTAGTACGTTATTTAGATTCCCGACCGAAAAATAATTGTGCAAAAAACTTAATTGTCAGAACAATCGTCTGTGAACCTCGAAAGGATATATTGCAAGAAATTGTGAGAATGTGCGTGGCGGATCCGGCGTCATCCCCCGTGACATTTCCCCTCGCGTGCGTGTGGCCACGGTCGGACTGTGCGAGGCCTCGACCGGCCCGAGCCGCGTGACGTTTCGCGTGAGATACCGTTGTCCCTGATTAATTTGTTTGATTTGCGAAATTCATGTATTAAAAATTTGGAAAATTCAACATAGTCGTGGTCCGGAATATAAGAGGCCGTCGAGTCCGGAGAACCCCGTCCGTCCCCATATATCCTGAGACGTCCCCCCCCCCCCCCCCCCCGCGTATGATTATGTTGAGTCTCGCGCTCGCCGGACGAGGCCGAGTTTGTTTTCGTTTTTTTTGCGTACGCGTTAAGCGCGTTGCCCGAGAATGGCTTGCGCCCAACACTACTCGAGTTAGAAATATTACACGGAATAACTGGAGAAAATATTTTGAAAAGGGTCGAGAAATCGAGTAGGGACTTCGCGTGTCCAGTAACCCGTAACATTCGAGCCACAGTTGTATTATTATTAATTATTTACCCATTTATGTTATATCGAGTCTTCCTTTATTTGCTTTTTTCATGTAATTAATAACTTAACTTCTTTTTTTTATTTCGAATCAAAATCTTCCTTTATTATGTAAATTGAAGTCCATTTGAATTTTATGATTTGGTTTGAACCTTTATTAATTTCCCCTTCCTCCTCCTGCGCCTACCTTAACACGCGATACCCGTGACAATATATATTAGGTTGATAAAAAAGTGTTGTCGCAAAAATTTAAAAAATGTTTTTTTACGTATTGACGCAATATGACATCGAGCTATGTCGAGAATATTCTAGAATGTTTTCTACTCTTCCGTGTGACAGGGTATAAAAGGACGAGCGCGCATTCTAGTGGACAGAAATGGCTTCGATCCAGTGTTGCCAGACGGTTCGCGTGGCGTTCCCCTAAACCAATTTCGTTTCCCCCTAAAAATCCCCTAAATTTCCCCCACCAAGCGGTACAGCGGCTATTTTCATAGTATGGAAAGTTTGAGTTGGTTGACATCTATGAAACCCCAACAAATGCATTTATTCGGTACCTGCTTACAAATTCATTATTCACATTGATTGTGTACTTTTTCTATTTATTCTGTATATGTAGGATTTTTACCGACTGGACGTATAAGCCATGTCCTTAACAACTCTAGATATTAGTCACTCTACCTGACCGATAGAGCACTCGTCCGTAGCCTCTCACTTAAACCTACATGTATCTCATCTTATATGGCTAGGCGTCGTTAGCTATAGGAACTGTCGTTATGCATTGCGCGTTTACCAACTATGGCACAGTGCGACACAGTGTACATATTTATGGCATCAGCAGCCAATCCGGGCAAAGGAATACACCAGAAATATGTGCACTGTGTTGCACTGTGTCGTAGTTGTAAAACGCACATTATGAGTTATGTGCAACGGGTGCAAACAAGCCACGACATCTACTGGCACTTCACCTATACCACACTTACCGCCACTTTTTTAGTTATAGCCTCCGTACGAGGGGAATTACTCAGTTATATACGTAGCGAACGATAATCTCAAATCTCATCAGCTCATCGAAAGATATTTTCCCGCGGCGATAATTGATTGAGTGCTCAGATTATATAACGCCGTGATCCACAGAATGCCTAAAGCTTCTTTAAGAAAGAGGTACGTATCGAGCTGGGAGCAGGAGTCAACCTTCAAAGGTATTACAAGGATGCAATGTAACCGCACAAGTACAACGGAATCTAACCTATTTGGACAAAAACGAGAACAACTTAATAGAATGCGATGTTCATACACACCCATAACTATCCGATCTTATGAATGAAATTTTAAAAATTGCCATTCCTTTTGTCGATGTAGGTTGGTTAAAACCTTCGCCGGATGGAGATTCCTGCAAAGCGTTTTGTTCGTTCTGCAACTCGGTTCTCGTCGCCCACAAGAAAAGTATGACAGAACACTCTCAATTAAAAAAACACGAGCAATGCATAAAAAATCGGAATATTATCTCTCAATTGCCGAAAATTAACAACTTTGCAAAAGTAACTCTGTCGCAAAAAAGAAAAATCGCGGAGTTGAAAATTGCTGTCTACGTGGCTGAGCATTCTTCTATAAAAGCTATCGATCATCTTTCCGTCGTGATCAAAGACCTCGACAAGGATTCTGAAGTCCTGCAAGATATCAAATTGCACAGGATAAAATGCTCTGCTCTGATAAGAAATGTTTTATCACCGTGTATCGCGCAAGATCTTCTCGAGGACGTCGGCGACTCGCATTATTCTCTGATTATCGATGAATTCACAACCATAGATACGAAAAAGATCCTCTGCCTCATGATCCGCTATTTCAGTCGGTTGAAGAAGAGAATAGTGACGACTTTTTATCGCTTAATCGAGATGACCGCAGGGACTTCCGACGCTATTGCGAAAGCGATCGTGCAACAACTGAAGAAGGATAATCTCAAAACGGAGAAGCTGTTAGGTCTAGGGGTCGACGGAGCCAGTGTGAATGTAGGCGTACATCATTCAGTGACAACGATACTGCGAGATATTAACCCCGAGCTTGTCGTGATAAAGTGCATTTGTCACTCATTGCATCTCGCTGCCGAGGAGGCTTGTAAAGTTGTACCAAGACATCTCGATTTTATGGTGCGCGAAACCCACTCGTGGTTTTTCCGTCAGTACGAAACGCCGAATAGACTACGCGGATGTTTATCGTACTCTCGAAGGTAAAGTACCTACACAATTTCTCTTCAATTATTCTTGAGCAATGGGAGGCTCTACAGCTGCATTTTAAAATTACGGAAAGTAACAAGGAATGGTGCTATGTCGCTTCTCAATTGCACCGCATGTTTTCTACGCCGGAAAACAAGTTGTATTTGACTTTCCTCAGCTCAACGCTAAAAGGTATCATGGGACTAAACAGATTGTTCCAATCAGATTCTGTTGATCCGATTAAACTGTTTAGAGATTTGAACGATTCGATATATTCGCTCCTCCAAACGTTTGTCGTTCCGGCACAGCTGAAAAAAATATCGCATCACAATCTGGCGGGATTCACCTTCAAACCCTTTTGCATGTCCATTGACTGCATCAATTTTGGGTATGAATTCAACGTCCTAACTGCTAACGTTCATCGGGATTCGATTGTGGAAGTCAAAGAGCGTTGTAGAGATTTTATGATCGTCCTCGTCTCTGAATTGCAAAAACGAATGCCGGATAACATCAAAATGCTAGACGAAATATCAACTTTCTCGCTGCAATCAGCGTCATCGCAAGTGAAGCCGGATATTACGGATATCGCGACCAAATTCAAGCGTAGCCTATGCAATGATATCGGTTCAACTGTGAGGGAGTGGAACATACTTCACAGAGCTGAAGTCACCGATATCGTTAGCACTGAACGATTTTGGGCAGAGATTAACGAGCTCACAGACGCGGGCGGAAACCAAAGATTCGGCAATATATCGAAGCTCGTTCTCGGCCTACTTAGTCTTCCCTTTTCGAATGCAGCGTTAGAACGCGCGTTTTCTATCGTGAATATCGTTTAAGACAAGTTGCGAAATAAAATGTCGGTGGAGATGGTGGAAGCGATTCTACATGTTCGGTGCACTCTCGATATTGAATGCTGCAAGTTTACGCCTTCGGTAGCTAAGCTGAAACGATTTAATTCCGAAACGATTTACACAATCGCGGACGACGCCGATTTCAATGTACTTGATATTCTGTCTAGCGAGTGAAAAAACGCAACAAAAAACGAGAGAGAAGCCACAAGACCTACATCGTTCAACTCGAATTGTTTTTTCTCGCTTTCTCCATTCTAGTATAGACTTTAAGTATCACTCGGTTATATAACTTCTCATAGTTTATCTGTACATGAACATTGTCGCTAAATAAATATTTATGCTACCAAGTTTATTCACGTGTAATTGTGCAAGGCTGATTTGATTCATGGAGAGTGGTCAATAGTTATAATTGTTTCATTCTATTGGTGTTCCATTTTATTCTAAATGAGTGGACTTGCTTGCTGAACTTGCAAAAAAACGGAAATTCGGCTTTAGATTCCTCTGAAAAATGTTTCCCTCTAACGCTCCCAAAAAACTAGAGGGGGACTTCCTAGGGGGACCCTAGGGAGAAATCCCCTGGTCTAGCAACACTACGAAACAGGATAAACGGTCCTAGGACTCTTCCCCTAAAAAATACCCCAAATAATTTTCCCCCCCGTTTACCCCCTGACGAGAGCAAAATAACCCTAAATCTAGGGGGAAATCCCCTGATCTGGCAACACTGCTTCGATCTCGCAGGAGCAACTTAGAGCGATCATATTTTACGAGTGGCGGCGCGGCACGAACGCAAGCACAACAGCTAAAAATATTCAGGATGCATTCAGCGAGAACGTAGTTTCTCATCGAACAGTTCAGCGTTGGTTCAATCGTTTTAAATCTGGAGACACAAGCCTTGAAGATAAGGAACGTTCCGGACGACCGTCGACCATCGATGAAGACGCATTACTCCGCTGCACCAAAGAAAAACCGGAAGCAAGTACGCACGAGCTAGCAAGAGAGGCTGCACCCAACCGTCAATAGTAAATCACTTACACAACTTGGGATACAGGAAGGTTCTAGCTCAATGGATACCACACCGTCTCACCGACGCCAATAAGAACTGCCGCGTGACCATCTGCCAGTCTCTCCTGCTTCGCCATCATCCCAAGGAGTTTTTAGAAGATCTTGTGACGGGAGATGAAAGCTGGGTCTTGTATTATAACAGAACGCGTCTAGCCTACTGGCTTCCCATCGGAGAAAAACCGCTACACCAACCGAAACCTCATCGTCACTCACAAAAGATTTTGTTGTGCTGTTTCTGGGATGCAAAGGGAATGCTGTTTCACAATTTTCTCCCTGTAGGCAAGACGATCTCCTCTACACGATACATCGAGAATCTCCAGAAATTGGCAAAAGCTATAAGAGAAAAACGGCCGAGACGCGCGACTGTGCACCTTCTCCACGACAACGCGAGACCCCATGTCGCAAAGGAAACCCACAATCACTGAGCTTCACTGGAATACCGTTCCTCATCCACCGTACTCTCCCGACATCGCGCCATCTGACTACCATTTGTTCAGACATTTAAAGGCATATTTGAGGAACAAAACTTTCAAAAACGTCGACGATCTCAGAAGGGATGTTTTAAATTTCTTTGAGTCGCAGCTACCGCAGTTTTGGGCAAAGGGAATAAATGAGTTCTCAACTAGATGGTCGAGTGTCATAGGAACCGATGGCGAATAGATTGTTGATTAGAATTTTTTTGATAAGATATATAAATAAAGAAATTATATTGAAATTATTGCGACAAAACTTTTTTATCAACCTAATATATATATATATAGAGTTCGCTTACAGTGGTCGGTGGTGCGATGTACACTCGTTCGCAGGAGTGTCAGCGATCGGTCATAAGTGTAACGGCCCTTCGCTGGTGGTCAGATGTGCTCGCAGGTACAATGGAAAATGAGACGCATACGCACTGCGTTTACAATGTTTGGCGGAAAGCGGGAAATTGGTTTACAACCGGGTTGAGTTCGGCGTGAATACAAATACCAATTTATGAAAAATGAACTCAAGTTATTAGTCGCGGAATAAAAGTATAAAATTTCAACGGGATTTTCTAGTTTGAGAGAAGATCCTGAATTGACGTTTGACTCGGTAATAGACTGTTGGTAATTAAGATTCGATGACTACCCGGACAGAGTCAAGGTTGACAAAGACTCCGATGGAAGAACTGAGAAGTGGCGACGGATCGTCCTTTTTATACGCGTATTTAGTTCCTTCCTGTTCTATGTTCCATATTTGGGCAGAGTGAAAAAAGGGGTTTCGGACTTCTAATGGGTTGTCGGCCATTGGTGAATGACGACGTGGAAGTATGTTCCTTGGGTCTTACGGACCGGATGTGCATGAGTTTACTTGTCTATAGGCCAATCAGAAAGAGAGAATCATAGGAGTCGGTTTCCTGTGGATTTTCGTAAGAAAGGCGCTCTGTTATGCGCTTCGTAGCTTGTACACGTATTTTCGGTTTCCGTTACGCTCCGGTTTTTACGAGCGGCTAGAGCGGAGTTTTTCTGAGGCCCTCGACCTATGCTTAGTAGCCACACGGGATAGAACGCATAGTGATACAACCCAAGAAAATATTTACGACTGGTCCGACATTGGCCCAGTACTACGCCAACTCTCCTGTCTGGTCGGCCATTCCCTGGCATAAATGTCGGTTCATTAATGGACATCCTCGGGCCAAGACTGGCTACGAAATCGTACCGACACTGGACTCAAAACCGGCCCGATACTAGTGCCAAGGTTGGCCCAAGTTAGAGCCAAGATTATGCCAACATTGGTATTAAGAACGGCCCGACGCTTGTACCAACGTTGGCCCAAGTTAACGCCAATATCGTGCCAACGTTGGCCCAAGTTAACACCAATATCGTACCAACGTTGGTCCAGTCCATAACCAACAGTGATACGATAATGCCCCGAGCCTCGACCGATATTAAGTATATTATGGCCGTTTTTCGTTCAATATATATGGTAATGCGCAGTAATAAATATTTTCTCAGAATATCAAAAATATAATTTATTATTAATTCAAGTAAGTACAGAGATGATAATTTATTATTTATTATCATTATACTTATTATATCAAACTTATTTCGCAAATATATTAATGAATAATTGAAAATGTGAACATTTTTTCGCCAACATAATATGTATATAACATGAAAAACTTAACACGTGATAGTTCGTGGTTTCTCTAGAGATCAAATGTAAATCACGCATGCGACTTTTTGTTCGTTAATACACTAATGAAAAATGAAAAAATGAAAATGGGCCAATTTTTTCGCAAATAAACTGTTCGCCATGAACGAAAAACTGAAAGTATGCACGTTTTCGCGGCAATTAGATATTAATAGATAATAAACGAAACATTAATAGATAATAAATGAAACACGGATAAAGCGATATGAATTCATGAGAGATCGGAAGTAAATCACGCATTATTATTATTCAAAACCATGTTCCTTTTGATGCGGCCTCCTTCTCTGTCAGCAGCTCCGGTCAACCATCGGCTCAAAATTGGAATTACATCCAATGGATCCGTGTATCCCTCGAATTTCTCGAGTATCAAAGCTGAAACAGAAAAAAAGAGTAGCCTTTTAAGGGGCGATTGTCTTTTTTTTCGCAAAATTTACCGCCTTTTTGGGAATTTTTTTGTGAAGAAAGTATACAACGGAAAACCTGTGAAACTTGGCATATAGTTTTATTGATCTGTTTACTACATACAAAAAAATTTTTAAATAATTTCATCAAAAAATCCGCCTCCCACCCCCCTCGACGCGCGATGGTCCTTTTTTGATGGTGTGCACGATTTCTCAAAAACTATTCAACCGATTGCCTTCAAATTTGGACAGAATGCTCAGCTGACATCCTTTTATCGTTTGATGAAGCTAAAAAGAAATACGTTTAATAGTTTTTTATTTATAACAAAAAACCATCAATTTTTTTCGAAAAATCGATACTTCAAGTTCAAAACGTCACCAAATCATCAATTTTTTTTTTCCCTTCATCGAACGATAGCTATATGTGTCTAAAGTAAAATGCTTTTTGGGTTTTTGTTACAAGATGAACGTGAAGGCTGTAATCGTGCACACCATCAAAAAAGGACCATTGCGCGTCGAGGGGGGTGGGAGGCGGATTTTTTGATGAAATTGTTTAAAAATTTTTTTGTATGTAGTAAACAGATCAATAAAACTATATGCCAAGTTTCACAAGTTTTCCGTTGTATACTTTCTTCACAAAAAAATTTCCAAAAAGCGGTAAATTTTGCGAAAAAAAAGACAATCCCCCCTTAATTGTCTATATCACTTCAACAGTCGTATACATCCTAGGGTGTTTAAAACAAAACCGACATTTTTTTTCAAATCCCCTATGCAGTAATTCCAGTAAGGTGAAATTATGCGCCTGGTAAATATAAGTCCATAATATTAATATTTAGAGGACCGTCTTCGGAATTTCCTATTCCCCATACTAATAACATGAAAAAATTTCTTGCTACTTTTAAATGTTATACCTCGTCAAACGGCCAATGCGTAATAGTGCCCATGGCAAATTTTTGTAGGAAATCAAACGGTATATACTATAAAAAAAGGTATTTAATATTTGACCAGGTGTATTATTTTGCCGTACTGCAATTACTCAATAAAGGACTTTAAAAAATCACGTTTTTTTTTAATCACCGTAAAAAATACATTTTGGGTCTATATCTCTTATTATGCGAAAAGTCACGGTTGAACTGAAGTTGCGTTTCTTATTCATATTTTTCGATTTTCTTCCACAGGCGGTGTAGTGCAACTCTACCGGTTTTCCAATAATTGTCTGCGTAGTTTTAGTTATGTATTCTTTCACTGTCGATAATCCAATAATTTGCCGACTGAGAATTCGCTTCTGCAACAAAAATCATAATATTTCATATAATCGTAGCAAACTATGAAATACAATTTCTTGCGATTTGGTTTTTCTTTATTTCGATTAAAATGAAGTTAACAGGATTTTTTTCTTAACTTTATTTAGTATTATAAGTTTTATCATAAGAAACTTGCGGAAAAATATCGCGAATAACGGATAATAAGACATTCAAATTTGATGTTCGTTGTATTCGAACAAACATACGATTCCTCACGATTTTTACACTTTTTATTTTGATTCTAATTTTCAAATGATGTATTTTCAAAAATTAGTATTATATAGTCTACAATGGAAAAATAAATTCGAAAAAATCTAGCGACTTAGTTTTGGTAAGAAATTGACATGTTATTTTCGAATAAAAATATGATTTGTTACTTACCAAAGCAGATTGTTTTTCGGGGTCGCCTTCGAGGAGTCCTTCGAATTCCAAAAATGTTTCCAAGTTGCGCATCGGTAATTCCACTTGTAGAGTTTCGCTTGGGTCTATCTCCTGAAGATTTCGATTTTCCAAATCTTGTAGAATGGCCAGTTTTAAATTCGCAGTCTTCTTTTCAATATCGTATAAAATGCTTCTTTTGGTGGCTTCAACGTTCCGCGATAATTTCATTTCGAATTCCTCGAATTTGTCCTGTATGAAGTATTTCAATTCATCTGCAAAGTTAAATAAAATCAATTAGGCATATATAGGTTTATCTTCACTTTTTATTATATATTTTTTTATACGATAACGTTCATTGCATTTCATTTGACGTTTCCAAATTTACCGATATCGTTCTTTAGTACCAGAGGTTGAATTGTCAATGACGCAGAGTTTCCGAAATCGTTTTTGGCCAAATGAGGCATCACGTCATCTAGTAATATCAGAATGTATATGTTATCGTCAGCATAGATTTAATAGACACGATATCGAAGAGACAATAAAAAATTAGGTATCGTACCGTAAATATGCGTTATGCTCATATCCGCCATTTCATTCACCACTGGTATTTGCTCTTCCAGACATGCGGCTATGCTATCGACTGATAAAAATGGAACAATGCCTGGTGTATTGAAGCTTTCAGCATCGGTGCTTGCTATCAAGTCTGCTCCTTTCGATGCGCATTTAAGACGGCGTATTCCTTGTTCGTGGTCACCTGTATAATAACCAAAAATTGATTCTCTATGTCAATGAAAATATGAGATACTTAATCAGAGTTCTATTTTACTTACGAGCCTGGTGTAATATTTTCTCAACTGGGTATTCAGTTCATTCTGCCATTGGCGATGAGCTCCTCTGAATTAATTTCTGGATCTTTTTAAATCCAGTTGTGGTGTCCGGGTAGCGACAAACCATTTTTCCGTTTTTCGTTGAAACCCATGTTTGTGGCACTAACTCGATACCGTTTTCCCCCGTTGATCGTCTTTCTTCAAATTGTACGATTAAAAAGCTCGTGGTTTCGCGTATATTATCCATTTCGAAGACTGTTATACTTTGTCAGATTATGATAGGTTATCATTAAAAATTAAATCCGAAATACTTTTATATTTTGTCACTTTAGTATAGGTTATCGTATTAGGCTAAGTTCGAAATACTGTTATATTATGTCACTCTATTATAGGTTAAATTCGAAATACTGTTATATCGTGTCACTTTGTCATAGGCTGTTGTTATAGGTTAAAATACCCCGGAACGCGTGCACTTCCAGGTTACACGCAGGTGACACGCGGTAAAGCCGACCGCGTGATTGACAATTAGTTGTTCATTTTCACTCCGTTCGTTTTCGTCATTTTCATCGTTTCCATATTCAATCACTTCTTTCACATACTCAAGAGTATTATCACATTCCGCTTTTTTATTATTTTCAGGGATTTTTCCCTCAGTCAAATATGACTCTTTCGATTCATTACACATTTTCGTGCTTCATTGACAGCGTATTCCAACATCATTTTTCTTATTTTCCGCGCTTTTTTCAGTTTATCATATCGCTTTTCCTTATTCGTATTGAGAATACGGTAGGAGTATAAGGGAAAAAATTAATATTGCATGAAAAGGCGACGATGGACTCTACACTGTTTGTTCGCGGTCTGCATCGATATGACAGTGCGAATGGTGGCTCGCGAGCAGTTTATAAGATAAGTAACGGGGAGTGTTACCGGCCCGTGATCGGCTCGAGCTATCTACGCCAACAGTCGGCTCTTCGTCGTTAGCCGATACTGTCCCGGCATTGGCACATTGCCGTATGCCGAGATTAGATATTAACATAGGGCAGTTAATGGCGAACAGTATTGGCCCATAGTTGGCTCCAGTAGTCCACCCCAACAGTCGGCTTTCTGGGGGTAGCCGATACTGGCCCGACATTGGTATAGTACACAGTACCGGGATTACAAATTAAGGCAGGACAATTCATGGCAGACGGTATTGGCCCACGGTCGGCTTCATCAGTGTACGCCAGCTGTCGGCCCTAGGTCGTTAACCGGTACTGTCCCTACATTGGTGTAATGTTGGATGCCGAGCTTCAAAAAGAGGATCGGCTAACAAATGGCAGAACCGCTGTTTCAATGTTGGGCCAACATTGATTGCCAACAATCGGTGAGCCTGTACTGGGCCAGACATCGGCCGTGCTGTTCGAGTCGGCAATTTTTTCATGAGAATTTTTGTTTTATGACTTTTCGGAGAAATCATGTCTAAAACCGTGTTCTCGTGGAAGTCGAGTGGACAAGGGGGTTTAGGGAAAGTTTAGTGACCTCGTCGCAGGACGTGACACCTCCCCCCTTTTGGATTGAGCGTCTCGCTCGATCAGATTCATTGGAGGTTGCCTGCGAAAAGATCGTGGCACGATAGTATGAATCGGCTTTGTCATTGATCAACTTACAATGTGATTTAAATATATCCGAAGATTGGTATCTAATATAGCGGTGTAAGTCGTGGTTATCCTACTGTTATGACGTACGTATGAATTTCATTATCACCTTACAAGAAAGTTTTTTTTTAATACATTTTTGTACAAGATGTTTTTTTTGTTTTAAATGATGTATGTATACATTTTTACTTTAGTATGACATATATATGTACGCGTTTTCTCCTCTTTCTTTTCCTTATGGATAGATACTTATTTACTTATTTCAATTTATCTTACTTGACGACGTTGAAAGAACAATAATAATGAGGATAGAGACGAAGGTTATTAAGCATTATTAGAATGGTTGTTTTTATACTTGAATGTCTTCTCGTGCGAACTCAAGGGAAAGGAACGTGGCTTAGGAGATCGATCGTACCTTGAACGATCAGAAATGTTGATGTAGATCATGTGTTGCGCGTTGGTCTTTGGTTGACCCTTTGGTTTGACTCAATGGACCGTTACGAGCTTGTGAAGTTCTTAACCAGTTTTCACCGTCGATGTTTTCTTCTTGCGTCGTTTAGCCAGGTGCATCAGGAAGTGTGTAACTGAGTCCCATACTGCACCGACGAGGTAAACCGACCAGCTGTACACTGTATGTAGGCTGTATGTATGGATCTGTTATGTGTTTCAGCGATGAGTATGATCGGTCACACGATGGGTAACATCGGGGTGACACTGGCGTTTGCTATACAGAATTGGAACAAATTTTTCCCAGGTGCGATTTCACATGGAGTCCGCTTATTATTGTAGGTTATTGTTATCCAGGAGGTTTAAAGACTTCTACCCTTGGTTGACATTGTTGTGACCATTGATGCCCCGTGCCATATCGTCAGGACAGCGGGTTTTCTACGGAAAACATGCGTTCTCGTACGTTGTCGATAACTTCTTTAGAATAGATCCCACATGATGCTAGTGATGCTGAGTTGGTGTATTACCAAATAGACTTCGTCGTCGATTTCGTGATTGCAGGTGGTATGGCTTTGACCGGAATAGGCATGAACTTGTACCAGGTGTTTCGAAAAGGTAATATGGGGGAAGTAAGGAATTACAATACGTTTGAGTTTGCCTTTTTGGTAATATATGCGTTCGAGAAGTAAGGAGATGTGTTTCGTTTGCGCGAGTGACAGGCAATTGATCAGAAAAGTCTTTTAACCTGATCGGATTTTCTTACATTGTTATACATTAAATAACGAGTACTCTTGGATCGCTAATAACAAACGATTCTGGAGCGTTTGGCACTCTTCTTTCCTGCTTCGTAGGCATATCTTAATATAATGATTTTCTAACATAATATAATGGCTACGGAGACAAATTTAAAATTGGTGCGAGTAATTATACCTAGGTTTGCGACGGGAAATTTTTCTCGAATTATGAAACAATTAGTTCGGTGAGTTTTGAATGTAAACAATTTCGGGTATTCTGCACTGAGGATACTGTAACTAAAAATTTAATCTGTTTCTCTGGTTACAAGTGCAAAAGTGATATGGTTAGATGTTACTGAATAAGTTGATAACGGCCATCTGAAAAACAAGGTAATTATTATGATTATTTATTCAATTAAGATCAAAGGTCGGGTGTTGAGACACCCATGTGTTTTTCGATTGCGGACTTATGCATTTCGTAGAAAATTTAATCGTGTTGTTCAGTCGGTACGTATTGCAAAGTTTCCAAACAGATTAATATTTTTATTTGATTGTTCTAGAATGTTTCTTTCATGGTATTAATTACATCTGCCGAAGTTCAATGTTCGACATGTTGGCAGTGACAAAGACTGATTGGCTGAAGATTGAGAGTTGAAAATTTTTTTTAAATTATTTTACGCTTTAATTAACGTTTTGAGATATTGAAGATAACGACTGGGCTTTATCGCCACGGATTACCAATGCAGGGTGGTATTTTTTTCCGAACCGTTTTTTTGCTGTAGGCTTGGTCCACTGAAACGTCTTTTCAGAGAGGAAGCGTGTTTGACTAATAATTTCTGTCCTCCAGGGTCATACGGCTTTGTGTCGATGAAATAAACCAGATCATCGTTTCCAAAATTGAACAACTCTTTGGTGTTGACGCAATTCGCAATTTTTAATTTTAATGTTTTTTTTCCTCTGCTGGAGGATCCTCGTTTTCGGAGGGTGGTGAAATGAGAGAGCTAGAATCTGAATTTGTCGAATTATCGGAATTAGGATCGGCGTGGTTTCTGGAGCGATGGATTGGAAGTGCTTTGCGCTGGCTAGGGCCTTCAGCTGATTTCGGCCCTCTGCGGATCGCCCAGTGCATATGGGTCTCACTGTCTTGGCCTCTGTCCCGTCGTCGGTACTCTCTTCGTAGTTTATGGGCTTCCGAGTGAGGCGCGCAAGGTGCCGGGGTTCGGAGTACACGTCTGCAAGTTTGGGACTAGGTGCATTGACCCTGGTCATAGCATCCACACAAGATATTTCGTTCTCTTGTTGTCTTGGTTTTTCTAATTCTGCCGGTGCATCGTTTTTTATTTTCGTTCGTTTTTGTTCTTGTCCTTTCCTCGCGACAGAATTTTTTGTTAAATTTCCTTGGTCGTCGCCTTCACTCGAGTGATAGCAAGGTTTCATTTCGATATTTTTCGTCGACATTTTTGGATTGGTCACTTTTGGGCTTTGGATTAGCGTAGTTGTCATGCAATCTACGATTGGAATAGCAGGATCACGAGGAACTGGAATGGATTCGCAGATTGTTGTGCAATCTGGCTTTGAAATAGAATGATCGCGAGAAATTGGGTTAGCATCGCGAGGAACTAGATTGGATTCGCAGATTGTCGTGCAATCTGGCTTTGAATTAGAATGATCGCGAGTAATTGGATCATCGTCGCGCGGAACTGGATTGGATTCGCAGATTGTCGTGCAATCTGGCTTTGAAATAGAATGATCACGAGAAATTGAGTTAGCATCGCAAGAAACTGGATTGGATTCGCAGATTATCGTGCAACCTGGCTGTGAAATAGAATCATCGCGAGAAATTGGGTTAGCATCGCGAGGAACTGGATTGGATTCGCAGATTGACGTGCAATCTGGCTTAGAAATAGAGTGATCACGAGAAATTGGATCAGCGTCGCGACGATCTGGATTGGATTTGCAGATTGTCGTGTAATCTGGCTTTGAAATAGAATGGGCGCGAGTAATTGGAGCATTGTCGCGAGGAACTGGATTGGATTCGCAGATTGTCGTACAATCTGGCTTTGTGATAGAATGATCGCCAGAAATTGGGTTAGCATCGCGACGAACTGGATTGGATTCGCAGATTGTCGTGCAATCTGGCTTTGTTTTATCATTTTTTATTCGGTTTTCCACGATATCGCATTCCTGTAGTTTTATGACCGGCACGAATGATACCCGAGCGAACCTTCGACGCAGCCCCGGCTCGAGTCGGTAGGGCAGAGCTCGCGCGAGCTGCTGCGCCCCACCGCTAGATGTCGCAGCGCGCATTCGTCTCGAACGCGCGACCGATTCGAACGCACGCTGCGATGTAGTTGCGGGCTTCTTTGCGTCGAGGCATACATTGTATTGTAATGCCTCGACGCAACGTGTGTGTGCGCGTGTGTCTGTGGCATTCGCTACGTCGGGCGCACGCGGTTGAAGATTGTTTTCTTCCCGCATGCAATCCCTTCCCAGCGAGTACACACTTCGTGTGGGTATATACACGTATGTACCCACACGTTGACCCACGGTCAGTGTCGACAAAGAATTTGGTTTTCTTTGCCAACGCCGACTTCGCACGAAATTTGCAATCACGGAGAATCTCAATCTCGCAGCAAGAGTTTTTGCTGGCGATTCGCGATTTTCTGCAGCGAGATAATTGTTCAAAATGAATTATTTTTAACAATTATCACATTAATAAATGTGCGGTACGTCCTATACCTCTCAGCAAAAATGATTGCTGCTTACGCGCAGCAAAAACCAACGGTAAAAATGGCGACAACAATTGTTTAAGCAATCGCTTTTCCATTTTTCCTCCTTCACGGGTATGATCGGTAGATACGCTATTTTATATACCTTTTAGTCAGCAAATATGATTGCTGCTTACGCGCTGCAAAAAACAACGGTAAAAGGGTCACAAAAATAATTGTTAAAAAAATTATTATCGCCATCATAAATATGATCGGTGGATACGGTATGTTCTATACCTCTCAGTCAGCAAATATGATTGCTGCTTTCTCGCTGCAAAAAACAACGGTAAAAATTACGCGTAAATAATTATTTAAACAATTACTTTTGCATTTATTCTCGATCACGGACATGATCGGTCGATACGGTATGTTCTATACCTCTTATTGTTAGTCATAAAATATGAATGCTTCTTACGCGCTTAAAAAACAACGTTAATAATTTCACACAAAGAATTGTTTTAAAAATTGTTTTTTCATTTATTCTCGATCATGAGTATGATTGGTAGATACGGTATGTTCTATACCGCGCATGTCAGCCAGCAAATATGATTGCTGCTTACGCGCTGCAAAAAAACGGTAAAAATTACGCAAAAATAATTATTTAAACAATTATTTTTGCATACATTCTCTATCACGGGTATGATCGGTAGAAACGGTATATTCTATACCTCTTAGCCAGCAAATATGATTGCTGCTTACGCGCTGCAAAAAGCAACGGTAAAAGTTACACAAAAATGATGGGCAAAAAAATTATTTTTGCATTTATTCTCGATCACGGGTATGATCGGTAGATACGGTATTTTGTATACCTCATAGTCAGCAAATATAATTGCTGCTTATGCGCTGCAAAAAAACGTTAAAAATCTCACAAAAATAAGTGTTAAAAAAATTATTTTTGCATTTATTCTCGATTATGAGTATGCTCGGTAGGTACGCCATATTCTATACCTCTTAGTCAGCAAATATAATTGCTGCTTACGCACTGCAAAAATCAACGGTAAAAATTTCGCAAAAACAATTGTTTAAACAATTATTTTTGCATTTATTCTCGATCATGAGTATGATCGGCAGATACGGTATGTTCTAGACCAGTGCAGCCAGATCGCGCGCGAAAGTTACCCTCTCTCTAGTCCCTCGCGCGCCCATCACACAATCATAGTAGCGCGTGTCCGTGAGCGAGCGACGCTCGGACATCTTCGGAAAGAGCCGAGTGCCGTCGAACTGTCCCGACCGCGCCTTCGGCAGCTCACCAACACAGACACGCTGAGCACGTTCATGTGCGGCCAAGCCGAACGAAGGCTTCGAGGGAAAAAGCAATCTGAGCACGGCCCGCGCGTGACGTCACGCGACGGCACGCGCGAGACTTTTAGATGATTTCAATGCTTATTTAGCTCTTGATTCTCTGCGTTATTAATGTATACAAAAAAATGTCTCGCGCACTCTGAACGCTTATTTTTTTAGTTTATACGTTAATTTAAATATAATAATAAATCTAAATTACAACTTATTTATCTTCTAAAAAATTGTTTACGCTTTACTCACACCCGTCCTTATACCAAATAAATTATAATTCAGAAAAGTAAGTGAAAATATATTTATATTCGTATTATTATATTAATTCTCATACTTTCATCAAGCGATAAAGTATTATCTCCAAAAACAAGTCAATCATCAATCGGGCCGCCAATCGTAACTGCCAGAAAGTGCATCTTTAACACAAGTGATAGGATGGTCCCGTTGGTAGCGTTCCTGGTTTCGGTCCGTAGGGGCGCAGGATCGTTCCTCACGCTCAGCGCTTTTTTTTTTAATCATGGTTACTATTAATTTTTATTTGATTAGTTATTTTTATTAGTTATCATATTTATTTTAATTAGTTATCTTTTAGTACCGAAAAATTTATCGCGCACTCTGACCGCTTAATTTATTAGTTTTTACGTTAATTTAAATATAATAAATCTAAAATACAACTTATTTATCTTCTAGCAAAATGTTTGCGCTTTACTCACACCCGACCCTATGCCAAATAAATTGTAATTCATAAAAGTAAGCGGAAATATATTTATCTTCGTATTATTATATTCATTCTCATATACTTTCATCAAGCAAAAAAGTATTATCCCCAAAAACAACCATCCATCCGACCGCGAATCGTAAGTACCAGAAAGTGAACATATATTGACACAAAAAATTAAAGGAGCAAGAAAAGTTGAACTTCTTCAAAAGTGTTCGTACAAAAAAAAAGGATGTTAAAGCTTCAAGTTTCTAGTTTTAGTTCCGACAATAATTTTTTTTTGAGAATCACTGATTGCGCGGTAGGAAGAAATATCACGGCAAAAAAAATGTTGCAAATTTTTACGTTTTTCAAAGTTCTGCACGTGTTTTGGAGATTTTTTTCGGACTTGACCAATATCAAGGTCATTGAGCCCATTCAATTCAGTTCAATTTGCTTCTTTTTTTATCTCCTTACGACCATTTTTCGCTGATATCGGCCTCCTCGTCGGCCTCTGAATGAAAAAACGTCCTTTTGTCTTCAGTCATCGATATCTCGGGAACTAATGGTCGTACGGGAATTCGACCGGCAATTTTGGAAACGTGAATGCATACTCTACAAGCTCTGATTATTATTGTAGGTTTAAAAAAAATTATTTTTGCCATCAGTTTTAAAAAAGTACAAAAAATCGATGTTTTCTTGTTTTTTATAAAATCCACCGCTACTTTGCAAATATTGCGATAAACACTATTGTTTATGGACGGTCATTCGGCTCAATACGTCCCCACGAGATATGCAAAATTCCAAATTGATCCGTTCATCGGTCTTTCTTGCCCGATTGACCAAAATATGAAAAAAAATTAAAGGAACAAGTTTCCTCCTTCTCAGAAATCATTTCATGATTATTAAGAGGAAAAACAACTTTTCACTACTTTTCGTACAATTGGGTATTGAGTACGCATTAAATGTTGGAAAAGAACCCTGAAAGTCATATTGACTAAAAATTTTCGATTTTTTTTTTTTTAATAACAAAAATGTTGAAATTTTTTTGTTTATAAAAAAATCTATTTCGATTTTTTTTATTTTTTTAATGTTGACATTTTTTTTCGATTCAACATTGTACCGCCAGCATTAGAATTACCCAAAGTGTACGTAGAATTACCCAAAGCGTACCTCCCCGTGGTATGCTTTGGGTAATTCTGATGCTGGCAGTACAATGTTGATTTAAAAAAAAATTTCAACATTAAAAAAAAAAATTCGAAACTGATTTTTTTATAAAAAAAAAAATTTTCAATATTTTTTTTATGAAAAATTTTTTTTTTCGAAAATTTTTAGTCAATATGATTTTCACGGTTTTTTTCCAACATTCAATGCGTACTCAATACCCAATTGTACGAAAAGTAATGAAAAGTTTTTTTTCCTCTTAGTAACCATGAAATGATGTCTGAAAAGGAGGAAACTTGCTCCTTTAATTTTTTTTCAAATTTTGGTTAATCGGGCAAGAAAGACCGATAATCGGATCAACTTGGAATTTTGCATGGCTCTTGGGGACATATTGAGCTGAATGACCGTCCATAAACATTAGTCTTTATCGCAATATTTGCAAAGTAGCGGTGGATTTCATAAAAACCAAGAAGAGATCGTTTTTTTGTACTTTTCTAAAACTAATGGCAAAAATAAAAAATAAAAGATTCACCACAATAATAATCGGAGCTTGTAGAGTATTCACGTTTCCAAAACTACCGATCGAATTCCCGTACGACCATTAGTTCCTGAGATATCTCAGCGAAAAATGGTCGTACGGAGAAAAAAAAGCAAATTGAAGTGAATTGAATGGGCTCAATGACCTTGATATTGGTAAAGTCAGAAAAAAATCTCCAAAACACGTGCAGAACTTTGAAAAACGTAAAAATTTGCGCAATTTTTTTTGCCGTGATATTTCTTCCGACCGCGCAATCAGTGATTCTCAAAAAAAAAATCATTGTCGGATCTAAAACTAAAAACTTGAAGCTTTAAAATCCTTTTTTTTTGTACGACCACTTTTGACAAAGTTCAACTTTTCTTGCTCCTTTAATTTTTTGTGTCAATGTATGTTCACTTTCTGGTACTGACGATTCGCGGTCGGATGGATGATTGTTTTTGGGGATAATACTTTATCGCTTGATGAAAGTATATGAGAATGAATATAATAATACGAAGATAGATATATTTCCGCTTACTTTTATAAATTACAATTTATTTGGCATAGGGTCGGGTGTGAGTAAAGCGCAAACATTTTGCTAGAAGATAAATAAGTTGTATTTTAGATTTATTATATGTAAATTAACGTTAAAACTAATAAAATAAGCGGTCAGAGTGCGCGATAAATTTTTCGGTACTAAAAGATAACTAATCAAAATAAATATGATAACTAATAAAAGTAACTAATCAAATAAGAATTAAGGATGTTGGGTCCCAAATCGCAAATGATGATAAAATTCTGAAAATTTGGTATGTTTTTGTATGAAGTATTTCAGAGGTCGTGTAAAAATTTCACGACAATTAGGAAGCTCGTTATTGAACAATTAACATTCACAAATTAAATGCTGTCTTATGGAAACTGATGTAACTTTGCAATAAGTTTTTCTTTTGACCTCTCAATTTTGTAATATCTACAATATACTAAAAGCAACGGAAACAAAACGAAGTTTATTGATACATTTTTTTTATTTCTTTTAAAAATTGTTCTTAACAAAATGTTAATTTTTCAATAACGAGCTTCCTAATCGTCGTGAAATTTTAACACGACCTCTTAAATACTTCATACAAAAACATACCAAATTTTCCGAATTTTCTTATCATTTTTTATTTCAACCCTTAAGGAGGTTGAAGTAATGATGATAGAATTCTGAAAATTTGGTATGTTTTTACATGAAGTATTCAGGAGGTCGTGTAAAAATTTCATGACGATTAAGAAGCTATTTATTGAACAATTAACATTAACATGTTTTATAGGGACTCAACATCCTTAATAGTAACCATGATTTAAAAAAAAAAAAGCGCTGTGCGTGAGGAACGATCCTGCGCCCCTACGGACTGAAGCCAGGAACGCTACCAACGGGACCATCCTATCGCTTGTGTTAAAGATGCATTTTCTGGCACTTACGATTGGCAGCCGGATGGATGATTGATTTGTTATTGGAGATAATACTTTATCGCTTGATGAAAGTATGAGAATTAATATAATAATATGAATATAAATATATTTTCACTTACTTTTCTGAATTATAATTTATTTGGCATAAGGACGGGTGTGAGTAAAGCGTAAACAATTTTTTAGAAGATAAATGAGTTGTAATTTAGATTTATAATTATATTTAAATTAACGTATGAACTAAAAAAATAAGCGTTCAGAGTGCGCGATACAATTCTTTTGTATACATTAATAACGCAGAGAATCAAGAGCTAAATAAGCATTGAAATCATCTAAAAGCCTCACGCGTGCCGTCGCGTGACGTCACGCGCGGGCCGTGCTCAGATTGCTTTTTCCCTCGAAGCCTTCGTTCGGCTTGGCCGCACATGAACGTGCTCAGCGTGTCTATGTGTTGGTGTAGCTGCCGAAGGCGAGGTCGGGACAGTTCGACGGCACTCGGCTCTTTCCGAAGATGTCCGAGCGTCGGTCGCTCACGGACACGCGCTACTATGATTGTGTGATGGGCGCGCGAGGGACTAGAGAGAGGGTAACTTTCGCGCGCGATCTGGCTGCACTGTTCTAGACCTCTCAGTCAGAAAATATGATTTCTTCTGCTACGCACTGCGAAAAATAGCGGTAAAAATTACACCAAAATAAGGCTACGTGACATCTGACGCGACGACAAAATATCCGCGACAAAATATCCGAGGACAAAATATCCGAAAGACAATATATCCTCATGACAAAACACCCGCGAGATAAAATCCTAAAGCTCGTCCGGCACAAAACCTTCAGTGTTCTGCGCGCCAAAACACCAAAAACAAACAAAATACCAAAAACACCAAACAAACACCTTAACATTTAATTACCGACAGCGGATATAATATCGGCAACCAACCCGAACAAACCCAAACAAAACACCAAACAACACCAATAACACCAAACAAACACCTCAACATTTAATTACCGACAGCGGATATAAGATTGGCAACCAACTCAAACAAACGCAAACAAACACCAAACAAACACCTTAACATTTAATTACCGCCAGCGGATATAATATCGGCAACCAACCCGAACAAACCCAAACAAAACACCAAAAACATCAAATCAACACCACAAACACCAAACGAACACCTGAACATTTAATTACCGACAGCGAATATAAGATTGGCAACCAACTCAAACAAAACACCAAACAAACACCTCAACATTTAATTGCCGACAGCGGATATAATATCGGCAACCAACCCGAACAAACCCAAACAAAACTCTAAACAACACCAAAAACACCAAAACAACAACAAAAACACCAAACAAACACTTCGACATTTAATTACCGACAGCGTATATAATATTGGCAACCAGCTCAAACAAACCCAAACAAAATACCAAACAAACGCAAACAAAACACAAAACAAATACCTCAACATTTAATTACCGACAGCGGATATAATATCGACAACCAACCCGAACAAACCCAAACAGAACACCAAACAACACCAAAAACATCAAAACAACACCAAAAGCACCAAACAAGCACCTCGACATTTAATTACCGGCAGCGGATATAAGATTGGCAACCAACTCAAACAAACGCAAACAAAACACCAAATAAACGCAAACAAAACACCCACCAAACGCAAACAAAACACCAAACAAACCCAAAAATACCAATCAAAACACCAAACAAACACCTCAACATTTAATTACCGACAGCGGATATAATATCGGCAGATATTTTGTCTTGCGGATTATCTGTCATGAGGATATTTTGTCCTGCGAATATTCTGTCGTCGGATATTTTGTCGCAGATATTTTATCGTCGGGTCGAAACGCGTGTTACCAAAAATATTGGCCAAAAACATTATTTTCGCATTTATTCTCGATCATGAGTAGGATCAGTAGACACCTCTCGGTTCTATACCTCTCAGTCAGCAAGTATGAGTGCTGCTTACGCGTTGCAAAAAACAGCGGTATAAATTACTCAAAAATAATTGTTATAACAATCACTTTTGCATTTATTCTCGATCACGGGTATGATCGGTCGATACGATATTTTCTATACCTCTCACGACGGGACGGTCCGGGAGGTGCATCGAATTACGGGCTCCCACTTCGCGTGCTTATAGTGTGGGTAGGTAACATTAAAACCCCAAAATTATAGGTGTCAACTCGGCTTCGTTTTCGAGAAATCGCCGATCAAAGCTGGGAGCCCGCTTACGTACCGTAGTGCTTGTACAGGGTGTCAAATAGGAAGTTGCTAAAACTAAATAAGTGTCTCTTCCCTCCATGAATTCAATAGGGGGTCCCTTTTTCTAAGGCGTATACCTGAAGCCCCGCAATTTTATTCGAGCCGCGGTTGAAGCAAGTACGCGCGCGTCAAAATGAGTGAGCTCACCACGGAAGAAAAAGTATATCTTATTGAGTGCTTCTTCTCGAGGGGAAAAATGTATAGTAATGCATATAGAGGGTTTCGTACTAAGTTTGGAACTCATAGAGTTGCCAGCGAAACCACTCTGAAAAGGTAACAATTTAATATTTATTCATATTCATCTTTCACACAATTTGTGTTTCAATTCAATTAAACTGCACTGAAGTAATTTTACGTTAATTTTTGTAGGATAATCGATAACTTCGTAAAGTATGGTACACTCCAGGACCGTAGACACGAGTTGCCAGGTCCATCTGTTACGGTGACTACACCAGAGAAGATCAACGAAGTTGAGAATTATTTCAAACAAAATCCAAATGATTCAATTCGGAAAGCTGCTCAAGCATTAAAAATAACCTAATCATCATTACACAACATTTTGAAATATGTTTTAAAGTTTCATCCGTATCAAATAAGCACTCATCAATTGTTAACTGAATATCCCATGACGAAACGCATCGAATTTTGTAGCACTATTACGGGAATGTTTGAAGCCGAAGAACTTAATGAGAAATTGATTATTTATTCCGATGAAGCACATTTTTGGATGATTGGGTACGTAAACAAGCGAAATTACCGGTTTTGGGGGACGGAAATCCCAGCATATCGCTAGCGAAGTCCCTTCATCCATAGAAAGTAACGGCATGGGCAGCGATTTCAGTAAAAGGAATTTATTTGCAATTCTTGGAATCTACGGTAACAGGAGAGAGTTACAAACAGCTTTTGGAAACGAAATTCTTCCCTTATGCAAATAAGAGGGGACTGGTTAAAAATGTTTACTTCATGCAAGATGGAGCGACGCTGCACTGGATTCATGAGGTGTTTGAAGCTATTCATCGCGTATATGGGACTCGAGTAGTCGGTCTAGGGTACCCTACATTTGCTCAAGGCGGACTAGAATGGTCTCCGTACTCACCGGACCTGAACCCTTGTGATTTTTTCTTGTGGGGTTACATTAAAGATCATTGTTACGCTAAAAACGCCAGCACAGTAGAAGAACTGATCGCGGCCATCCAGGAAGTGGTTCGCGGCATTACGAAAGATATGTTGGACACATTTTTTCACAGTTTTCAAAAGAGAATTGATTCTTGTGCACAATCTAACGGTTCGCACTTCGAAAATATCTATCAATAATCACTGTACTTTTTCGTTATTTTTATAAGATGTAATAAGTTGACATAAAAAATATTTGACCGGGTTTTATTTATCTGCGTTTAAAACTGCAGAGTTTCCTCTATTTAAAGCAATTTGGCTTTTCTGAGCCTGTGCATGTGTTTTAAAATGACAGTCGATTAGTTTCAGCAACTTCCTATTGGACACCCTGTACATGAACACAACGAGGCGAGCAGCCCAGCAGAATAGGAGTAAGACTCCCGTCCGGACGGCTCGGGCTTGAGTCCCGTCTATGCTATTTTTTCTTTTCATTTTGTTTCAAGTTATTGTGGAAATTTATAACTTATGATTCAAAAATTGCAAGAAATAAAAAAAAAGAAAATGTAAATATGTACAAAATGTAAAAAATATAAATGTTTTGATTGTTTTTATAATGATTATTAACCATCAGAGTGTACTCGTGAATATTAAAAAAACATTGCTTGAAGGAATTTTTAATTAATGAAACAGATTTCTAATTCCTATATTCCTTGGTAATTTTTTAAAATACTCCCTGCCCCATCGAAAGAGATATCAACGAATTGAAATAAAATATAAAAAAATAAAAAATTTTGTTCAATTACGGCGAATTGATTTTTTTTTAATTTTTTAATTGACATTTAATTCGTAAGTTCTGAACAATAAAAGCGCGTAAATGTTTTTTTTTTAATTTCTTGTGTTTTTCTAATCATAACTTATAAATTTCAACAATAATTTGAAGAAAAAAAACGGAAAAAAAATAGCATGGACGGGACTCGAACCCGAGTCGTCCGGACGGACGACTCGGTCTTATTCCTTTGCCGCTGGGCTGTTCGCGTCGTGTTTATGTACAAACTCTACGGTACGTAAGCAGGCTCCCAACTTTGACCGGCCATTTCTCGAAAACGAAGCCGAGTTGGCACCTACAATTTTGGGGTTTGGTTACGACCTACCCACACTATAAGCACGCGAAGTGGAAGGGACAGCCCCCTCGTCAGTCAGCAAATATGATTGCTTCTTGCTCGCTGCAAACAGCAACGGTAAAAATTGCGCAGAAATAATTGTATAAGCAATTATTAAGTGTTTATACAATTATTTTTACATTTATTCTCGATAACGGGTATGATCGGTAGATACGGTTCTTTCTATATCTCTCAGCAACACATATAATTGCCGTGTAACACGATTGTTTCGCTTATGGAAAGTGACAACTTGGAGAGAGAAAAAAAAACATTTTTTTTCAAAATTCTGTTCAATTGTTTTATCAGTGCGAATTTTTGAAGATGTTGGAATGCAACGAAAATGAATTTTTCCTGAATGTGTTACGTCTCAGCTATCAAATTTTTACTCCCCCCCAAAAAAGTATCATTGCACACGTGCACGATAGCGGCGACCTCATTTTTCGACGAAAGTTATATTTTTTAAACTTTATGGACGCGATAGTCGAAATGTGCCACAAGACCCAGAATGGGAAAGCGATTTGCATCCGCTCCCACGCACTAAATCACCGATAGTATATAATTTACGAGCCAATGTGCTCCAAGAGAGAAACTCTCTGAGCAAAATTCTCGAATAGAAAAAACGCAAGACCAAAGCGAACACAAACTTTCACTCCAAATCCCAAACAGACCTCCACGGAAAACTCGCACGTGACTCCACACGGTCGTTAAACAGGCCCTCAGCGACAATTATAACACGCGCGCTAAGGCCGATTCTTGGAAACAGAGCAGCGATTGCGTCTATCTCAGCCGTGACCCAATAAGAAATACAGAATCATGCTTCCCTACTCCGCTAACCAATCACGAAATTTAACGTAACTTTTACGACCGATTATCCAATCCCTAAAAAACGGATCATAAGAAATGCACTCTCCCAAAAACTCCTTCTCCTCCCAAAGCCGAACTCTCGCCGTTTTTGTAAGACGAAGGAGCGTCACTGTGTGATCAGTCTCCGAATCGAAAAGTCGATTTACTCAGATAATACTGAGTAACCGTCTAACATATTTTTCAATCAACTGTACGCGTTTTATATTTAACCGATAGATGTATACATACAAGCGTGTTAATAAACTCTATTTGTGAATTGAAAGAAACACTCACGAGAGTAAGTTATTCGATCAAAGTATCGGGCGAACCTCAACCTCAAACCAAAACACGCACCTTGAATCGTCTAAATACAATTGTTATTCAATTGTGTTCGGAACTCGCGCGGAAATCAATTAAGATTCACAGCGCAATCCACCGCTCTTCAGAATTCGCGCACAAACTCGGCAACCTCGTTAGCCAATTCTAAATCTCCCTCCGGGACGTAACAGTTTAATATACAATAAAGCTGGTGGCAGCAAAAAAAATTAAATAAAGACCCCATCGGTTATAAAACTGGTGGCAGCGGAAACAAATCAAAATAAATAATCCATCGGTTATAAAACTGGTGGCAGCGGAAAACAAAGACACAATTCATCGATTATAAAACTGGTGGCAGCGGAAAAAAAATTAAATAAAGACCCCATAGGTTATAAAACTGGTGGCAGCGGAAAAAAAAGATTAACGGACAACACCACTGTGACGGCTTCAAAAAATCGATTTTTTGAAAACCATCTAGAAAAATCTAAAATACTTTTAAGATGCCGTTGGACTCAGGTCGAAAGAATAATTATTTTCGGAGATATTGAATATTTTGTGGAGCGGTGCAGCGCGGTAATATTTCTGAATATCGCCATAAGCCGCCTCTTCCTGAGGAAGTATTGGACGCAATTACGCCAGTCTTCGAAAATTTGAGCAGAGACGATTTGCTGCGGCGTTGTTTGGGCGGCTTCATGCAAAACAACAACGAAAGCTACAACAGATCAGTTTGGGCAATACCCCCAAGTATCAGTCCGGGAGCAAAAAAATCGTCGATATTGCAGCTGATATCGCGGTATTATTATTCAATGATGGCCTGAGAAGCCTCATGAAAGTTTTGGAGACGTTGGGGATAACTATCGGCCCAAATTGTTTCAATTTTTGCGTTGAAACCGACGCAGCGCAGATCGAGCTGGCGGAGCGCTCGCTCTCAAACGCTGCAAAAGAGGCAAGAAGAGCCTCTACAAGTTCGAGAAAAGATGCTTGGGACAATGATTTGCTTCTTGAAGGCCAGCTATAGTATGGTGCCGGCATCGCTGATTAAAGGAAAAATTTTTTTTTCCAATTTATCGCATAAATTAACAAACCTAAAACTTTGATCGCGTTTTTCTCAAAACCACTTTTTTGAGTGCGGCACGCAGCAGAACTCGAGCAATTTTTATCCGATCGTCTTCAAATTTGGACTGCATTAATGAAACTAGATTACCTAAAGAAGTACATAGGATTTTTTCGATATCTCAATAATAAAAAAAGTTATAGCCTATTTTCGACGAGAAATTTTGCTCGAAAATCGTCCTTTAATTTCAAAAGCGTGCTTATTTTTTAAAAATCAATATTTTTTCAAATACCTGTGTATTTCTCTTCAAAATATCATATTATTAACGAAAACACTCGGTATTTTTTTTTCAGATCGACTTTGAAGAGAGTTCTGCTGCGTGCCGCGAACCACTGCAGAGGCAGCAGTACCTGTCACGGGATCTTCCTCATCGTCACCATGGGGCGTGAAAAATTAAAATTTTTTTTTTATGTATCTTCAATAAACAACGAACGAAACAAAAAAAAATTCGTATATCTCTTTTTTATCCCACAAAAAAAAACTTGAAAAATGGCAAAAAAACAGGGGGTCACAGTGGTGTTCTGCCTTAATGAAATAAAGACGCCATCGGTTATAAAACTGGTGGCAGCGGAAAAACAATTTAAGAAGACACTAGCAATAAATCTGGTGGTAAAAATCACAGACAACTTATCGGTTATAAATTCGATCTCGATGAAATACGGATCACCGGCGCGGAACAATTAGCGTGGAAAATTAAAATCAAAGACTCTTTTTTGTGAAAAACGTACATGTGCTCCAAACCAACGTCGCACCGAGATCAACCCAGAGGACGCAGAGCTATAAATCAACGACGGACGCAGACCCCGAGAGAAGACCCAAGCCAGCTACGCACACCCGGACTGCAGGTCAAAACACCAGCCTATATCCATTACGAGCGAAACCAAACGCCACCTGACGATCACCGAGTAAGTCATAAACTCATAATGTCAACACCAATCCAAATGGAGACTTCGGAAGACCATCACCCAGCTCAACAGAGTCAAATCTACACATCAACAAACGCGAATGATTATTATCAACCACACCTCGAAAATAACACTTATCCGTTACACGCTAATAATAGAGAATTCACAAGATACTTACCTGAGTTCGATGGGACCCCCAAAACATGTTCCCTAAATAACGTCCTAAGCTATTGCGACAAATCAACAGAATTTTTCCCAGCCGTAGGGGAACGATTAATCATCACATTGCTAAAAAGTAAATGCAAAGGAATCGCATGTGACAACCTTGAAAGTTTCGCAATTTCAACTAGCGATGAACTCTCAAATATCCTCAAACGAAAATTCATTCCTTCCAAACCCCCTCTCACTTGGATTAATGACATGAGCACAATCCAACAAAAAGACAAAGAGACAGTACTCAGCTTCTATAGCAGATTAAATGCTCATTTAGAAAAGACTCACTAAGCTATCGAAACATCTAAGCTCAGATCAATCGAAGGACCAAAAATATTCGCGGAAGACGCAGCAACAGATCAATTCAAAAAAGGCATCAATGCAGCCTATCGCGCCCACATAGCATGCGAACGATTGGAGTCACTCGCAGATATTTTCAAACACGCTACAGAAGTCGAGAAAATGTTAGGAGCAGTTGACGCAGAAATCACACAACCAGCCTGCGTACCAATTCAGCTTTCTAACAAAACGAATAACCAACACGACAAAAAATCTGAAAACTCAATCGAATTCTGCATATACTACAAAAAGACAAATCACACGACAAACGATTGCTTCCGCTTAGCGAAAGACAATCAAATAAAAGACACGACGAACAAAAACAACGTATCGCGCTACTATTGCAAAAAACTAGGTCACGCTAATCAGTCAATGCCGTGAGGAGCATATAATAATGGTCGAAAAGACGAGGCCCAAGCTGGGAAGCAGCTGGGAAACGAGTCGCAGACCCCTCGAACAGGCGTCTCGGCGGGCCCCAACACACAAGGACGCCAGACACAGCAAACCCACCAACGGAACAAAAAATCCTCCGAGCCTTTTGTAACCTGAGTACTAACAGAAACAATTACAACTCACCCACGATTAAAATCGAATCCGAAGACCTAAAGAAACCTCATACATCAATACTTGCAAACTCAGGATCACAACTAAATCTAATAAAAATCGGCAACAGTCTTGATCCAAATCATGTAGATAATTCAGTAATCTATGAATTATACGGAATATCGATCACCGACAAACCCAGGACACTCGGACAAATCAACATCGCTATCCATAACCAGTCCGTAGAATTTAACGTTGTCCCAGATGATTTTCCCGTGGAATTTGATGCAATCCTTGGCCACGAAACAATCGGCGAAAGCAAAGGTAGAATCGACTGGGAAGGGCGTTACGTGCGCATCAATAACGTGGACATCCCATTTGCGAACATAAAATCACTTCTTCTGCGGGCCAGACAGAAAACGATCATGTTCATTCGGGTCCAAAGCCCACTAGACACAGGCTACGTACCTCGTATACCCTTTCGAGATGACGTTTTTGCAGGAGAAGCCTTAGTTCGAAACACCAACGGCAAGGCCTACCTGTACGCCATAAACACCTTGAACGAAGACGTCAGAGTAGAGGTTCCCGTAATTCCACTCCATCCTTTCGATATGAGTACAGACGAGAATGATCAAAAAGATTACCTCCCCGTGAATCAACAGACCCTAGAACACGAAAAACCTCGGACGCGAGAAAACCGTGCCAACGGTCTAATGAACGTTTTGCGGCTCGATCACCTTAATGACCAAGAGCGTAATGCGGTATCTACACTCGTAGACGAATACGTAGACCTCTTCCACCTACCTGGGGAACCCCTTCGGTCAACAAGCGAATGCAAACATCGAATTCCCACCGTAGACGATCGCCCGGTTAATACGAGACACTACAGACACCCACCGTTCCAAAAACCGGAAATAGAAAAACAAATTAACGATCTGCTACAGTTAAACATCATCGAACCCTCGAAGTCACCGTATAATTCACCAGTTTGGATAGTCCCGAAAAAAGCAGACTCAAAGGGCAACGAACGTTGGAACTCGTAATTGACTTTAGAAAACTCAACGATGTCACCATAGGAGACGCTTACCCCTTGCCGTCAATAACAGACATTCTCGACCAACTCGGCGGCGCGATGTACTTCTCAATTTTTTACTTAGCATGTGGCTTTCACCAGATAGAAATGGATCAGCAAGACAAACACAAAACAGCCTTCACGACCCCTCACGGTCATTACGAATTCAACGGAGTGCCATTCGGTTTGAAAAATGCACCAGCCACATTCTAACGATTAATGGACCTTGTACTAAAAGGATTACAGGGGAATGTTATATTCGTATACTTGGACGATATAGTAATTTACACGCGATCAGTTGAAGAACATGCACGTAAATTCAGAAACCTCACCGAAAAATTACGAAATGCAAACTTAACTCTCTAAACGGAAAAATGCGAATTTTTACGTACCAAAGTGAGATCAAATTTCGGCAAACGGGTTAAAACCAGATCCAAAACACATCGAAGCCGTAAGAGAATTTAAGACACCGAAAACTTAAAACAATGTAAAAGAATTGTTGGGTCTAACCGGATACTAACGTCGATTCATAAAAAACTTCGCGGCGGAAGCAAATCGGATCTCAGCAGCAAAAACGTCAAATTTCATTGGACATCGCAACACCAATTAGCATTCGAAACATTACAAGACAAGCTATGCTCAACACCAATTCTCCAATATCCAAATTTTTCGGAACCATTCATCGTAACGACCGACGCATCTAATTACGCAGTCGGTGCAATCCTTTCACAAGGAAAAATCGGAGAAGACCCGATGGTCGCAGCTGCTTCAAGGGCCCTCAACAAGGCCGACAGAAATTATTCTACGCTAGAGGAAGAGATGGTCGCAGTAGTGTTCGCCCTAAAAACCTTCCGACCCTATCTTTACGGCAGGTCATTCACACTGCTGACCGACCACCGGCCACTTTTTTGGGTAAATTCCATGAATGACCCGACGTCACCTGTACTGCGATGGAGAGAAAGACTTAAGGAGTTTGATTTTAAAATGCAGTACAAACCAGGAAGAGTTAATACCAATGCCGATGCACTCTCTCAAAATCCGATAACTATTCCCATCAAATTCAAATGGCAAATTAGCGACACCCCACATGGAGGAAAAATCCTTCATCCACATCCAGATATTGTAAGGACATATTCATCATCAGGAACTATCGCCAAAAATAAAAGAACGAAAAAATCAAAACCTACTTCGGAAGACGATATCACAGACGTCTAACCGCTGAATCGAGCAATTCCCATTCCTCGAGGAACAGACTCCACAGATACGGCAGTTCCGAAAGAAACGTACGTTAGTCCAGAAGGATCTGAGAAAAATCAAAATCAACAAACCTCTAATTCCCAGGCAAACGATCTCATCGATGCGGTAGTTTCGAGAGAAATGCACGTGGGTCCGTGCGCCAAGGGATCTCCTCTGCCTCAAGGTGCCCGGCCTGATCAACCGATCATCAGCGATCTCAACAAAAGAGACCGCGTCCTAAATCAAATTCTTCAGAGCATCGAGACACAAATTCTTTAGAGCATCAGAAAGCAAACTCTTCAAAACATAAAAAAACAAACCATCCAGAGCATCAAAAATCAAATCCTTCAGCGCATCGAAAAGCAAATGCTTCAGAGCATCAAAAATCAAATTCTTCAGAGCATCGAAGATCAAATTCTTCAGAGCACAAAAAATCAAGTTCGTCAGAGCATCGAAGATCAAATTCTTCAGAGCATAAAAAATCAAATTCTTCAGAGCATCGAAGATCGAATTCTTCAGAGCACCAAAAATCAAATTCTTCAGAGCATCGAAGATCAAATTCTTCATAGCAACAAACTCCGACCTCATCGGAACACCAAGGATTGAATGCATCGGAAAATAAAAGATCGCATTCACCCAAATATCAAAGGGGAAAACGACAAATCTTAATTAAAAGGAGAAGCGGCTCTCGCCGATATCTCCCCTTCGGAAACCCTTCAAAATCGGAATCTTCATCGTCATCGGGCGACGACGAGGAAAATAACGACCACGTGGCACCGAGAAATTTCGACACGCTTAACACCCCTTCATCCTCAGAGCAAGAACCGGACGACAGCAGCCTAAACAACGTCGCCATAAAATCCGGGAAACGCGCCTGCGAAACAGCGGGACTCACTCCATCACCTATAGGACGAGCAGATAACAAATCGTACAAAATTCCCAGCCGTCCAAACAGCCAAGGAAGCGGAAGCGAAGAAGCCATCGTAGAAGACAAACGATTTCCTCCTACGAGAAACGAAAATTTCAAGGACAGTCACACGACTGAAGCTATGGACATACGCTCCTACGAGGATAGAGAATCAGCAGACGAAATTGATACGAGTCAAGTCACGAAACTCCCAAACGCTAGCAGGAAGGAACGCACAATCCACGCAAAAAATACCACAAAAACAGCGGAACCAACTTCCCTACCAACGCACCGATCCTCCCGACAAAGGAAACCCAAGAAATGCTTCTGCAGTCCAGACGCAAGTGGTCATGCACATGCGAGTGCCACCCGCGCTCAAACAAAGGAAAAAGAAAATGCACTACCGAAGGGTAATCAACAAGCAAAAACGACCGGAAACCCTCCCGGCCAGGAACAGCCCTCACCCACCCTTCCAGATGTCGCTAACGCCGAGAGCCCCGGGAACGAATCTTCACAGCAGCAAGGAAAAATCCCATCCCCGATATTGCTAAACAAAACCTCCCCCAACTCACAAAATAGAGACAACAATAGCGAAACAAACACCGCCGAGGAAGAACCAATAAGCAACAGGGAGCAACGACCGGAATTCGTCAATGTCATCGAAACAAGAGACAACATCGAAATGACAAAGAACAATTACATTTCTTTGATTTCAGCCGATGGCACAGTCTTGAGTGAAATCGGTAAGCGATTAAGGTTGTTATGAGGTTAAGTCAACATGTTACCACCGAGCCTAATTTTTTTCTGGACTTTTATAAGCTCTTTGCTGATCATCCTGTGCTGTTTAAATACGATCCACAGTACCGTTTCTTAGAAAAAAAATCGGAAACTCGACGTATTTCGTGGGCGAATAACATTACGCTTATGGAAAATTTCCGATAATTTTTCAGTACATTATTAATATTTGCAAACTGAGTATTACCATCGAGCTTAAAAAATAGGTACGGTTCGAATAATTATCGGATTAACCGTTGGTCCCGTGAAAATGACGATTCACAGTACCGTTATAATATGATTAATCTTTTTGACAGCGAATTTGTGCGAACATGAAGCTGTCACGGGGTAAAGAGTGAAAACGTATTTTTACCTTTACTTTTATGCTGAACAAAGGTTCTCTTTATTGAAAATACGTAGATATGTTTTCAAATACAAATTTCGAATGAATAAGACGCTCCGTCAGGCAGAGCGCGGGTTTAAATAGAATTCCTATCGCTAGAGGTCTAGAGTAGGGGAACCCAGAAGGGGAACCCGACAGTAGGCAGCGCCAAGTGCTGCCGTGCGGTAAAAAGTACAAGCTCTTTAATACTAAGGGGTTTCGGCAGGCGAACCCACATGTGAGGCGAAAGAATCCCTGGACAATTTTATAGAGACTTCGCAAGGCAGAAGGTAAGGTGCTGCTTTGCGGCAACATCCGTCACCACCGCGATTCGAGGGGGAGAATCACGGTTGGTGGTAGCATATGCTATCTAGGCATTACATTCCCCCTTCTAGATTCGCCTTACACCTGAAAGGCGTATTTTTTCGCTGGGAGTTACACTCTCGCTGGAACGCGAATGTCGTCTTCGGATTTCTGGCTCATGTTCAACCTCCGGAGTTTCTTCCCTCACATATCGCACAATAGGGGTTGGATTTCTATTATTAATCGTATTGTGTAGGCAAAATAAATTTATACAGATACTGGGCATACATCGAGATAACAGTCCCAGTATTCCACACTTGTACATTAGTCCCAGGCTGAGTATGGCCATGCTTACATAACCTAAATATGTCAGTGTTCCTGAGGCAGTCTCTGTCCATGTTTTCGTACGTCGATTCTGTCTGACTTTATTTAGGGAACTTTCAACGTCGTCGAGTCTCAACCCGAGATCTTTCATTATTTGCGGGTGGATTTCATTTTGGAGAGGTACTAACCGACTATTCAACAAATGCAGGTCGGTGACATCAAATGGAAATTCGACAGTCTTATTGTACGTGAAGTCCCGACGAACCTCGCTCGAACGATACAGCTTCATCAGAGCTCCATTCGTAAGGAGGGTGCAATCACTTGTGGATGTTACAAGAATGGGATCGCATATTTCAAACCGAGAAGACTTTCCGTCGCACAGTGTCTGGATCTCAACGGTTTCGCTTGGAATTATTATATATCCCTTTCTATCAGTTAGTGGTATGTATGTTAACGTTTTTATAAAAAATGGTGAGACGTTACATTGCTCAATAGGATTTTTTTGACTTTTCAGAATGGACGTTTCGCAGTTAAAGGTTTCAGCGAGCAAATACGTTGGTTGTTCGCGTTTGCAAATGTAGTGTAATAGTATTTTCTTACATTTGTCGATTTGTGGTTTATCTATGGGGATATATGAAACGATAGGAGTGCTTAACAATAAATATTCATTCTGTGGTAGTACACCCTGGAAATTGCCATTTCGTTTGTAAGGTATAGGGATAAACCTAGTAAGTTTCCAATCTCCCGTTTCTGGAAGCGGAATTCTGAGTATGTATATTATTTGCATTCTTCGTATCTGTACAGTCACTTCAGAAATGTCAATTATGTGTCCATAGTTCGTTTCAGTATTCTCGATTGGGTAGCTTGTGTGATAGGTTTTTTCAAATTCTGCTATACTATTTTTCAGGATGGTAGGAGTCAGAAGTTGGGAGTGGATAATTCCATTTTTTCCGCTGCTCACAGCATCGAGTATCATGTTTATGTCGGTATTTAATTCATCCAAGATTAAGGCGCAGATAGTTAATTGGTTACTCAGGGTATCCAATCGTTCCAGTCGTCCCTCAAGGATTTTCATCTCGAGCTCCTCGCTACAATGTCCGCAGGCAGCAACGGTGTCAGTGAAAATTTCATTGAGCTTGATGTAGCGTTCCTGAATCTGACTCATGTCGATTCCTACGACCAACTTCCATTCGTCGTGGTAGGTCTGCGCTGTCCCGATATATTCGGAATATATTGTTGATCCCTTTAACGAAGTAGTTGTCAGTTCGCCACCAATGGTTGTGATGAGAATGAAGAGGAGCACTAGTTCCTTCGCCCGCATCCTACGACATGTTTAAAGTAGGGTTTCAGTCGATTCACGTGCACATTTACTTCCTTATCGTTGGCTATTATTTTATAGTTGTTGTTTGACAATTCTGACGTTATTTCAAAAGGTCCAGTCCATTCCGGAGAGAGCTTATTTTGTTTATGGTCGTTGTGGATCATGACCTTGTCACCTGGTTTGAAGATTGGCATGACTATAGCTATCTTGGAGTCGTGTATTTCTTTATGCTTAATTTTTGCTTGTAGCAATTTGTCTCTTGCTCGTTCTAAATAATGATTATGCCGTTTTCTCCATGCGTTGATGAGTTCATGATGTGTAAGGAGAGTAGTGGTTCCTAGGATAGAAGGCAAATTGGCCTGTCGTCCAAAGGTGAGCTCAAAAGGGGTTTGATCGAGACTCTCATGTTTCGACGTATTGTAAGCCAGAGTGATAAATTTTAAATTTTCATCCCAATCGCTAGCATTGTTATCCATCGTTGTTTTGATGAGGTCTTTTAGTACAGCGTGTGTTCTTTCAAGGGATCCATTGCCTTGTGGATGAAACGCTGTCGTTTTCACGTGATTAATTCGGAAAAGGTTCTCAAAGTCTTGCATTAGGTTGGATATAAAATTTGTACCTTGGTCTGTGAGTATACTTTTAGGCGAGCCGAATATATAAATGAAGTGTTCGAATAATTGGTCGATGATGGTTTCGCTATCTGTTCTAGCAAGAGGTATCAGTGCCAGATACTTTGTCAGTGTGTCTTGAATGCTTAAGATGTATTTGTTGCCTTTGCTAGAGACGGGTAGCGGTCCGAAGATGTCCATAGCTATTTTGTCATTTGGTTCGAGTGCTGTATCAGGGATTACTGCTTCCGAACGTGGTCGTATACGTGTTAACTTATGTCGTTGGCAAATGTCACAACTTTTAACAAACTGTATGATATCCTCTTCGATTCCTTTCCACTGCGCGATCTTCTTGATTCTGTCAAGGGTTTTATTTTCGCCGAAGTGTTGGCTAGCCGGAGAACCGTGTGCTTCTTTAATAATCTTGTTTTTTTCTTCTGGTGTCAATTCGGTTTTGTCCGTAAGGCAAATCATTAATTTGTAATCTGGGATTACTTCGTGTGATATAAAATCGCAAATCTGACGTAATCGTAGTTTGTCTGTTGTCGTAAACTGTGGGTCACAGAAATGGAATCGTATGATAGTAATTTTCTGCGAAAGGGTGTTCATCGCAAGATTCGTTAAAATTCTCAACCATTGTTGCTCGTCGTAGTTTAGTAGTAGCGTTTCGCTGTTAGTTAGTCTCTCTGGTGTCTTAACTATTTTTATCCAATGTTTTCCTATGGCATTTGGCTTGACCACATACTTGGCGGGTGATTGATTGTTGGAAGTCCATTGTTTATAACGTTCGAGTAAACCGGTGGATGAATCGTCCTCAGCTTCACTTCTGGTGGTTGCGAAGACTCTAGACAGAGCGTCGGCCGCTTTATTTTCTGAGCCTTTCTTGTATTCGATCTTATAGTCGTATTCTTCCAAACGTAGTCTCCATCTTAACAATCTCGACGATTGATCTTTTACGTTAACAAGCCATTGTAGAGCTTTATGGTCCGTCTGAATCGTAAATTTTCGTCCCAGAAGATACTGTCGGGGCCTTTTACAGGCCCAAACCACTGCAAGTAACTCCTTCTCTGACGTGTTATAGTTGACCTCGGGTTTGTTGAGTGTTCTGGATATGTAGCAACATGGGTGTCCTTCCTGTGACAATACAGCACCGAGTCCTACATTTGATGCGTCGGTAGTCAGCGTGAATTCCTTTGTATAGTCCGGATATTTCAAGACTGGTGCGGAACACAGCATGCCTTTCAAGGTGTCAAAAGATTTTTGGCAATTTGGAGTCCAGTCAAAAATATGATCTTTCTTTGTTAGGTTAGTGAGAGGTTTTGCAATTGTCGAGAAATTCTTCATGAACTTCCGGTAGTATCCGGCGAGACCTAAGAAAGATTTTACTTCTGTTGGTGTTGACGGAGTTCTGAAGTTTCTAACAGCTTCCAATTTGCTCGTATTGGGCTTCACACCTTCGTTAGTGATAACATGTCCAAGATATTCGAGTTCAGGTTTTAGGAACTCGCATTTGTCCGGCTGGAGTTTCAATCCTGTTTGTTTGAGTCGTTCGAATAAAATCACCAAATTTTCGTTGTGCTCCTTTAATGATGATCCGAAAACAACGATATCGTCGAGGTAAACGAGGCAAACCCTTCCGACCAATCCTCTGAGGGCGGTGTCCATCATTCGCTGAAATGTGGCTGGAGCATTCTTCAGTCCAAAAGGCATTCGCTCATACTCGAAGTGTCCTTCGGGTGTGGAAAATGCGGTGTATTTTTTTGATGATTCTTCCATAGGGACTTGATGAAAGCCAGAGCTCATATCCAAAGCCGAGAAAAACTTAGCTTTCCCCAAATGATCCAAGATGTCATCGATCACTGGTAACGGGTAAGCGTCTTGATCCGTTTTTTCATTTAATTTTCGATAATCGACTACAATTCTCCATTTTTTTATTCCCGAGGCATCGTTCTTTTTGGGGACCACCCAAATAGGTGAATTGTACGGTGACTTGGAGTACCTGATCACTCGTTTGTTAAGCATTTCTGTCATTTGGCGAGAGATTTCGGCTTTATGACATTCTGGTGGTCGGTAGGATGCGTTGTTGATAGCTTTGTTGTCGGTGAGAACTATTTGGTGATGAGCAAGGCTCGTGCACGGAAGAGGGTCTCCTTCGAACGTGAAAATTTCGTGATATGCTTGAATAATCCGGGATATCGATTCTCGATGACCGTGGTCGATATGTTCCAATCTTGTATGATCTTTCAAAAGTTGCAACCGTTTATTTAACTCGCTAGGTGTCATCGTGAATATTTTTTTCTGCGGAATGGTCGCAGGCGTTCCTTGTACTTGACCAATAGTTATTTTGATTGGGGTTGCTTCTTCGTTGTGGATAGGAATTTTTATTTCTCCTTTGTGTACGTGATATATTGCGTCAGGTATTCCTTGGATATTTTCGATTAGTAGGTCACCCGATTGTCGCGCGACAGGTATTGAGATTCTAGCGACACTGTTAGCTGGTATATAAATTTCATTCGTCTGCAGAGGGTATTTTTTGTTGTCAAGTTGCAGTAAATCCTTGGTTAAACAATAATCGTATGCATGTAAAAAGGGTAGTCCGATTAAACCATCCTCAGGCATAGGAAAATCGTCGGGAACTATGTGAAATTCGTGTCGCTTTCCTTGAAAGTATAAATTCGTCATTTCCTCGGTCTCGTATTTATCTCTCCCCATGGTGAACGTTCCTGCCTTTTGTTGTACTCGATGTTCTGGAGAAACGAGACTTTTCTTAATGAGATTGATGGAAGATCCACTGTCAGTTAACAACTTTCCTGTTCTACTTGTTCCCCATAATCGGATTGCGACTGATTGCAGTCTTCCAGATACTGCTGATACTCTGTCTCTTCTTGGTCGATTGGTTGTTCTTCCTCCTGTTCCTTGACTTCTTCCTCGCTTGGATCGGTGCTCGTCATTCGCACTTGGTTGTTTTGGGGTGGACGCTTTTGGTTGTTGGCCTGTTGAAAATTTTGAGTCTGTTGATTCTTTGCATAGCATTTTTCGTCTGTATGTCCGTTTCGTTTGCACCTGTTACAAAACAACTTCATTCGATCGGCTAGGGGCGCCGAGTGATTCGGAGCACGTGACCCGGTGAAAGTGGTGTTGGTATTCCGATTGCGTGCTGGAGTGCGTTGTTGGTCAGAGACTTGAGTGGTGCGCCCTTTGCTTTGTTTCTCTCTGAGCCAGCATTCAGCTTCGAGTGCTTCTTGGTAGGCTGCGTTGACGTCATCGGGTCGCTGCGTGCGTACTTGCGATCCGATTTCCTCTCGTAGATTCATAACATACCGTTTGGTCGCTGACTTCTCCTCGATCTGCATTGCGATAGCACGGTGTCGTGTGCTGGAATGCTCACTCTGCACGGCGTATTTCAATTCGTTTAAAAGTTGACGAAAACGTAGTGTGTAGCCTTGCACGTTTTCTGCTTGTTGTTGGCGGATATTGTCGAGACGTGAACGAGCAGTCTCAACAGAAATTGTTATCGCTACGTTTTTTTGGAGAGCATCGTACAACTCTTCATAGGATTCAATACGAATATATCGTATCGCTCGTTTAGCGTTCTCTTGGATTTTTTCGGCTAATATGAAGTCGAGTAATAATTCGGGTTGCGAACAACGGTCTCTCGCTCGTCGAACGCTACGTATAAAATCCTTGGTCCCCACATCATCTTTTCCTCGAAGCGTTTCGATGGTACGGATAAGTTCCTTGGCTGGGAACGTGTTATTGTTTACAATACGGTGGAGTTGCCCGTCTAGTCTAGGTCGAGCGGCTTGCGAGTGTGATCCGTCATAGTGAGAACGTTCCGGCGATAAAGATTCGGGAGTATGGGGGTATGAGTTTTGTCGAGAGGCGCGCGTGGTTCGAGTTGCATGAATCATCTGTGACGTAATTTCGTCATCGCTTTGTTCTTCATCCTCGGTGGCGAGTACCTTCATGTGCCTCGCGAGTCTTCTCATATCGCGTAATCGGTTTTGATTTTCTTGATTGGCTATTTCGAAACGTTTGTCGGTCAATGTTAATTTTTCACAGATTTGCTGATATCTTTCTTCTGCCAGAACTCCTTGAGCCTTAATAGATTCCATAATTTTATCGACGATAGAATTTTCCGATGTTAGGATAGGGGAATCTGTTCTTGAATTTGCCATTTTAGGAGCGGAATACTGAGGAGTCTGTCTAACGATAGTGCGTCTAATGTTAGTGGCGTCTTCGTCAGTCTTGTCGTCGCTATCCTCGGTAGAAAAATGCTGTTTCGGAGTTCTATACTCGTGGAATGCCAGCGTATTCTTCAAATTATTTTCCCCAAGGGTACCTTATGAGACTCATTCATTATTTTCGCGAGTTATTTAAGTGTTCTTAGACTATCGTTCACGGGTGTAACGGGTGTATGATCGCGACGCGGTTGACCGTGGGAATTATTATGGTGGACCGTGGTTGGTGATAGCCTTGCCTCCGGCCTTTATTTGGTTTAGCTCTGTTATTGAGAGGAAAGTTGCTACAAACTTGCCCAATAATTCAGAGTAGAGTGTCGATTTTTGTTAACGAAGGATATGGATTCGCGGATCCAGTCCTACGGGTCGAATTCTTACGTGAACGGCGAAACTGACGCGTTGCGGCTGGTCGGGCGATGTCCTGGTGCACCGTAGTACTTCGGAGTCGTCTCGGCTGCTGCTACGACGATTGGAGTCGGGACGTCAGCGGTGCAAGCTTTGCTTGGTGACGTCTGTTTCTTTCTTCTTCAGTAGGAAGATACGTTCAGGGTCGGAATGTAAATCCTTCCGTAGTAACGGTTACTAAGTTCACCGTCTAGAATTTTTCCGATGATTCTTTGTCAGTTGCTGTTGCCGTGTATTTATAAAGAAGTCCGTAGATTTCCCGGATTCGTCACAAGATAGTATTCTTTTGATCGTAATCGTTGAATTACTATCCTGGCAGGATCGCCAAATTTGTCACGGGGTAAAGAGTGAAAACGTATTTTTACCTTTACTTTTATGCTGAACAAAGGTTCTCTTTATTGAAAATACGTAGATATGTTTTCAAATACAAATTTCGAATGAATAAGACGCTCCGTCAGGCAGAGCGCGGGTTTAAATAGAATTCCTATCGCTAGAGGTCTAGAGTAGGGGAACCCAGAAGGGGAACCCGACAGTAGGCAGCGCCAAGTGCTGCCGTGCGGTAAAAAGTACAAGCTCTTTAATACTAAGGGGTTTCGGCAGGCGAACCCACATGTGAGGCGAAAGAATCCCTGGACAATTTTATAGAGACTTCGCAAGGCAGAAGGTAAGGTGCTGCTTTGCGGCAACATCCGTCACCACCGCGATTCGAGGGGGAGAATCACGGTTGGTGGTAGCATATGCTATCTAGGCATTACAAAGCACACAAAATATTAGGCTGTGAAAACATGACAACGTCGCAGATGGCACAAATGCTCTCTACTTTATCCACATTCGATAATTATGTCCGGGAATTGCAAACTACTTAGTTAAGATAATAAACGAGGTATATTGATTGTGCTCATGCTCGTAATTATGAATGATAACTTAACATTAATTTAAGATCCATGTTCAGAAATGATATTTTTCTATAATTTTAAAGAAAAGGACAAAATACAGTGGAGCTTCTTTCAAACGAAAGAATTTTTTAGAATATCGGGAAATTATAAGCATTCTACATTTCTTTTAGGTTAAGAAATAAGCACAACGTTCGACATTTTTTTTTAAACTGAACTGGCGCGCGGCAGATTAAAACAGTTGTATCAATTTAGTAGTATATATTCAAAGCCAGTAAGTATTTATTTAAACTTTTTCATAAGCAACAATGAATATATATTTAGAGATCACCATGAGTTTTTAACTCGCTATAAAACTAGTAATAAATATTAGATATTTATGCATCACAGCGAGATTAAAAGAAATAATTTTAATTTTTATATCAAACCCTCTAAACGTGTAATGTCGTTCACACGAAACTTATTTGGCGTTCATTTGGCGTTTTTAACTCGCCATAAAACTAGTAATAAATATTAGATATTTATGCATCACAGCGAGATTAAAAGAAATAATTTTAATTTTTATATCAAACCCTCTAAACGTGTAATGTCGTTCACACGAAACTTATTTGGCGTTCATCACTCAACAGTTTCATAATATCGTCAACAAAATCACCTAATTAATTGACCGGGATTGATCTGTTTATAATTCGAGGGTTTCCGTTGACAGATTCAGTCAATAGTGATCGTACACCTTCAACTTCATTAGACGTGTAAGCATCGATTATTCTCGAAAAGGTAATACCGGCGACTGCCAATTTTTTAATCATTGCACCCCATAAAACGTTCCTCAGTGGAACCAAACTTTGAGTAACGTCCCGCATTGCTTCGGACGCAATATTTTTCGCTATTGTTTCTTCGAATGGTACCATTTTGGATACAAGGAGTGCATTAGTAAGGTTCAAGCGATGAACCAGCATTTGTAGAATCCCTACATCTCGCAGTGCATAATGAGCCGCATAGTTTAAAACGTTAAGAAACTCTGCAGTCAAATCTGTTTGTTTACAACGATTTCTCCTATTCAGCAACTGTCGTACAATCGGAAGAGTGTCTGCAAAATCGTCGAGGTTTCGTCGATTGCATGAATAGGGTGAGCGCTGTCAAACGAGCCATTATGCGCGGTCAGTATGCACGGCTTGGCCCGCTCAATTAAAAATTGTAAAAAATCCTCCAATGCAACTCGAAGCGGTCGCGATGAAACTCTTACTCCATACAAAAAAGCTCCTTCTTGACTTTTATGAGGGCGTTGACTGCCGATGCTGCGGAAGGGATGTTTTGCCTCGGAGTTATACAGGGTGAGGCACTAGCTGTTACCACCTTGAATATCTCTGTAATTATCGACGTCACAAAAAAATGTTTGAAACAAAAGTTGTACCGTACGAAAGGGGTCATCAAATGCGACCATTTTTTTTATCTCAGTGGAGGCGCTGTCGCACAGTAAAGGTCACCTCCACTTTTTAAAATGGGACGGTACATTTTTTTCAACTATCTTGAAGAGCATCAAAAACTGCATAAAAAACATTTAGTGGTTAAAGTCGTTCAAGGTCATTTAAGATCAAAAAGTGACATGAACTTTATTTTTATGTGAAATTATCTTTATTCACAGTAGATTTTCAAAGTGATTGCCATTGGAATGAATGCAGTATTGCAATCTCCTCATCACGGATTGTGTAGAATTTCTTATCACTTCGGCACTTATCGGATCACAGGCTCGAAGAATTCTCTCACGCATATCATCCGGCGTAACTGGACGTTCTTTATAAACAAGATCTTTCAAGTATCCCCACAAGAAAAAGTCTAGAGGCGTCAAGTCTGGCGAGCGAGCCGGCCATGATACAGCTCCTCCGCGTCCAATCCAACGATTTGGAAATCTCTTTTGCAATTCATTTCTAGCTATCGGCGAAAAATGTGCCGGGCACCCATCGTGTTGATACCACATTCTGTTTCTTGTTTCTAAAGGTATTTCTTCCAATAACGGGCCTAATGTTTCTTGAAGGAATGTGGTGTACTTCCTACAATTAAGATTTCCTTCGATAAAATAAGGGCCTATGATTATATCCCCAATAATCCCACACCATACATTAACGGACCACGGTCGTTGGTATGCAACCTGCAGCAGCCAATGTAGATTTTCAGTTGACCACAAATGCATGTTATGCAAGTTAATATTTTCATGATTGGTCAATGTTGCCTCATCAGTAAATAAAATCCGATTCATAAATGAGTCATCTCTCTGAATCTGGCGTTGAGCCCATCGGCAGAATTCAGTGCGATTCATGAAATCCGTACCAGTTAATTGCTGGTGGAGACTGATGTGGTAAGAATGATATTCATGACGATGTAGAACACGTAGAATACTTCTTTGGCTTACGCCAGATTCCCTCGCAATTTGACGAGAACTCGCACAAGGGTCTTGATGAACGGCGGCAAGAACACCAATTTCCGTTTCTTCGTTAGTAACTCGCTTTTGTCGGTTACTTTCCCGACGGGTTAAGGATCCAGTTGTCCTCAGTTTAGTGTACAAAATTTGAAATGTACGGCGTGTAGGATAAGAACGCTCAGGAAATCTTTCAGCGTATAAGTCTCTAGCTCTCACTGCATTTTTCTGACATTCTCCGTAAATTAGAAGCATATCAGTTTGTTCTTCAAAAGAATACATCATTTACATTCGCTTGATTCATTAATACTAGTCTCACCATTCTTACTATCGGTATCTTGGGTCTGTTTGGGCGAAACATAGCACAATGTTCCGTGTACATTGTAGGTGTGGTGCCGTTGTTTACATACAAGACAATGGCAAGACTGCGGCGATAAGTGCCGAAGTGATAAGAAATTCGTGATGAGGAGATTGCAATACTGCATTGATTTCAATGGCAATCACTTTGAATATCTACTGTGAGTAAAGGTAATTTCGCATAAAAATAAAGTGCATGTCACTTTTCGATCTTAAATTACCTTGAAATACTTTGACCCCTAAATGTTTTTATGCAGTTTTCGATGCTCTACAAGATAGTTGAAAAAAAATGTACCGTCCCATTTAAAAAAGTGGAGGTGACCTTTACTGTGCGACAGCGCCTCCACTGAGATTGAAAATAATGGTCGCATTTGATGACCCCTTTCGTACGGTACAACTTTTGTTTTAAACATTTTTTTGTGACGTCGATAATTACAGAGATATTCAAGGTGGCAACAGTTAGTGCCTCACCCTGTATAGACATTAAAATATCCCGTTTTACAGCGCTCCAATTTGCAACATTTCGGCCATCTTCGACAAAACAGCTGTTTCCAAATCGAAGAGTACAACTACGAAATCCGGGGAGTCCTTTGTTTCTAATTGTGTAGAACACGCTTGTAGCTGATCGTCGATTTCATCAGCGCTGGAAAGCACAGGAGCAGAGGTATCTAGAAGCCCCATACCAGACTCGTATGTGACTCCTTCGCTAGTCTCTTTTCTCGTTCTCAACAGAGCTCGATACTCTTTCAGAAGATTTCGCCTATTTTTAAATGTATGACTCTGATTTTTTGTAGCTCAAGTTTTATTGAATTTCGTAACTATATCAATACATCTCGCTGTGTGCACTCCAGATGCTATTCCTATGATCGCTGTTACTTTATCAATATAGGCTAATCCCATTTTTTTATTGGCAACGACGGCTGCAAATCGATAATCGCTTGAAGTGCTAGTGCTGTAGCATCGCGACTTTGGTGCTTTGCTAGCCATCGTAGCATTCAGATTTTCGTTCGGATTGCTTGATGCACCGTGTGCAAATTTATCCGAGTTGTCAGCCAATTTGTCAAATATCGTAATGAGATTTTTGTGAAGCTTTGGGTCACTAAATCCACCAGGAATCGTGATGTGATCCTAATTTCCTTTGTCTTGCTTCCAACCACACCATTCTCCGCAATTCTCGTGGTTACTAAAGAAATGATGAGGGATTTGTCGAAACGCAGCTGCCAGAGCCACACTGTCGCCCTTATTTTGCGCCATCGCGTATAAAAAGCAACGATGCAGATATATGATTGCATTGCTCGTCAGTCCTTATGCTCTTTTTGGATGTTGTACAACTTGTTTGTGACACCTTTTAAAGTGCGATTTGTATCGGGCCATTTTACAATCCCATGATTGCTTGAGCTACGTATTCGAGCAATGGTGGAACTATCATCATCGCCGATGAAAACTCCAATCTCGCCGTTACTGCTTTTCAAAATCTGACTGTTATTGACGAGTTCATTCGCCAAATGGTTTTCCATATTCTTTGCACTACCTGCGTAGTTCAATCTACAGTCGTAATCGTCTGGATAATGATCCCTATCACACAGTCGACATTTACAATTCCGTGTGCCGTAGACTAATACTTGTTTGGTATTGTAACCAATTAGACCTCCGTATCCGTTGAGGCTATCATAGGTTCGACCAGTTCCTCTCTTAGTCCAGCCCATGTCGAACGACGCTATCAACCGAACCGGATTTTCCGAATTGCTTGATGATTTATCGGATACAATGAAGCCGGTTTGTACTTCCGTTCGCCTTTGGAGAATTGACATACCCGAGTGATGGTTATAGCAGCAATAAATGTGCATTTTTTGTAACAACAGATTTTTTATTCTAAATATTGGACCTTTTTTTCATTGTACATATCATATGGTAAAAATTGTATATATTTTATTGAAACGATATTTTTTTTATAATTCATGTTATACATATCTTATTGTAAACATTATACATATTTTGTTGAATTCATATTTTTATCATATATATTATACATATCTGATTGTGAATTATGTGGATAATTTATTGTATGTAGTGGTAATAGCAAATGTGAAGGAAAACAAATTTCGTTCTTTCCTTATTGAAAAAAATCCCTAAAACTCATATACATTCATTTTATTAATTGTTTTTCTGTATATTCAACTGTACATTTGATAATATTGTTACGCCATGACCCGCTTCATCGCACTCACCGCATAATCCCATCAACACTGAACGATACGAAGAATATCAAGCAGGGAAACGAAAGCCTTTTCTGCACCGCAACAATTATTAAGTCACCCCGATTCTTGTATTACCGGCGCAAAGCCTACACAAGACTCCACTCCAGCCCACGATAAAATGCCCGAGGACCAAGATGCCACGGGGAGATCAACTTTTCGACTGACCACCCCGCGAAATTCCGCCGCTCATGGCGCATGCCCAGGCCTACAAGAGGTATCCGAAGATTCTATATGAAAGCTGTCGGCGCCGAGAAGATGCATTTTCCGTTAAAAGCTAAGACCACCACCGACTCCTAAGATCAATATCCAATAATCGTAAAATCAGGAATACAAGCAAAATCCACTACGCGCACGGCAACGAAAGAGTCACCGCTGAGTCAGGCCACCCGTCGGTGGGTTAAACGTGGAGGCACCACCCAGACGTCTCAAGAACCACCCACAGCACAGCACCCAACCGAACCAAAGCAGTGGCACCCCTGTCCCACTTCCCTTTTACTGTCCAAAAATCATAAAACCTGGAATTCAAGCGGTATCCGCCATGCGTAACGCGACGGGAAGGTCACCCCTGAGTCATACGTACCAGGGATACGAAGGTCCTTCAAGAGCGCCGACGCGTGGAAGACCGTTCGAGAAAAGACCACCCCCAAAAAGGGGTTATAAAAGGAAGGACCGGGAACGAAGAGGCGCAGTCTTAATCCGAAGAGCAGTCTTAATCCGAAGAGCAGTCTTAATCCGAAGAGCAGTCTTAATCCGAAGAGCAGTCTTAATCCGAAGAGCAGTCTTAATCCGAAGCGTAGTCTTAATCCGAAGCGCAGTCTTAATCCGAAGAGCAGTCTTAACTTCAGCCCCGCGGCCGTCGATACCAAGCAGTCGGGCAGTCTTGACTTCAGCCCCGTGGCCGTCGCTACGCAGAAGTCAGTCACAGTCCATCTCCAGTCTCAATCGTTCGAGTCTCCATCTCGACCTCACAGTCGAAGTGTCAGTCTCCATCTCGACCTCACAGTCGAAGTGTCAGTCTCCATCTCGACCTCACAGTCGAAGTCTCAGTCTCAGTCTCAATCGCAAACCCGAAGACCAAGTCTTCGTGAACAACCAGTCCAGCAGTCACCGTCTCAGTCTCAGACTCAACCTTACGGCTAAAGGTACCGTCACCGAAGTCTACTAGTCAAAATCCAACAAGCCCACTGTACGTATCGTCCAGTCGTGTTTCAACTTCCAATATCGGTCGAAGACTCTCCTCAAAATAAGTCTCAACCCATCGCGAAGTGTTCAATTGCCAAATCTAAAACCCTTACACCACCACCGTACCTTTCGACTCTGCAACATCTATTGAACTATTGAGTACATCTAAACCACAACCGCTGTAATCAGTGGCCGCCAAGAAAACGATATTCCCATCTTAAACATTACAATCATTTCGACTATTTAATCGTGTGTAAATGTTGTAACTATTTAATCTCGTGTAACCATTGCGCGAACACTAGATACCGTTCGCCACACGTGTTAATGTCATATCTATTTAATCTTCATGTAATCATTGTGTGAACATTATACCTGCGGGACATTGTAACCACCATAATCCGAATGATAAAACGATACCTCCGGTAAACGAATTTATAACCACGATTATTAGACGACCATTGGAACGAACGGAACAAACGGCGAATTATCCGCAAATAAATAGAGTAAGCGAAGCATTTATGCAAAAGTCTCGCATTATTCGATCTTCCTCGGGGTCCAACGCATGTCCAACCGTCATTCTTCCCATATCAAAGACGTGACTTCCGTCCCTGGGTAAAGGACTAAATTGTCTTGACCCGAAAGCGAAGTCAACACCGTGTTGCGTCCTCCCTAAGATTCGATAAGTTCACGGGGACGTAACGCAAGAAAAATTTTGGTATGAGAAGTAGGATTCAAAACGCTCTCGATATGGGAAAGACAGAATGACCACACAAAGAACCCCAGTAAAGGGATCCGAAGAGATAAATCTGTTACATAAAGAGGACGGAGAACCCTTAGAGACATTCCCAAATCAGCAGTTCGACCCTCCGGCATAGAAAATCTACCAACTCTTGGAGCTAATCACCCTCACCTTAATGAAAATCATTCCACATCCTCCGAACCACGGAGATCAGAACAACGGCTAGGACAGCCAAATCAAAATCTTAATCAAATTCAACAAATTACAATCAGAAATATGCCTGATATTCCTGTCTCAATCAAATATGCCATTGAAGCCGTTCCGATTTTCGACGGACATAATATTCCATTGGCTCATTTTCTAGAAGGATGCGAGGAAGCACAGCAGATGATGCCTGTGGATGCACAGCAGAATCTTGCGCTAATATTGAGAAATAAATTAAGAGGGGCAGCGAGACGCGCTGTTCACGGCGTGAAGCTTCAAACAATATCAGCTTTTGTCAAATTTCTTAAATCGCTATACGCCCCAGCAAAATCAATTTATCAATTACAAGGCGAGCTCGGACGAAATTTTCAAGGAGAAAATGAAAGTGCTTTGTCCTACGCCAATCGCGCTAAAGAACTCGGGAATAAAATCTTTGAAGAATACAAAGCTAATCAAGAAGGAGAACTTAGTGCAGAAACAAAGAAAACCTCAGACGATGACCTAGTAGATTGTTTTATACGAGGACTAAAACCAGAAATAGAAAATAAAATAAAAAGAGACCAAACTTTCGAGGAAACAATGAAAAACGCGATCAACATAGAACGACAGTTAAGAGCAAGAGATGCATTACGAAACGTACGACCTGCAAGGACCTTCGATTCCCCAGGGCCGCAATATCAACCTAGAGATCGTATCCACCACATTCAAGCAAACACCCCAATCTGTCAACTATGTTCACGAAATGGTCACATCGCTAATCAGTGTTATAAATTCATTAATACATTTAAAAATCAGGTGCAACCGTTAACCCCACGAGAAAACAATTTCGCACCCCAAATTCAAAACAGTGGACTAAATAGAACCCAAGATATAATTCCAAGGGAATTATATCCAAAGAGGAGCTAATGAGCCCCGCGATGGAAATCCGCCTAATAGATCACCAAATAACGCTGTGTTTAAACCTGCCGTTATTTGCCGCTATTGTAAAAATCCGGGACATGCAATCGAAGAGTGTCGTAAAAGAGAATACGTAAATTCACTCAGGAATCAAGAAATAAGCTGACGATCCCCAATTCCGGAAAATTTTACTGCAACACAAAATTCCCCAAAAGTAAAATTCTAAGCTGAAAACGATCCAACAAAAACTTCGTTTGTGCGCAGTATCAGACATGCTGAGCCAGAGGAAAATCAAGAATGTCCTCGACGAGTTGCCGTCGTTCTTTTAAATCGCACCAGCAATGTGCCTGTAATTTCCGTCAAATCTCAGGATTTCATCGATACGACACTTTTAATGATCGATACAGGTTCCGCGCTAAATCTAATTAAAAATTGTAAAATTTCGCCTGGAGCAGAAGTAGACAGAACTGACATTATTAAAATCAGTGGAATAACAAAAAACTACGTTAATACATTGGGAAGAGTTCAAATTCGAATTTTTAATTCAACCGTAACTTTTCACCTCGTTGCGGACGATTTTCCAATCGAAGATGACGGGCTAATCGGGAGTGAATTCTTCAACACACATCATGCTGATGTATCATATTCCGAGAAATGCCTTAAATGGGGGAAAAATAATTTTCCATTCGTCAAACTTGAAACTATAGTTATTCCTGCACGCACAAGAGGAAATTTCTATGTACGCGTAGCCAACCCCGAAGTCAGAGAAGGATATTTACCTAAATTAAAAGTATCCGAAGGAATATACCTAGGGAATGCACTGGTTACCAATAATAAAGGCAAGGCGCATCTCTATCTAATTAATACTACGGAAGGAGAAATCGAGGTCGCTGTACCTGTTCTAGAGTTATTACCATATGAACTCATATCATACTCTTCGCAGCAACAAGTTGGAGGTGAAACTAAACCGCCCTCGTCACAAGACAATAAAAGGGTGGACGAAAAAGAAAATCAATATCCACTGAATCGCACTGCATCTAATCCAGGACCTACGACAAGGTCTTCTAACTCTGCCCATTTATTCAAAATCGATTGTCAAAATCCTATGGTAACTGAGACTACTAATTCAAGTGACCCTAAAAATCGAGTCCAACAAATACTAAATCTGTTACGCTTAAACGACCTCAACGAAGAGGAGCAAGAAAGTGTTAAGCGTCACGTTGAGGAATTTCAAGATCGATACTATCTCCTAGGGGAAAAACTTCTGGCAACAAGCGTCATCCAGCATCGAATAACTACAACGGATGAGCTACCTATCAATACTTGCCAATATCGCTACCCGCCCACTCTAAAAGAAGAAATCAATCGTCAAGTCAATGAATTACTAGTTGGGGGAATAATACAACCCTCTCAATCTCCATATAACTCACCAGTGTGGATTGTACCTAAAAAGGCAGACTCCAAAGGAAACAAACGTTGGCGAATGGTTTTAGATTACCGAGCGCTAAACGAGAAAACTATTACGGACGCATACCCGCTTCCACTTATCAACGAAATCCTAGATCAACTTGGAGGAGCCATGTACTTTTCAACTTTTGATCTCGCTTCTGGATTTCATCAAATTGAGATGCATCCAGAGGATCGCCACAAAACCGCATTTTCAACACCCTACGGTCATAACGAATTTACAAGGATGCCATTTGGATTAAAAAACGCACCTGCAACATTCCAACGTCTTATGAATCAAGTTCTAATAGGAATACAAGGCTCCGACGCATTCGTATATTTAGATGACATAGTGATATACGCATCGACATTGGAGGAACACGAACTAAAAATCGAACGGTTGATGAAGCGACTACGAGACGCGCAACTTAAGCTGCAGCCGGATAAATGCGAATTCCTCCGACCAGAAGTTGTATACCTAGGCCATGTCACCACTAAGGCAGGAGTACGACCTGATCCATCAAAACTGACGGCAGTCAAAGAATTTCCACAACCAAAGAATACCAAAAATGTGCGAGAATTCTTGGGACTTGCTGGATATTACAGAAGATTTATCAAAAACTTTTCGCAGATCGCAAAACCACTTACCACGTTATTAAAAAAGGAATGCACCTTCCGATGGGATGCACCACAACAGGAAGCTTTCGAAACACTACGAGATCTACTATGTCAAGAACCAGTACTACAATATCCTGACTTCACACAACAATTCATCGTCACAACAGACGCTTCAGGATCAGCAGTAGGAGGGATACTAAGTCAAGGCATTTTGGGAAAGGATCGTCCCATCGCCTATACTTCACGTGTTTTAAACGAAACAGAGCAAAAATATAGCACGTATGAAAAAGAAGCCGTCGCAATATTGCATTCAGTGTCACAATTCCGACCTTACCTGTATGGAAGACGCTTCAAACTTGTAACGGATCATAAGCCACTTGTATGGCTACATACGTCAAAGGATCCTACATCACGATTAACTCGTTGGCGTCTACGACTTGAAGAATATGATTATGAAGTAGTGTACAAGGCTGGCAAGACAAATGTTAATGCAGATGCACTATCGCGAAACCCATATACTGAAAGGATACCAAGGATCCGAACAGAACAAATTCACCCTATAAGTAAAAGAAATAAATCAGACACCGAAGAGGATGAACAGGAGGAATTAGAAAACGAACCATTGACTAAAAGACTACGAAGAAGCATCACGCAGAGTTTAAACAGGAAGGAAAGGAAAACGCAAGAACTACCTGCTCAACTACCCTCAAATTATGAATATATAGCTAGACGACTACGAAGTGTCGGGAGAAGTATTGGAGCAACAGTTACCGAACCAGTCAAACGAACCGCAAGGCGCATATTGAGAAGATTAAGAAATCAGCAGGGCAACGTGCAAGATCAACAGGACGAGACAGAATCAACAGACGCAACGCAGCCACAGGAAGAAGAAAAAGAAGAAGCAGTGACCAAATTAATATGCGAAGAAAGCCTCTATACATCAAGTGATGAGTCTGACGAAAACTATTTTGATCAAGTCGACGGAGCTTCGGAATTCAACATCAATGATGACTCAGAGGACGAAGAATGTCAGATAAAGAGAGGAAAAGATTCCCTTGTACCAAAAGCCAACCACTTGCCCATTGAGGTAAGAGAGCAACTATTTATGAGAAAAGACAATTACCTGTACTTTGTTTCCGAGACAGGAGAACCCTGTGATGAAGGATCGAAAGCCTTATACGAAAGACGAGCACTACCAAAGTTCTCAAATGCAAAAATCGGAGAAGTCCAGGCCGTGAAAAGTAACTCCAAATTCCACGTCGCCATGATAGTAAAGGATGCAAATGGAAAACTATTAGGACGACAGGAATTATCGAAAATTTGCAGTAACCTTGGAAGACTCTTGCGAAGAACTAGACTCTCTACCATCAGCGTAGCCAAAACCAAGGAAATTAATGGAATCAGCTGGGAAAACGTTATCGAACGCATACATAAGAACATCAAGGATATAGCAATGAAGTTGATAATTTGCCTAGGGCAAATCCAATATGCCACAAAAGACAAACGCGAGGATATAATGGAAGAAGCACATAACTCAGCACTAGGAGGACATAAAGGAGTAACCAAAACATATAATCGAATACGTCAACGTTATTACTGGGAAAATATGAAGGAAGAAGTACAGCAATTCATTAGCCACTGTTTAAAATGCCATCTAAAAAAATTAGTACGGGTGAAAACCAAACAACCAATGGTAATCACAGACACACCGGATTCCGCGTTCGACAAGATAGCTATGGACATAGTCGGACCACTACCCATAACAAGGGAAGGCAACGAGTATATACTTACCATCCAAGATCTACTAACCAAATACTGCTTAGCAATTCCACTTAGAAGAGCTACGTCAGCGAACATCGCAGACGCACTGATAAAGAATTTTATATGCATATTTGGAGCACCGAAAATAATACTAACAGACCAAGGAGCTAATTTTCTGAGTGACCTGATGAAAGGTGTGGCAAAAAGGTTCAAAATCAAGCAATGCCGAACAACAGCATACCACCCGCAGTCAAATGGATCATTGGAACGATCGCACCATTCGCTGATAGAGTACCTGAAGCAATTCATCGACAGGGACAATGAATGGGATGACTTATTGGAATTAGCTACATTCTCCTATAACACCAGTATTCACGAGGGAACCAAACACACCCCGTACGAGCTAGTATTTGGAAAACTAGCCCGACAACCATCTTCTGAACGGGAACCCGAGGAAGAGCCACGAACCTATGGGGATTATTTAACAGAATTAGCCACCAAATTACACGACGTTCAGAGGATTGCAAAAGGAAATCTAATTACAGCAAAGGAAAGGTCAAAGAAATACTACGATAGGAAAATAAAGCCACAAGAATTCAATCTAGGAGATAGAGTATTCCTACAAAAAGGCCAGAAACAGAGGAAATTTGGGGATCACTACACTGGCCCACATGAAATTTGCGAAATCAAGAGGGACGGAAATGTGAAAATTAAAGTGGGTCCTGAAAGTCGAGTAGTCCATCCAAATCGACTCCCCTTTTCACCTCTAGGTTTGAGAGAAAGCAGTAGTGAAGAGTAAACAGATTCAAGTACTCCTTAAAAACCCCTAACCATACCATAATACCCACAACGCTTCCTCAAACCCCACTTTCTCAACCTCCTAAACCACGACCCGACAGTCCCACACCAGATCATCCACCGGAAGGAAGCCATTAAGAAGCACCAAGAAAAGGAATCGCCCATACACCATACGCCAGGTGTATGCTTACATCGAAACAATCATAATATTTTTTTTTGTCCACCATTTTACATGGAAGTTTTCAACGATGTGATCAAGAATGTGGGGACGAATGTCCAAAGGAAATGAAATAAGTTTTGGAGTCAATCAACCTTATGAAATTGATTACCATGACGAATACAACGATCACTAGCGAAACAACTTCTATACCCCCCGAATAATAACCTCAAACATATCTCCACAAGTATCCTCAATCCCACCCAAATCCTCAATAACCTCCCAAGGAACAAAAGAGATCTCAAAAATAGCAAGAAATTAATATTTCCAAAACCTTGTAAATTGAAGCAGAATTGTTCATAAAACAATGAATGAACCCAAGGATGCAGATCTCGAGACCCACATCAGAGGCGGAGAAATCAAGATGCCGCGGCAGAGGATAAGAGGGAACTTGTCGTCTTAACGACCCTGGAGCTTGTTCTTCAAGGCATCAGGACCAGGGCTACATTCTAACGCGACCCCGTAGTGAAGCCGTACCAGCTCATTTCATAAGCCGACCTTCTGAACTTCCAGTCACGCCTGGGTAGCAATAAGCATCAAAAACGCAGGCGACATCAGGAGACCAGTCCTATTCGAAGCAATGGAGGCACTACGGAAAAACTACATGGAAACTATCAACCAGACGAGGTAACGCTTCCAAGACGTGAGTCCGAAAAACTAAATCGCACGAGGTCGTGCGAACGGTCATTGCTATCATGCCCGCAATGCCCGATCTCAAGGGAGGAGGTGTTAAGTCATGACCCGCTTCATCGCACTCACCGCATAATCCCATCAACACTGAACGATACGAAGAATATCAAGCAGAGAAACGAAAGCCTTTTCTGCACCGCAACAATTATTAAGTCACCCCGATTCTTGTATTACCGGCGCAAAGCCTACACAAGACACAAGCCTACTCCAGCCCACGATAAAATACCCGAGGACCAAGATGCCACGGGGAGATCAACTTTTCGACTGACCACCCCGCGAAATTCCGCCGCCCATGGCGCATGCCCAGGCCTACAAGAGGTATTCGAATATTCTATATGAAAGCTGTCGGCGCCGAGAAGACGCATTTTCCGTTAAAAGCTAAGACCACCACCGACTCCTAAGATCAATATCCAATAATCGTAAAATCAGGAATACAAGCAAAATCCACTACGCGCACGGCAACGAAAGAGTCACCGCTGAGTCAGGCCACCCCTCGGTGGGGTAAACGTGGAGGCGCCACCCAGACGACTTAAGAACCACCCACAGCACCGCACCCAACCGAACCAAAGCAGTGGGACCCCTGTCCCACTTCCCTTTTACTGTCCAAAAATCATAAAACCGGGAATTCAAGCGGTATCCGCCACGCGTAACGCGACAGGAAGGTCACCCCTGAGTCATACGTACCAGGAATACGAAGGTCCTTCAAGAGCGCCGACGCGTGGAAGACCTTTCGAGAAAAGACCACCCCCAAAAAGGGGTTATAAAAGGAAGGACCGGGAACGAAGAGGCGCAGTCTTAATCCGAAGAGCAGTCTTAATCCGAAGAGCAGTCTTAATCCGAAGCGTAGTCTTAATCCGAGGCGCAGTCTTAATCCGAAGAGCAGTCTTAACTTCAGCCCCGCGGCCGTCGCTACCAAGCAGTCGGGCAGTCTTGACTTCAGCCCCGTGGCCGTCGCTACGCAGAAGTCAGTCACAGTCAATCTCCAGTCTCAATCGTTCGAATCTCCATCTCGACCTCACAGTCGAAGTGTCAGTCTCCATCTCGACCTCACAGTCGAAGTCTCAGTCTCAGTCTCAATCGCGAACCCGAAGACCAAGTCTTCGTGAACAACCAGTCCAGCAGTCACCGTCTCAGTCTCAGACTCAACCTTACGGCTAAAGGTACCGTCACCGAAGTCTACTAGTCAAAATCCAACAAGCCCACTGTACGTATCGTCCAGTCGTGTTTCAACTTCCAATATCGGTCAAAGACTCTCCTCAAAAGAAGTCTCAACCCATCGCGAAGTGTTCAATTGCCAAATCTAAAACGCTTACACCACCACCGTACCTTTCGACTCTGCAACATCTATTGAACTATTGAGTACATCTAAACCACAACCGCTGTAATCAGTGGCCGCCAAGAAAACAATATTCCCATCTTAAACATTACAATCATTTCGACTATTTAATCGTGTGTAAATGTTGTAACTATTTAATCTCGTGTAACCATTGCGCCTATAGTAGATACCGTTCGCCACACGTGTTAATATCATAACTATTTAATCTTCATGTAATCATTGTGTGAACATTATACCTTCGGGACATTGTAACCACCATAATCCGAATGATAAAACGATACCTCCGGTAAACGAATTTATAACCACGATTATTAGACGACCATTGGAACGAACGGAACATACGGCGAATTATCCGCAAATAAATGGAGTAAGCAAAGCATTTATGCAAAAGTCTCGCATTATTCGATCTTCCTCGGGGTTCAACGCATGTCCAACCGTCATTCTTCCCATATCAAGGACGTGACTTCCGTCCCTGGGTAAAGGACTAAATTGTCTTGACCCGAAAGCGAAGTCAACACCGTATTGCGTCCTCCCTAAGATTCGATAAGTTCACGGGGACGTAACAATATTCAACTGTACATTTGATAATTTGATTGTGTATTTGCAAACATTGTCGTATTAATCTAGTTTCTGTACAGTCAGCTAAATATTGTCATAATTCAATTGAATATTTCTATCGATTAATTATTGTGTAATCGTTTTATACGAACGAAAAATTGAAAATAATTTTGCGTAAAATATCGTTTGCGTCGAACGACTATAGTATAATGTAAATATATAAATCGTGGCATCGTTAGCCATAGTACAAACATCGAATTTAATGTATGTTTCACAGTATTTGTGTCTAAATCACCGATTATTCACAGCATTTTCTGGAGGGCTGTCGCATTCTCAATTGTCAGCTCTTTTTCTGCAACTGTGGTGATACATATTTTTCCCTTCCATCGCGAGAATTTTTTACCCGGGCCGACATTCATGGTTGACAGCAACCCCAGCCGATGTCGAGGTTACGAACGGGGTACGTATGTCTCTAACTTCGGGACACTTTTGCCAACCTGAACATTATTATACCACGATTTACGACGTTGCCAAATCGTCTCGCCTTAATTGGGCGACGGAAAATAATGAAAAATAATTATTCAGAGTAATGAAAACATATAATGTAATTATAAATTGTTCAAATCTGCGTATCTTTGTAAGCAGGTGTGAAAAGGTTGTTCGAAAACGTACGTTTAATAAGACGATTATTTTATAACTAACAGTCGGTAACAGTCAACCGGCCCCGTGCATAAGCATAGAGCGCTGCCCTCGTACTTCACCCCCGACGGCGAAACCCCATAACAACCCTAATCGAGTCGGGCTTGCTCAAAAACCTATCTCCGACCAATACTTCGAAGTCGGGCAAGTTCTCATCTCCGGAACACCAAAGAAACGAGTTTTCGCTCAAGTAACACAGGAAAAGGGCGCATCGCCTCTAACAAAAGAAGATTTTACCAATACTCTAAGCAATCTGAAAACATCAATAGTGGAGTCGAACATCAAATTGGCAGCGTTCTTCCAAAAACGCAACAACCTCAACGACTCAATGTCGACAAAAATAAACAGCAGTCCCCAAGAAATATTCATGGACACTAAAATCAAAATAAAAATCTGCCGCGACGAAATCATTGTTCCACCTGACCCAGACAAATCAGAAATAATAAAAGAATGCCACGAATCTCCAGTTGCAGGCCATAAAGGCGTCACCAAGACATACAACAGAATCAGGCAGCAATATTTCTGGGACAATCTCAAAAAGCAAGTAGAAGACTCCATTCGACAATGCGCCAGTTGCCCGAGGAAAAAATTGGTGGGGATTAAAACCAAACAACCTATGGTAATCACAGACACTCCGATCAGCGTATTCGACAAAATTGCGATGGATATAGTCGGACCGATAACTCCAGAATCTGAACTTGGTCACCGTTTCATATTACCCATTCAGGACAATCTCTCGAAATTCTCATTTGCCATTCCGCTGAAGAGCGCTACGACCCAAGAAATAGCCTATACGAGCGTATACGAAGGCACAAAATTCACGCCCTTCCAGGTAGTCTGCGGTAAGGAAGCCCGACTGCCCTCACAATTCTCGTACCTGGACGAAATTTTAACGTACGATGAACACGGGACAATTCACTCTCATCATCTTCAAGAAGTACGGAAATTGGAACGCAATAATCTCAAAAACGTGAAACAAAAATCCAAAGTTCATTACGATAAAAGAATCAATCCCGCGAACTTCCAAATTTGGACAAAACGAAATCGAAATCGCATTCGGAAATAATAAACGGAAAATAATCCATTGCAATCGCGCTGACTTAGCACACTAATAAATCAACCTCACAAACCCAAAACCCGGTGCACTCATGCACGACTCTTTCCAAATTTGCTAAGACCCCCGATAACATTCCTCTAACCATCGAACTCAGCTCTTGCAATTTAAATAAACATACGAATATTATGTAAATTTACCTTACATATAAGATCAATTATAGAACCACTATTCAAATACATGTTAATCTTAATATTGTATAAAATAAAAATAAAACGCATACCTACTTATTTCTTATTCACTCACGTTGGCATCTTCACGCCAGATAAAAAACAAAAATAAAAAGCGAAACATAATGGTTCACAACATTACGCTACTGTATCAGATTAACGGACAACACCACTGTGACCCCCTGTTTTTTTGCCACTTTTCAAGAATTTTTTTTGTGTGAAAAAAGAGATATTCGAAACTTTTTTTTTGTTTTGTTCGTTGTTTATTGAAGATACATAAAAATTTTTTTTTAATTTTTCACGCCCCATGGTGACGATGAGGAAGATCCCGTGACAGGTACTGCTGCCTCTGCAGTGGTTCGCGGCACGTAGCAGAACTCTCTTCAAAATCGATCGGAAAAAAAATACCGAGTGTTTTCGTTAATAATATGATATTTTGAAGAGAAGTACACAGGAATTAGGAAAAATATTGATTTAAAAAAAATAGGCACGCTTTTGAAATTAAAGGACGATTTTCGAACAAAATTTCTCGTCGAAAATAGGCTCTAACTTTTTTTATTATTGAGATATCGAAAAAATCCTACGTACTTCTTTAGATAATCTAGTTTTATTGATGCAGTCCAAATTTGAAGTCGATCGGATAAAAATTGCTCGAGTTCTGCTGCGTGCCGCACTCAAAAAAGTGGTTTTGAGAAAAACGCGTTCAAAGTTTTAGGTTTGTTAATTTATGCGATAAATTGGAAAAAAAAATTGTTTACCTTTAATCAGCGATGCCGGCACCATATAGCTGGCCTTCAAGAAGCGAATCATTGTCCCTAGCATCTTTTCTCGAACTTGTAAAGGCTCTTCTTGCCTCTTTTGCAGCGTCTGTGAGCGAGCGCTCCGCCAGCTCGATCCGCGCTGCGTCGGTTTCAACGCAAAAATTAAAACAATTTGGGCTGATAGTTATCCCCAACATCTCCAAAACTTTCATGAGGCTTCTCAGGCCATCATTGAATAATAATACCGCGATATCAGCTGCAATATCGACGATTTTTTTGCTCCTGGACTGACACTTGGGGTCTATTGTCCAATTTGATTTGTTGTAGCTTTCGTTGTTGTTTTGCGTGAAGCCGCCCAAACAACGCTGCAACAAATCGTCTCTGCTCAAATTTTCAAAGACTGGCGTAATTGCCTCCAATACTTCCTCAGGACTAGGCGGCTTATGGCGATATTCAGAAATATTACCGTTTGCGACCGCTTGCTGCCACGAACACCACGACTCCCTCTGGGCAATCGTCATGTTGTGGCTCACTATCTGTGGATTTTTTATGTTTGATAGTTGCCCAAATTGCCTTCCTCATTTGCAACATCATTGCTGTTCCTCCGAATAGCCAAGCCGTAATATGTGCTCAACTCGTCAATCAATTTTCCGGTGAGCTTTCCTCTGCCAGACAATCCTTTTTGTTTTTTTCACGATTTCGCGGAGGCGCGTCCCCATACGTTTTTGGACATGATCGATGCACTCTTTTTTTTATCTCGAAACCGTCGTATGGATCGCTATTCGATATACCTGCCGACCCTGAGGCGCGCAGCTGCGCGGGACCCCGAGCGTCACGGAGCGCTGCACCGCTCCACAAAATATTCAATATCTCCGAAAATAATTATTTTCTCGACCTGGGTCCAACGGCATCTTAATCTTAAATGTATTTTAGATTTTTCTAGATGGTTTTCAAAAAATCGATTTTTTGAAGCCGTCACAATGGTGTTGTCCGTTAAAGCGCAAAGATCCTCTAATCTGTATAAATCACGCTGTAAATCGGTAAATGATGATGCCCCACTATCGTGCCTATATATCGTTCGATACAATTCAAAATTGAATCTAATTGAGCGAGACGCTCAATCTCGAAGGAAGGAGGTGTTACGTCCAAGCCATCAAATGTTTACTCCGCCCCCCCCCCCCAAAAAAAGTATCATTGCACACGTGCACGATAGCGGTACCCTCAGTTTTCGAGAAAAGTTATATTTTGTAAACTTTATGGACGCAATAGTCGAAATATGCCACAAGACCCAGAACGGTAAATCGACTTGCATCCGCTCCCACGCACTAAATCACCGATAGAGTATAATTTACGAGCGAATGTGCTCCAAGAGAGAAACTCACTCAGGAAAATTCTCGAATCGAAAAAAAGCAAGACCAAAGCGAACACAAACTCTCGCTGCAAATCCCAAACAGACCTCCACGGAAACTCGCCCGTGACTCCAAACGGTCGTAAAACAGGCCCTCAGCGAGAATGATGAGAACACGCGCGCTAAGGTCGATTCTTGGAAATAGAGCAGCGATTGCGTCTATCTCAGCCACGACCCAATAAGAAATATAGAATCATGCTCCGCTACTCCGCTAACCAATCACGAAATTTAACGTAACTTTTACGACCGATTATCCAATCCCTAAAAAATGCATCATAAGAAATGCACTCTCCCAAAAAACTCCTTCTCCTTCCAATACCGAACCCTCGCCGTTTTTGTAAGACGAAGGAGCGTCACTCTGTATTCAGTCTGCGAATCGGAAAGTCGACTTACTCAGATAATACTCTGTCCGCGTAACCGTCTAACTTATTTTTCAATCAACCGTACGCGTCTTATATTTAACCGATACATATATACATACAAGTGTGTTAATAAACTCTATTTGTGAAGTGAAAGAAACACTCACGAGAGTAAGTTATTTGTCACGTCCGTAAACTTTTTATGTTTTGTTCATTAATATTAATAATTGGGGCTTTATTAACGGGTTTAACTTTCATTATTTTCCGACGACTCCGTCGCCTCGTGCCTCTGTGCGGTGTCGGGTGTCGAAACGCTGCAAGTCAGACCGGATGTACCCGACCGAATTCCGCTGATCGAGCATCGCCTGATCCGCGGAGTTCGACCGTGAGACTTCGGGAGCGTGCAACTTTCCGTGGACGTTGTCAAAAACCCCCACTGGAGTGATAGCCTCCGAGCTAATATCGGTCCGGCGGCGGTGAATATTGTTAGTTCCCATCTGGCCACGGACGTATCCTGGTGTTAGGGTGTAACTCCGATCGAAAGCAAGTCGCGGTCCCGGACTTCCACATCTTAACGGGTCACGTCCGTCAGTCTTCGGTCGTCAAAACGGTCTCGCGAGTACCACTTCCCTCGGTTGCTTCTTGGGCATGGAGCCTTACTCGCGCACAAAGCGTTCCGCGGCAACCATAATTCCCTTGCACTTGGGAGGTGGATACTATCCCCCTGTAGACCCGGTGAAAAAGTGGTTGCACACGATTATGAGACTTGTGCTAAGTGGAAACCATCATGATGGAGACGCAAAAATGATTAAATCTTGCACTTGGGAGGTGGATACTATCCCCTTGTAGACCCGGTGCAAAAGTGGTTGCACAGGATTGTGAGACTTGTGCTAAGTGGAAACCATCGCGATAGGGACGCAAAAATTATTAAATCTAATTCCGTACTACCTAAATAACATAAGAAAAACCCGCGCCGCTAAATCACTTAGTTATCAATCGATAGGTTTTATATTGTCAAAATTAGTGAGTGTGTGTATGGTGTGTTTGTGTGCGTACTCGTTTAGGCGCACCGACGCAGATGCGTCAACGAAATTGTAAGTCGGCTAGTATTAATAAGTAACCAACATATTATAATCAGAAGCGTCAAATTTCGTTCTGGCATCCTGCCCCTTTATACTCCCACAAACCCGGGCCCGTATGGGACGAACAGAGCAGCTCACAATAATAATATTTTTCTCGGTTTTATCCGGGGTACCGTTCGGTACGTAAGATATTCGATCGAAGTATCGGGCGAACCTCAACCTCAAACCACAACACGGACCTTGAATCGTCTAAATCCAATTGTTATTAAATTGTGGTCGGAACTCGCGCGGAAACCAATTAAGACTCACAGCGCAATCCACTTCTCTTCAAAATTCGCGCACAATTTCGGCAACCTCGCGAGTCCATTCTAAATCTCCCTCCGGGACGTAAGAAATGCTCGAGCTTTGTTTGTTTGTTCAGACTGTGGAAAACTTTTAAACGTTTTTACACAGCCTCATCAGAAATTTACGACCTCAATTTGCCAAAAGAAGACTCCCCAAAAATACAAATAAATAAGTGAAAAATATAAATACATACAACTAGATCGTATTTGAAATATTTTTGTAGTAAAGTTCCGGTCTCCTCTTACATTCTCACAATCCAATTTTTTTCAAAGCTTTCGTACCACTTCAAATTATCCCATCTTTTACGTCCAAACGTATGGGGTGCATTATAGAACACTGTAAACAAGTTCGGCATCAGTCGTTCTAAAAATAGTCAGAATTATTTAAGAAAATCACATTTAATGTCGAAAAAATTAATTAACCCTAACATCAGCGCTTATAACTCTGTATTCAGTGAGTGCGAAGGCTGCATGACGCAGTGTGCTCTCAGTGCTCTACAAGAGGTGCAAAATCTTTGCAGATACTTTTGTGCCGCAAACAAATTTCCACACCATGAGAACAAAAAAAACTTCGTTCGCATTAAAAATTAAGCAAATCTCACCTGTCGCTGTACTTGCAATAGTGTTCATGCGAAGAACGACAAGTGATGGAAGCAATGATTCGTTACTGTCTCAACAATACTGTTTATGTGCAAAACTCTGAGTAACATTTAAAAACTTTCTTTACAAGGATTCAGTGAATCATTAGAATATTTCTCTCGCCGGTGAATAAAATCACAAGTTTAACAAGCAGCTGGGCAAGTTATTCGCTTTGCCACTGCTTGTCAAAATTGTCAGGTTGTTCAGTGGTGAGGAAAATCTTCTGAAGATTCACTGAATCCCTCTAAAGAACGTTATAAGCTGTTAATAAGAGTTTTTCACATGGCCCGAACTGTGGAATAGGTCTTACACAACATTGCTTCCATACCGCACAGTTCTTCGGATGGACACTATTGCGAGTACAGTAAAAAGTGCGATTTTTCTTATTTTTATATCCCAACAAAGTTTCTTTGTTTTACGCAGTGTAGAAATTTGTTTGCAACACCAATGTATCCGCTGGGCTTTCGTCTTTTGCAAAGCGCAGAGAGCTCACCACAAAATGCAAGGTTTCGCTGTCGCCATATACACAGATATAAGCACTGACACGAGGCATTCCGTCGATCTTCAAGATCCAAAATTCATTTTAACAATTACGGACAATCAATAGGAAAGCTGATGCCAAACTTGTTCACATTGTTGTTTGTTGCATCCACAACGTTTGAACGTAGAAGGTAAGAGAGGCGGAGGCCGGAACTTGGCCCCAAAAATATGTTGAGCATGAACAAGCTTTTCGACTTCAAGTTATATTTTTATATCTTATATTAGGTTGAACAAAAAGTTTTGTCGCAATAATTTCAATATAATTTATTCATTTATATATCTTATACAAAACATTTCTAATCAACAATATATTCGCCATCGGTTCCTATGACACTCGACCATCTAGCTGGCAACTCATTTATTCCCTTTACCCAAAACTGCGGCGGCTGGGACTCAAAGAAATTTGAAACATCCCTTATGAGATCGTCGACGTTTTTGAAAGTTTTGTTCCTCAAATATGCCTTCAAATGTCTGAACAAATGGTAGTCAGATGGCGCGATGTCGGGAGAGTATGGTGGATGAGGAACGGTATTCCAGTGAAGCTCAGTGATTGTTTTGTGGGTTTCCTTTGCGACATGGGGTCTCGCGTTGTCGTGGGGAAGGCGCACAGTCGCGCATCTTGGCCGTTTTTCTCTTATAGCTTTTGCCAATTCCTGGAGATTCTCGATATATCGTGTAGAAGAGATCGTCTTGCCTACAGGGAGAAAATTGTCAAACATCATTCCCTTTGCGTCCCAGAAACAGCACAACAAAATCTTTTGTGATGATCAGGTTTCGGTTGGTGTGGCGGTTTTCCTCCGATAGGAAGCCAGTAGGCTAGACGCGTTCTGTAATCATACAAGACCCAGCTTTCATCTCCCGTCACAAGATCTTCTAAAAACTCCTTGGGATGATGGCGAAGCAGGAGAGACTGGCAGATGGTCACGCGGCAGTTCTTATTGGCGTCGGTGAGACGGTGTGGTATCCATTGAGCTAGACCCTTCCTGTATCCCAAGTTGTCTAAGTGATTTACTATTGAGGGTCGGGTGCAGCCAAGTTCTCTTGTTAGCTCGTGCGTACTTGCTTCCGGTGTTTCTTTGATGCAGCGGAGTAATGCGTCTTCATCGATGGTCGACGGTCGTCCGGAACGTTCCTTATCTTCAAGGCTGTGTCTCCAGATTTAAAATGATTGAACCAACGCTGGACTGTTCGATGAGAAACTACGTTCTCGCTGAATGCATCCTGAATATTTTTAGCAGTTGTGCTTGTGGTTCGTACCGCACCGCCACTCGTAAAATATGATCGCTCAAAGTTGCTCCTGCGAGATCGAAGTCATTTCTGTCCACTAAAACGCGCGCTCGTCCTCTTATGCTTTGTCACGCGGAAGAGTAGAAAACATTCTAGAATATTCTCGACATAGCTCGATGTCATATCGCGTCAATAGGTAAAAAAACATTTGAAAAATGTTTGCGACAACACTTTTTTATGAACCTTATATCATGGCATATGGTTAAACGGATGCGCAGAGTGACGAAATTCGTTATAAGAGAAAAATATACAAGCAATGTAAATGCGTAACCTCGAAATCGCTCGGTAAATACGCTACCCAGATGACTCGCATGATGAATCCCGTCGGTTCAATCATGAAATGAAAACCCATTTCCCCAACAACCCTTTTCAAAAAATCATTTTACACTTTTATTGAAACACATTTGGAGTATAACAGGACTGATTCTAACTCAGGGATCTCAAGGGGGAGCGGGGCGGGGGTCTCCAGCGCGGGGACCGAGGGCAGACGTCACGCGGCGTGGAGGGGGGTCGCAGAGAGGGGGTCTAGCGCGAGATAGCCAAAAGTGGGGGTGTGATGATACGCGACGCTGAGCGATAGGGGGGTGGGGCGTTGATACCATAAGGCGGCGGGTAAACGTTGAAAGCGCATAAAATAATGTGAGTTATTATAATCATTAAAATTGTTTCCGTATTATCGATGCAGTCGGAGCATTTTTTTTGTGACGTCGCAGGAATTCCATACAAAGAACAATTTAGATACGCATGTGCACGTGCGCGCGCGCGCGCGCGCGTGCGTGTGTGTGTGTGTGTGTGTGTGTGTGTGAGAAAGAGAGAGAGAGAGAGAGAGAGAGAGAAACAACTATGAGTGGCTAGAAATTTTTTCGCTAATATAAAGAAACTGTAGATGCCATATGAAGGGCAGCCTTTCAAAGTGCCATAAAATGATTTACTTATTGTATGCAGCTGCGGCTATGAGAGGAGTCATTGTTCCAAAAATCAGATTTTAATCTCACCGAGATCTTGGTTTCATTCCGAAATATAACGTCAAAATGTTCACATGTGCGAGTATGTATGCAGTGCATCCGGCCAAACACCCCCTGGACTTGACCAAAAACGAGCTCGAACAAGTTCCAAAGGTCATGCTCCTAAAATATTGGGGTCATTATATTGGTTTATTGTGGGATCGTTTGCGAGAACATCATCGCAACGAGAGTGAAGTGATATCATATCTTCCATGCATGGAGCATTATAATACGCCACAAATGACAGAGCACATTGATGGCCCCCCACCTCAACGTCCAGACTGTGGAAAATGTCACGAGGTGGGAAACTTTCCACGTGGGAGGAGGACCGCGTTCCACGAACGTGTTTAAACCCGTTTTTCATTATTGGAAAAGTGGGGAGAAGTTAGAAAATTTGAATGGTGGGGTTACAAAACGAGGGAGCTTATAATGTCATGGACCAAGCTCAGACTGCACTATTCCGCCGCCACATCAACATCTCCTTAAATAACATTGACAATTTTCTGAAAACAGAAAAGTGTGGAAAATGGATTTTACGAGTATCAACAAAATCAGCCTGATGGCGGAATTCCTTCCAACGAAGAAACTGTCAGAACTCCGCGTTCACTCGGATCATCGAATCTCTGACATGAGGGCCGTGCAAACCAAGTTGGGGAAACGCTACATCGCGAACATCGCGGATGAGTTCACTGTCTTCTTACCAGCACGACTTGTGAAGGCCTTTGACGAAGATTTGGAAACGTTCGAGCGTATGCGACAAGCGGCACGTGATCATCATCTCTGGATGACATACAAAGGTGGAAAATACAACAGCATGGACTTTTTCCAATTCTGTGCACCCATGGTGGAAAAGACGAAATTCGTTGGAACACCATCGTCGAACAGCTGTCTGTATCATCGAGAGCATACAGCAACTGGCGCGCTATGGTCAACTCGACATGCAGTTGCGGAAAATACAACACCGTCAAGTTCCATCGTCTCCGAGCATGGTGGAAAAGACCAAATTCGTTGGGCAGCATCGTTGAGTGCAACAGCCGTCCGCATCACAGTCGTCTCGTCATCGCTTTCAAAGTTTTTAGTGTTGACTATGTAAAAGTGTATTAAAAAAAAAAACGGTTTTATTGAAATGTAAAAGAAGGAGAAATTCAATGAGGTTTCATCGGAGAATAAATGAAGAATATAAATGGTATATATTTTCATCGAAATGTTTTTTATTCATTTAAAATTCATTCCTCGCTCACACAATGCTGCGTATACCAGCTTTTCAGCGATTTTACATTGTCATGAGCGCAGTTGTATTTCGTGTCGAAGGAATGATGGGGGCATTTGGAGTTTATGATTTTCGGCAACTTCTGCAGCGATGGACAGTCCAGAATCTTCAAGTCGATGACGTTTGTTGCGGGATCCGTGAATCTTGATAGCCATGAGCATTTCTCGAATCCCTTCGCATGGATCGTGGGAGCTCCTTGCAAGACTTCTCGAATTGTCTTTCTAGCAGCCTCGTATGGTATGCCGCTGTCATCCCAGCATATTCCATGGAAATTGCGTTCCAGCCACTTGCTTGTCATTTTGTACTTGGCCGGTAGAGAGTCCCATGCAAATGGTGCGTCGAAGGCGAGCGTCAGCGGTTCAGCATCCTTGTCGTGGAGTTTGACGATGGACATCTCCTTTAGGACAAATTTGTTCGTGGGTCTCTTGAAGCCCTGCACATCGATGATAAGCTCCATGTTGACTGATGCGGGTGCGAATCATCAGCATGATTTTATACCAATTTTTTAACCCCACCACTGATTGGATTGTACTCGACAATACGATCATGAAGGATCATGAAGTATGCCAAAGTTTGTGGCGGAATATTGTTTTTCAATTCACACTCAAGGCGCACGTCCACAGGGCCCGACTTGAGAGAATCGTTTTGCTTTGAACAGTCAATGACAACGAGGAGGGCTGTTTCCAAAAATTCCATCCTGCTCAGCCATGGTTCAGCCTCTTTGTTATAATAGGGCAGTTGAAAGTTTGCATACATCTCGTAGAGTAGAGCATATTGACTTTGATCAATGTTCAAATTCAAATTTCCATATGGCTAACATTGTGAGTTGTGGTATAGTTTGACATCACTCATGTTACAATGATCAAAGTGGCTCGCATTGTGTTGTTTCTTATTTTTCCGTCCCGTCTGCCGCGCGAGAATGACATATCGTGGTTTCTCCAGCTGATTCGAGGTTTTCACAGACCGCACGTGTTTGGAGGTGGTAGGCAGCAACTGATATTCATACAGTTCCCATGTTCGAAAACTCATGGAGATTGGAGCGTCTTTGGCAAGGAACTTTAACAGTTGAATTTTTCGCTCATCCGAGACTGTTACATATGGTACGAGCCATTCTATTTTATGCAATACGAGTTTGTAGTCTTCGGCGGCCGTTTATACAATGGCATTATCATCGGTCTTTAATCTCGTGAGAATCAACTCATGCTTGGCATTCACAACAATTTTACGATAATCTTCGGCAAAACCGAGGAGCATGCTGAGCGGTAGACAGTCATCAAAGTTTCCCGATACATCTACAATCTGCTTGGTCTCTTCGACATCGAGCCATTTAGTGTTCTCGAGCATAGAACTTTTGGCCGGTGAGAGAGATGAATATCCCTTCAATACACTCGTAATGCCGACATTCTTATTACGATCGATTTCTATGGCATTCAATTCATATCGCACTTCTTCAAACAAATGACAAATGGCATTATTGACGAGACTCTTTGGAGTGGTTCGCGCCCCATCGGGGTTGGCTAATTTCCCACATATGTGTAGGGAACTCTTGCTTGGCAGGATGGAGAGGTCTTGATGTTGGATGGCAATACGAATTTCATAGCTATTATTGAAGGTTGAAGATGCATATGGCTGATGAGCGTGAATCTCACAATGGATAATGGATTCATCAAAGACCACGGGCGTTTGAATGTTTACAATTTCTTCTTCCATTTCACGCACCAGATGCATAGAGCACAGACTAAATAATTTTTTACACGCTTTCGCCACGTACTTTGAGACCCAAATTCTTCAAGAGTACCACGTTTTGAGGTGTTAGCACTCTGGGCACTGGCCGACGACTGATGGTATTTATCCATGATCGTTTATTGTTATTGAAATATCTATTGAAAACTATACCCATCACGACTTTATATGCAGGCGTATGGTGATTACTTCATCGCGGAAATTTACCAAATCACCGTCCTGATCCACTATGCGAAGCTGTATCGTATCATCCGTTCGGCTCGTGATTGGCAGATAAATAACGTGTGAGGGAACTTCAATGATCTTATAGCCCGGTGGCACAGATGGAAAAAATTCGTGAATTGTGTGTACTTTTTGTCCGTTTTTATAGGCTCCAACGGTAATGTTGCACTCGACGCGTAGGGCATTCACTTTGAGAATGGCTACAGGAAGGTCAGATTCGTGTCTTTTATTGGCTTTCAATTTGCGTGCGGTGCAGCCTAGCAAATGGCCAATAGAATCTTTCGGCTCAAAATTGACATCATGATCATACTCGATCTCACTGCGCAGCGTATTATGATTCGGTTTAATGCTGATTTTGATGTTCTTACGCGTGAGCTCTGCTTGTACAGACGCCTCAATATCCTCTATTTAATAGCTACCCGTAGGTATCGTCAACACCTCATCTCCCACGTATAGTTTATCATGGTCAACGTCGATATTGGGAATAGAGTTGAAGGTTAACAATTCAACGAGACCGAGGGTATAACTTTTATGTAGCGAGAGTTCGATGGGGGGAAAGTACTGCGTCTCGAGTATGGACGATGAGCCAGATATGGTCAAGGTTAAGCTATCATCCACGGTGCTGGTAAATTGACAACTGAATTCTCCACGTCATTTCCCTCCTATATATAGTGTATATTTGTCTTTGTGCTGCAATTGTCGAGAATGAAATTTGAGACAGAAACGTCCTCATTCAGGCGTATCATATTCCTGATATCCCTTATAATTACAACTAACGCTACCAAGACGAAAATATCTCATGAGTTCGGAAGCTGGTGTAAGATTACCGAAACTATCAAAGTACACGACTTTCCATCCAGTCTTTCTGTAAGCGACCCAGTGTGTTCCAGGACCGACATTTTCATCCAAATTTACAATTGCTGCTGCACATTTGAGAGGTCCGCTCGCTGGCAATGTATCGCGCATGTAAACTCCACGGAAATATGGAATCTTCAGGATTTTCGCATATTTAAGAAGGTCCATGTCGGTGACGGGCCGGTGAGGTAGAGTTATTTCTAGTTTTTTGGCTTGATATGAAGACCCGATCCCTGCTTATATGGTTTCAGATATAAGCCCTTGCCCAATGCAATTGCTTCAATTTTTCGATTATGGCGCTTACTTTCATCTAATTCACGTTTAGCTGCTTGAGCTGCATTTACAGCTTTAGTTATACTAGCCGCACCACCTGACAAAGCACCAGCAGCGCTAAGACCCGCAAAAATAGGCACGAGGAACGGTAATAAACCACCAATCTTATGGGGTACAGGTAGAACCCGAGGTGTGCACACTTTGCCGCCTTGTGTCGTTACAGCTGCACGAGCACCTTTTAGAGCTGATTGAATAATCGTTTTTGGATCATTACTTTCAATCATTGTCTTCTTTGCGGCGCCAATTATTTTTTTCAAACAAACGCCACCCTTACGGGCCTTCATCCCCATACCGAATTTTCTCTTCGTCCTCATAATATTTGCCACACCCCAAGCATTCGCTTTTTCACCGATGCTAGCGTCTTTAGCGGTAACACGTTGCCAAGCCTGTTCAGACAACACTTTATCCGCCGAATGTCTCGCTCCAAGATTGTCCGGATGCTTCGAATATGCAATATCGTGTTGTTTTCAAGCCGTATCCAATGGATTAATGCCCGGATCACCACGAACAAGGCGCTTGGTCAACTTTGTGCCTGGTCCGCAATACTGATACTCGGGCAGATGTAGTTCAACTGGGAGTTTGTTGATTAGGCGGTTGACGAAACCTTTACCACTCTTGCCATGCACAATCATGTGTAAAGATAATACACAACTGATGGATAATGCCTATAAGAGTGCTATTTATATGATTTCGCCGTTAGTCGTGTGTGAGATGGCGCCCAACAAGCAAACTATCGGAGGCGGACTTCCCGTGATAAATTTCGATGGATTAGTCGATGATGGTGGGGCGAAGAAGCGGTAAAAACGTCATGGGAATTTATTGCCAGATAGCATACGTGCACTGTTTTGTGGTCCATCGAATTGTGGGAAAACCACCGCTTTGCTCACTCTTATCATCCATCCGAATGGTTTGAGATTTGAGAACGTTTACTTGTATTCCAAATCGTTGAAGCAGCCAAAGTATAAGTTGCTCGAACCTGTCCGTGGAGTCGCGTATCACCCATTCAACGCGCATGAACAAGTGATAGCACCAAGTGATGCACAATCCAAGTCTATATTCATCTTTGATGATATAGCGTGTGAAAACCAGGATAATGTTAGAGCCTTCTTTTCCATGGGAAGCCATGAGATTGCTGACAGATTTTATCTTTGTCAGACGTACACCCGTATCCCCAAACATCTCGTGAGCGAAAATGCAAATTTCGTGGTGCTTTTCAAGCAGGACGATATGAACCTCAAACACGTCTACAACGATCATGTTTAATTTCGTTATGACTTATACATGCTTCAAAAATATGTGTACGAAATGCTGGAATTCCGACGAGTATGCACTTATCACGATTGACAAGGATAGTGGTATTAATGAGGGTCGATATAGACAAGGTTTTGATTATTTTCTGGCCATTGATAAATGATTCATCGCTGGTGGTTGAAGAGACAGTATTGTGCACACCTTGACTTTAAGCCTATAGTGAGACCATTGGAGAAATTGGTATCGTATAAAAACGGCGAGGTAGTAAAGGATAAAATTAAGGGTGAAAAAGTGAGTGATAATGCTGAAATAGGAGATGCGATCGATAGTGTGAAAAATCAATTGAAGAATGAGAAACACAAGATTCTTTAAAATTGATATATGAGGATGATGATGATGACTCGCAGAATGTTGATGAATTAATCGGTGAATATCTCCTGTTATTACGAACAAATAGGAAGGCAAGCTTGGATGTATTATATGGTGTACGGAATCTCGCAAACAACAAGTTAATGATTGGGAATTCATTCTCCGATAATTTTCGACTCTCAACATATTCGTGTGGGTGATGGGAATTATCCGAAAACTGTTGGATTAACGGAGCTGTTGTTTAAAAAAGTGCCCAATGTCGAAACTCTCACACCGGACGATTTGAAAAACTACGAAAAGATTGTCATCTCGACGAATGCATACAAAAAATGTTACAAGTCCAATGAGGCAATTCGACGTAAGACCTGCCATAAATTCAACACTTATATCGCAAATATAGTCGATCATCATGTGGGAAAGGGTATGCCAAAATATAAGCTAGCCAGAAAAAACACCCAATTGGACTATATTTACTGGGATGATCCAAATGAGCTAGTAGATCATCTACGCTTACTTCTGGCATCGGAAGCAGCCGGAAATTCTGCGCATTCGAATAAAATCATATCGATTATCGAGGAATCGCGCGAAGCTGAAATCATTTATTAACTCAGCATCAGAGAATTCACGCATTCTCAACACGAGTGTCGATGTGTTTGGACGCCAATTAAATAAGAGTGCACTCCTCAGTAAGCAAGGTCCTCCGGGCCGACCTGGGATTGGGTTTAAAACAACCGCAGATGGCCATTATGACTTGGGGCAGAGACGATTGTGTAACATCGCTAATCCGGAAAGACAAGACGATACCATCACTCTAAGTCCTTTGCATAAAAAATCTCGAACAATCATTAAGAACATACGCAAAGAAATGAACGAGAGTAATCAGTTGCTGGTTAATGGACTTGAAGCTACGATAAGAGACATTGCAAAAACACTCGAGGCCGATGTCAAAAATCTACAAGATTTGGTGATTCGTAATGCACGGACCATTGCTGCACTGGATGCGCGACTGAGTGGACTATAAAATGAACGAGAAAAAGAGCGCCCTCGTGCTGGAGCTACATAAGCCTGCTCGACGAAATTATCCTCGTCGACACGTGGACATCCGGGGTTTGAACGAAACCTGGCAAGCTGATGTCGTTGATATGTCATCATACGCACGCGATAACTCTAAACATAAATTTCTCCTCACCGTCATCGATACTTTCTCAAAATTCGCCTGGGGCGTGCCAATGTTGAGTAAGAATGGCATAGATGCAGCAGCCGCAATGAAGTAGATAATCGATAAGAGACGACGGATACCGCAGAACTTGCATGTCGATCATGGAAAAGAACTTTACAATTCCACTTTCAAGTCTCTAATGGAAAAGCACAATATTAATATGTATTCAACGTATAGTAATTTAAAAGCATCTATTTGCGAGCGTTTTAATCGTACACTGAAAAACAAAATGTGGAAGCAATTTAGCCTTCCTGGTAATTTTAAGTGGACCAATATTCTTGATAATTTAATTGTCGAGTATAATGACTCTGTACACCGTACAATTAAAATGAAGCCTAGGAATGTAAATGTAGGTAACGAGAAGAAAATATTGCGGCAAGTTTTTAATAAGACTCAACCTCTAATGAAGAAGCCACAAAAATTCAAAATTGGCGATAAAGTGAGAATCAGCAAATTTAAGAGTGTGTTTGAAAAGGGTTACACACCAAACTGGACAACGGAAATATTTACAATATATAGCGTGAAAAACTTAAGTCCTGTAACGTATAGCCTGAAAGACCATAAGGATAAACCTATTGCAGGTGGTATCTACGAGCAAGAGCTTCTAAAAGTTAAATATCCCAATCTCGTGGAAAAAGTACTGAAGAAACGTGGCAATCGAATGTTTGTAAAATGGTTGGGTTTCGACAATACCCACAATAGTTGGGTAAATACATCTGATTTGTAGTGAACAATAAATGTTTAAAATTTATTTATGACTCCTTCCTCTCTGCCTAAAGCCCCAACAAGTGGCGGTCAAGTGTCGTCTTCATCTCCGCACGTGCTGCAAAGGATGAAGAGTCAGTTTTCCCCGACATCGCAGCATGCGTCCCTTCGGTAGCTCTTTTTCTTGCTCCTCGCATTAAAATTTTTTTTCCCCTGGAAAATGCGTCACGGCGATATGGAGGAAAATAGTGTGAATGAATATATGGATTACAAAAGGTAATCTTTTTTTAGTCTTTATTTTCTACCAGTTGAAAAATATACACAAGAGATTACGATGTTATAGAATATAGCGGTGTTAAAATGGTATTCTGGAATGTCCCCATGGCAAAGTGTTTGTGCTATTAGGTATGATATATCGCTTATCATAGTGTGGGCTAAGAACAATTTTTCTTTCGCGAATGGTATATACATCGTGCAGTGTGGATCTTATTCACGTTTGGCTCCGACACCCTTCAATCTCCTCATTTAAACACTGCATATAATCATCAAAAGATATTGTTCTTGCGACAACGCAACTCTTTACACCCTTAACTTTTTTGGTGTCCTTTTTACCATCTACTCTTAAAGCATACATTTTTGACCGAAGTCCAACAAATACAGTCATTATAGCACCATTGTTTTCATCCTTCATAAGACCTGGCACTTTCTTATTTACTAATGGAATATCGAAAACATTATCGATGGGATAATCACTCGTGTCGAACCGGACAATAGTTTGCTTCATACCTTCATATACATCTTCGCACTCAATGTGGTAGACAAGGCTATCGGTATCGGTGTACATTATCTTGCATTTTTCACGATACAACGGAGCCATATAATCATAGTGAAACTCATACAAAGACGTTTTCGATATATCGAGTATACGCATACCGACATATATTGGTTTGTAGAATTTCACTTCAAGTTTACGCAATTCAACGGCAATCAAGTTTTCGGAAAAGATGCTCCTACTGTAAAAGTTGGGTTTCGCAATCATCGCCTCGGCATCATATCTCCCCTCCCATGTTGTCAACAGTTTCACATCAACGTGATTTCGAACGTTTTTCATTGTTTTGCCAAATACCGCATTATTCATCAACTTATATAATTTTTTTTCAAAATCATTTTTTGCCATGGTTCTGAATTGCGTGTTTAGCTCAATGTAAGAACCTAGCCATGGAGATTGTTGGAATTGCAATATTCGATGGATTTTTGTTATACGGAGCCCATGGCGTAGACACTGCTGAACATTTCGGTAATGTACAATATAGCGCTCTTTGTTGTACAAAGCTGCGAGCAACTTTTCCTGCCGCTTACCAGGTGGTTTTCCACGCGTTGGACAAAACGGAAGATCGCTATGTGCATCGTGCAAATTTTGTGGATAATCCAAGTCTGCCTCGAGAATGTATCCCGTCGGCGACTCGCTTGAGATTGATGATATATCAAAATTTGACAGGTCGTTGACCCATTTGAAATTTGCATAAGGCAAAAATTGACACATTGCCCATCCGTACAAATTGTTTACATCGAAATACATGAGATATGATGAAGCTTTAAATGGATCGTGTGACTATATATTTGTTATTCGCGTTAGCATATCTGTTCGAACATTGACTCAATCCGCCACGTATACCACGTTCGATAAACATGACCATGTCAATGTCAGTGAGCAATTCGAATCTAAGACTCGTATGCTTCAACATTGGGTCCCATGTATACCCGGGGAGTGAATAGTAATATGCCGGGTCAAGTCTATAGCTCTCAATACAGCTATCACGGAAATTTTCAAATATGTCAGCTAATAATAGGGCATCCGTTTTCAAATATAGGTCGCTATATTCGCCTAACGTTTGAATGGAGAATTCCTTCCAGACATTTTCCGCCTGCGTATAGTCGCTCTCGCTTACAGTGCCACCACTCAATGAACTGTAAAATGAGTCAATTGGTGGTAGACACGTGTCTCGCAGCTTACTGACATCATCCACATATTCATATGGGAAAACACCTTTGCGTGTCAATAAATCGAATTGTTGATTATTAGGAATTGCAGATTTCAAAATTTTTAGTTTATCCTTGGTAAGAAACGAGGCTAATTGATCGAGAGAAGTATTGAGAAATCTGTACGAATCGATAAATCGCAGTTTGATGTCATTTCGCGTATCATTCGTGAGTTTCACATTTTTCGTAAATGAAATATACTTTTCTTTTGTTATGGGAAGTACTTCGACACTCCCGTCGAAAGCTGTAGCCACTTCCTTAATAATGAAATGCGCATCATATCCAGATAAATTGTGAAATACGATGGGGATGAAAAAGGATTGCTGAAAGTTCAAATTGCAGTTCGAATGCGCGGGGCCTCGAGAACGCCCAGTCAAGTGACAATGATCTCTAACACGTGTATCGCCTTGCGTAAATGTTTTCTCGCATATGTGGCAGTGCGTAGCGCGACGGAATTCTACCCATTCCTCACGTGTCAAATGCATCATGGGGACATTAGTACGTAAAATGGTTTTCACACGAATGGCTAAATTTTTTAGTTCTTGAACGAACCAGGAAATGCAATTATCACTGCGAGCCGACTGATATGTGGATAGGGAATTGTCATGTGAACAATGCAAGTAATACGCAGCATTGAATACTTTGTAATGCTGATACCTATTTGGATCGTCGGTTTTCGACAAGACACACTCGAGGTCTGCATGTACAACGAAGGGGAGACGCTGCTTCCGATCAAAGTTGTTGAAAGTGAGCCACTTTTTCTCTTCGCGTGGCAACTGAATGGTACAGTCGTTCAGCTTTCCACAATCCGTTGTGTGTGACTCTAGTTTCACATTCGAACTGAAGTAATGCAAGCACCTGTACACAGAGATTTAATTGTTTTTATTCGATCAATTTTTTCAAATATATAATTAAGTTGCAAATTTGATTGTATTGTAAGTTTACATACCGATCGCAGATATATTTTCGATCGCCCAGTTTGCTACGTTGCGAGCTCACCAGCCTGGATAAATGTTTAATCCACGCAAAATGTCCAACATTGGTGCCTGATGGATCTTGAAGGTACAGCAAATTTATATGCTTCTCCCTTTTGTGCTCACTAATGCGTATTGGAAGAGTTTTCTTCTTTTCGACGGTATACACATTGATTGATAAATTATTTTGTTGTTCGATTTTTTAAATTTTTTCTAGAGGCATGGGGAAGGCCGATTTAAAACCGTCGAAAAATGGGGATCTGAAGATTCACGATCACTGTTACGCTCGGCAGGGTGTAGAGCGGCGACCACGGACCACACAAAGCACGCATTGTCATTGGACTTTATATTTACTACTGCACGCCTCGTCATTACTTCATGTGGCAATTTAAGGTGGCAACCGGCACGCATTGGATTATATTTATTCACACCTATGGTTAAATTTTGAATTTTTAACAAGGTCCGGCCACTATCGCGTTCTTGAAATTCGTCAAGGGATGCTAGAGTGGGTTCGACAACACGTTATTCATACCACTCATCTAAATCAGATGTTTGAAAAAGTTCAAAGTTTTTTGTATTGACGCCTTTATTCGCGTGCTTATCACCTGCCACAAACTCGCCATTGAACCTTTACACTAAAATGTTGTTCAACAATGTTTTTCACATGTAAAAACACGATATCTCGGGCATCTTCGAAAAATTGACGTGGTTCAATATGGTTGCGGTTAATTACTGAATCAGTCAGTATGCGACTTTCGAATGCCGTCTCAATGTTCCGCCAAAGCAAACCATTTTCTCGCGCACTACATCCAGCCCCCTCATGAACAAAACCTTGACGTATCGAATTTTTCAGAGTTTCAAGTCGCGCTATCTGAGCGATTAATAATTGTCGATTACCAATTGTCAATCGCGGACGTTTATTTCGACTTTGGTTCTCCAACGATTCAATTAATTCGCTGTATTTTTGCTCCCATACATTGTACTCTTCCACCGAATTTATGAGTATAGCTTGTTCTCGTAGTCTTTGTTCTAGCACGATGCTACACATATTTATAAGTTTGAACAAAATGGTTGAAGTAAGAAACGATGTTGGTTTGTTGACTGCTCCATTCAAAGTGTTAAAACTTCCGAGCAGCAGCAATTACGTTCCACAATTTAAAGAAAAAATTATTTTCCCTCTTTATCATTATATTAGAAGTCCAACAGCCTCCCCTCTCAGGCTTTTTTATACCACCATTCGTATAGAGTCGGGGGATAGAGCAGAAAAAATAAAGCAATCAATATAGGGCCTGTGAGGGATTTTACGAGTTTTTAAGGACGTGACGTGTTGCTGACTGACATTAAACACCATTCCATATCTAGACCGAATATTCAACATGGTGTCAGGGGCGGGAGTGAGAGAGAGACATACTATATATATATATATATATATATATATATATATATATATATATATATATATATATACTACAAAATACTGGGATGTTCGCTATAAGAAACCACTTTTATGGGTCTCCATACGTTGTTTTCAAACGTGGTTTTATGGAGATCGTAAAATTCAATACTTGTGATGAGTCCTAGCAGGTCAGCCTTCGCCTCCACGATGTAGGGCCACGTTTTTTACAGTGCATCAACACCCTAGCCGGCAGTCGAGGAAGAAAAAAACATTGAGAACATTTTTTTTCGACATGTTAGAAGGCCATTTTTTTCTACCCGTCTCCCTATTTCCTACAGGCTAAGGAGAAAAAACCGTTTGCACATCCTAGCGTTGAAGTATGGAAGAATTCGAGCAATACCATCCCCACCATTCTGCACCCCCAATAGAGATCCAAAAATCGAAATCTTGGAAAGAATCGGGACAGCATTTTTCCCCATTCCAGTTTCCAACCTCCGAGACGTGCTTTTAAAACGGAAGAGCCGTAGAATTTAAAAAAAGTGCAATAACGGCTGATCAAATCCGCGAAGTTGATGTGATTGATATCGCCGAGAACGACGACGCCAACGAAATAGACGCTAAGGATGTAGACGATCTGGAAAGTTATATCGAGTCGGTAGATTCCGCGTATGAAAGTGAATCTGATAGTGCAAACCACGATGTGCGGGAAAATAGAATGGACATGCTTCAAATTTATTTTCTCGACGAGAACGTCAAATATTGCGTGAAGTATTTTTACTTCACGACAAATGGTCGAGCAAAGTATTGCACTTCGTGTTATTTCCAAGCACGGGATGCGTTTGGAGAAGTAATAAGAGTGTGTGGTCACTACCGTGAACGCTATGCTAGGATGAGGGGAATTTTCTGCTACGACTGTCGAGATCCAGTGCACCAAATAACTCCACCTGACATCTGTGCCACCTGCATAAATGTATACCATGCTAACTGTAAGTATTCCCATTCAACTTTGGTATCATTGTAAATAATGCCAATGTGTCACATAGATTAATAAGAAAAAATGCATGTTTTACTTGTTTCAGAACGATAGCATCGATGTCGATTTTTATTTTATTTTTCATTTTTATTATCATTGTTATTTGATTTTCAATTTGTATTTAAAATTGTTCCATTATTGATGAAAACGTTCTATTGCAACCATTATGTATGCAATTTATAGCCGAAAAAAGAATAAGTAGTTACTAATTATGATTCTTGTGTCGTTCTATTCACCACCAACCCCCCCCCCCCTCCCGTGGTGGGCATCGCCATCCTCCCCCTCGCCATGTGACGTCACACCCCCACTCCCGGCTACCTCATGCTAGACCCCCTCTGTACTGCCTCCCCCCTCTGCAGCGCCTGCCCCCACCCCGCAGCGTGACATCTGCCCTCGGTCCCCGCGCTAGAGCCCCGGCCCCGCTCCCCCCTGAGATCACGAAGTTAGAATCAGTCCTGTTATACTACTCACATTCTATTCGTGCGCGGTCCAATCTGTGAGCTGTCACTTTCTCAGCTCACCGACTTCGAGCCGTATCGATGTACGTCGTCTGCAGAATACGTCTGGAGCGCCTCGCCGAAATCCGCGAGAACTCATCGTCAGTTTCACGAATGTCGTGCAAGATTTTCTCAGAATCGTAAATAATACATACTAATTGTAGATACCCACGGATTTCGTTAAATATGTGATGGAATCAAATTATCAAGGTGCCAAAATGTGCGTTTTGAATGTGGCTACGCGGCTCTCCTCCTCTCCAAGTCGTGGCATTATCAAAACTTTTTATTTTACATAATTTCCATCGCGGCTTTAGTATGATAATACGATCTACTTTTTTTTCTTCAATTCAAGTAATTTAATGAGAAGATAGCCGCTCATCTATCAATTTGACATTGTCTGGTCAAATTTCATGAGATTCTGAAGAGCCGTTTAGGAAATCCGTGGGTATCTACTATCGAGATCTGCCATACCGACCGCGAGTGCGTACCATTCCCTCTTAACGTGCGGTTTTCGACTGTCATGTGGAAAGAGTTTTCGAATGCGCGGGGATTTCGACTACCTCGTCTGGTTCGTTTGTTCATTCGAAGGGCCATGCATTGCGAAGGACATTTGTCGGCTATGTGCCCTGAGTTTTTTCACAATTGACAGTTTGTGACGCGGGTATTCTGATCGATGTTACACCTGTCGGTGGTGTGGCCGAGTTTTTTGCAAATTTGGCAAATGACCGAGCCATGCTCGTTTGAGTTTTTTCTGCACTCGTTGGCACTGTGGCCAGACCTTTGACAAATGCAGCATGTAAGGGTCGCGAATCGACAGATTTCTGTAGTGTGCTTGTCTTTTCTGCACATGACACAAAATTTTACGGATCTTGACGGGACAAACGCTTCGTGTTTAATGGAGGTAGAGTGCAATTGGTTTCGCGCTTTAACTTCGCATTCGATTTTAATCGCGTGTTCGATCTCGACGTCGATGTTAGCATACGGAGGGAGTCGTTGTTCAATTTCTCCCTTTAACCCACGTTTAAAGCACGTAAGGAAGTAGTCGTCTACTGTTGTTGTGAATGCGGGGTCGTCCGCCCCATCATTAGACAGGTTTCGCGCTTCGATTATTTCCCTTGCCTTTTTCCTGATTTTTACGGTGAAATCTACGACACGGTCGTTGGCCGTTTGAAACATATTACCCAGTTCTCCTAATAATTGTATTTCGGATTTATTTGGTGGCTATAGTTTTTTAAGGAATTTGATCAGTGATTCTATCGTTTCGAATGTGGTCCCATATATTACTTCTCTAGCTTGATTTTTCAATTTGTTTCTAATTAATTTTGCTAATTGTGAGAGAAGATCTTGAATAGACGTTTGACTCGGTAATAGACTGTTGGAATTAAGATTCGATGATTACCCGGACAGAGTCGGGGTTGACAAAGACTCCGATGGAAGAACTGAGGAGTGGCGACGGATCGCCCTTTTTATACGCGTATTTGGTGTCTTCCTGTTCTAGGTTCCATATTTGGGCAGAGTGGAAAAAAGGGGTTTCGGACTTTTAATGGGTTGTCGGCCAATCATGAATGACGACGTGGAAGTATGTTCCTTGGGTCTTACGGACCGGATGTGCATGAATTTACTTGTCTATAGGCCAATCGGAAAGAGAGAATCATACGAGTCGGTTTCCTGTGGATTTTCGTAAGAAAGGCGCTCTGCTATGCGCTTCGTAGCTTGTTCACGTATTTTCCGTTTCCGTTGCGCTCCGGTTCTTACGACCGGCTCGAGCAGAGTTTTCCTGAGGCCCTTGACCTATGCTTAATCGCTACACGGGATAGAACGCATAGTCATACAATTTTTGTTGTGTGATTTTTCGGAGAAATCATGCCTGAAACCGTGTTCTCGTGGAAGTCGAGTGCACAAGGGGGTTTAAGGAAAGTTTAGTGACTTCGTCGCAGGACGTGACATGAATACGTGTAAGGCAGATTTTTTGACGATTTTTTATAAATTAAAACTTTGAACGCGTTTTTCTCGAAACAACGTTTTCGGACCGATTGTTGAAAAAAATCTCAGAAACTACTGAACTGATCCTTATGAAATTTTAACCACATATTCTGTACACTTATCGCTATATCCCGTACCAGAATTATTGCAAACATTTTATTTTTCTATTTTTTGGCAAAAAACATGCAAAATAACATGTTTCTTAATTTTTTTGTCCTCCATTTTGTTATTTTTGCATATAAATTAATATTAGAGGTACGGGATATCGCGACTGTCACACTATACCTAAAACCATTCAGTTTTTTTGTTTTAGATAGGCCGTTGTTCATATTTTTTCAACAGCGCACACCTACCTACTTTTTGAGAACTCCAGTTTACCTGGCATTTTCACACTAAAAAGTGGTTAAAATCAATATTTTTTTTTGTGCTATACGAATGTTTTTGTTAAGCCTAACAAGTTTTATATCGCTAAACATAACAGTATTCTTTAAAAAAATTAATAAAAATATACAAAGTAAACAGAACCCTTAAGGGATACAGCTTATCAAAATATGCCTACAACACCGGAGGACATGCGAGACCGCACCATCAATGCGTGTAACAGCATCACTCCGGAAAACATTCTACGATCGAAATGGTGTCTGTCGGACTGCAAAAATGTTTGGAGGCTGGTAGAGGGCATTTGAAACATCTATTGAAATAAAATATAAATTGGAAAATATTATTGGTATCGATCCGATGTTCATCGATACAGACCTTGAATGACCTTGCATGACTTTGACCTCCTAATATTTCTCATGCAGCTTGAGGTACTCCACAAGATAGTTGAAAAAAAATGTACCATTCCATTTTAAAAAAATTTTCAAAAATTTTGGAATTTTTTTTCAAAAATTTTCGATTTTTTTTTTTTCTTAAATTTTCCAAGTCACTAATACAGAATTGAGAGAAAAATGAAAAAAAATTTTTTTTTTCATTTTTGATAAAAATTATGACATTTTCAGAGCGAAATTCTTGCTCCTTTAATTTTTTCAAAAATTCGATCAAGTGGGAAAAAAAAACGGTTGGCTGGATTAAATTGAAACTTCGTAGGGTTTTTGTGGGTATATTGAACAGTAAAGGGCACACTTAACATTAGTGGTTTCCGCAATACTTTTGATTGGGCGCTTGATTTTCCAAAAAACCACAAAAAGCTCTTTTTGGTTGCTTTTTCATATTCATGTAACAATTGAAAAAAAAATTTTTTTTCAAAATTCAATTGCCAATCCTTGTAGAGAATTTATTCAAGTTTTTGAAACGAACCTCAAAATTTCTGTGCGATCATTGGTTGCTGAGATATTGGTAATCAAAGACAAAATGATCTTTTTCCATTCAAACACCGATATCTCAGCGAGAAATGCTCGTATCGAGATTTTTAAAAAACCAAATTAAAGCTGAATAAACAAGCTATCCGCTCCATATAGAGGTTAAGTCGAAAAAAAAATTTCCACGTCCGTAGATTTAAAAAAAGAACCAAAAAAATTTCGAAAATTTTTTTTTCGGTGGTTTTCTTATGATTACTCGAAAAATATTTTCAAAAAGAAAATTTCAAACTCAGATCCGAAAACTAGACACTTAGAGCTACAATTTGCTTTTTTTTTTTTGCTTTACGACCATTTTTGTATAAGTTACAGCCTATTGAAAATCCCCCAAAAATTTGGATTTTTTTCTTGCTCCTTTAATTTTTGTGCGAAGTGTATATATATATATATTCTTACGGTTCTTTCAGATTAGGACGGATATGGGTATTTTGATTCGACTGAACGAGAAACCTGAATCCATGGCAGATGTATGGACATGCCTCGGAGTGTTAGAGAAGATGTTGATTTACAGTAGAACGGGATTCGACAGCGAAAAGTATGTTTTTTTCTCGTTCGATTTGATCTAACGAAAGAATTAACCAATTAGATTAAGCTTTGATAAAGACTTTAAAATAGTTGCATTCTAATACCATTTGTGTTTTATCCGTATTCTATTATTATTATGATAATAAGGATACGTGGAATTAAAAAAAATGCTTCATTCATTGATGTGAACGCTTTGTGTGATGTGTTACTTATAAAAACGTAAAATACACAATAAAACCACGTATATTTCTTTTAAACGTCATCGTAATTGCGAGGGGATTTTAACGGCCGACACAATCTACAAGCGCAAGCAGCGGCCGATAGGTGTATTTTCTGTAAGCAGTTCCGCCACGGGATACAGAGAAGAATACGCCGAAACCGCAGGAGTGACAGGCAGAAACGTCATCCAGCTATTTTAATGGCGAAATTGACACGGAGAAAGTTTCAACGTCAGCAACAAAAGGTACGTAACGTTGATCGTATCTCTGTCGCTAGAATTATCATCAAAAGAAAATATTCCTGACACCTTCTGGATGCACAACTTTGATTTGAAGATTAGAGATTTGTTCATACCTCAAGCGAAATACTTTAGTCGCCGACCGTATACTTATAAGGGGCTAGGCCACTCTAGAGGCCGAAGAAATAGGCTTTTTGGAGATTTTTTTCAGTAAAACTACAAAATAAGTCGAGATTACAAAAAGGGTGTTTATTAGACATATCAGTGACTGTATTCAATAACTTTTTTGAAGCGATTAATTTCAAAATGGCGGCTGTGCAGCGTTTTCTCAAAACTGCATTTTGTAAGTTGGCCGGAAACATAACTCAGACAATTTTCAACCGATTCACTTGAAATGTTGAAAATATCTTGAAAAATACATTGTCCATGGAAGTACGTAGGATTTTTTTTCATACTGCATAGTTAATTTGTTATTGACAATTATCTGACGATTTTTAGGCAAATTTTTCACTTTCCAAAAATTTGCCTAAAAAATCGCTAATAACACATGAACTATGCAATATAAAAAAAAATCCTACGGACTTCCATAGACAATGTATTTTTTAAGATATATTCAACATTTCAAGTGAATTGGTTGAAAATTGTCTGAATTATGTTTCCGACCAACTTAAAAAATGCAGTTTGGAGATAAACGCTGCACAGCCGCCATTTTGAAATTAATCGCTTTTTTCTGAAAAAAATCGCAGTTTTTCTGAAAAAAAATCCCCAAAAAGCCTATTTGCTCGGCCTTTGGAGTGGCCTAAGGCCACTCCAGATTGTCGTTTTGGAACATTTGTATTTATTTCAATTCGAACCTCCCTGGTGTACAAGTTTACCCTCTCTCCATTCTTCTTCCACTTTGTTAAACACGAATGGCAGAGCGCTGCGTTCATGTTCCGAACTTTGAATGCTCCGACGGTTGAAAATTCCGAATTTTAATGCTCCGAAATTCAAGTTGGGGCCGGGTTGAAATTCCGAACTTTGAATGATTAGAACGCTCAAAACTTCCAAATAATACTACCCCGAGAGATCAAAACTGCGAAAATCTGACCACCGTCAAAACAATTCGGCTATGGAAGTCTTAAAAGTTTCAAATTTTTCAATAAATTGACGGATTATTTCAAGAATTTTGTTATTAACAAGTGATTTTACGTCAATTTTGAAATTTGTCTAGACAATGTTATACGTTCTACATTATTTACAGTCAACTATAATGTAGAACGTATAACATTGTTTAGACAAATTCCAAAATTGACGTAAAATCACTTCTTAATAAAAAAAATTCTTGAAATAATTCGTCAATTTATTGAAAATATTGAAACTTCTAAAACTTCCATAGCCGAATTATTTTGACGGTGTTCAGATCTTCGGAGTTTTGGCCTTTCGTGTAAAGTCCTTTCGGAATTTTGATCTTTCGGGGTAGTATTTTTTGGGAGTTTTGAGCCTTCTGATCATTCGAAGTTCGGAATTTCAACCCGGCCCCAACGGCAGGTATGAAACATAATCGTCTAGTAGATGTATTTAATTGATAATTAAGTTCATTTAGTAACTTAAAGCCTATGTACTTACCTGTAGATTAAAAACTCTCATTCATCTCTATTACAATAATTGAGATCTTTTGAGATTGTAAAAACCTGAAAGGAAAAGAATATATCTGTAGATGATTATCGTCTGCAATATTTAAATACTGTGTGATCTGAAAAAAGATTGAAAATCTAATAAAATTTAACGGTATCGGTATATTAGCTTCATTCACATTACAGGCTAAAAAGTTACTCATAAATGTAATTAACCTGAAGGCTGTGTGTGCAGCAGTCGAGAAAGAAAAATTAGAAGAGGAACTTAGTTCCCTTCCGGAAAGTCAACGGCAGGCTGTGAGGACTTGCTTCGAAGCCGCCAAAGTTGAAAAGTCCGCGAATCGTAGATATTCCCTTCAATGGATCTACGAGTGTCTCTTGATGCGCATTAAGAACAGCCGCTTATACGATCACATTCGCGACAGACAGATACTGCCACTCCCTTGTAGGGCCACACTCCAAAGATACATACGACGAATCAGTTCATCGGCATATGGCTTTCAATCAGCCATTTTTGAATGTTTGAAAAACAAAAGCTCCGGAATGAAAGTCACTGAAGAAAGAGGTACCCACATCACCGGAAATTTCTTTTATTTGCAATTTCGTTACTAACAAGTAGGTTTTCTGTATACGTACATTTTCCCTACGCCTGCAGTTTTCATTAATGATTAATGTGAACACAAAACCAATTTTACGGACCCTACCTTTGGCAGTTTACCTTTGTAATGATTGTGTCGATTACTTTCTCCTGTTATCTAGTATTATTTCTCATTGTTTTTTTAATTTCTCACAGTACACGCTGTTTTTTTAGCTTGGCACCGTTCCTCTTTTTACTGCCCCCCCCCCCCCTTATGGCCGCAGCCGACTTCCCCCTCTGTATTATATTCACCATGACATATCTGCCATGGGTATAGAGAAACTGCGGAATACCTATACCAATACAACCAGTCGGCAAGTCCCCCCCCCCCCCCCCCCCCAGTCATGGAACTAGTCTTATTTCGCCGCGAAATGCCGTAGATAAGCATTTCAGGTCGAAATGTACGCGACTGGGATTCGAACTTGCGACCTCCCGGCCCGCTGGCTTAGTGGCAAGTACGCTAACCACTAAGCCATCGCACCGGTCTTTTATCTGGTACTATTGATAGCTATTCTCGAATATGTGCTATAGATTAATCGAGTGAAAAAACTTTTAGGTACCCTCCTCATAGACGAGATGAAGTTAAGTGAAGCTATATCATTCAATCCACAATCGCTGCAAGTTAGCGGGTTTATCGACCTTGGGCAGTACACTCCGGAGGCGAAAAAAAACACTCGCGCAGACCATGCGCTTGTGTTTATGTTCCAACCATTTTGTGGGCCATGGGTCCATGTCCTTGGTGCTTTCCTCACCAAGGATTCTGTCACGAGTTCGATATTGCACAAATTGATTTTAGAGTGCGTAATTCTACTAACCAATTCGGGCTATCACGTCGACGTGGTTACCATGGACAGGGCACAATGGAATCGTGGTGTATGGAGAATCTGTGGGATACGGGATGGACAATTTCATTGCGAACATCCATGCGAATCGACCAAAAAGATGTGGATGGTATCAGATTTCCCACACTTGGTTAAGTGTTTCCGCAATGCATTTATTATGTGGGATTCGTTCCAGGCAAGTCATGATGCGTTCTTTTGTTCTATACCTATTGTTTCTGTTCAGACCATAATAACTCTCATCTTGGCTACCATCACATCTATACAACCGAAGTCTATATAAAGTAATGCGTTCAGCCAGTAAATGTGGAGTAATATTTTTATACATACTCAGACCCCAGATGGGATTGTTGAAAAAGGACACTGGGAAGCGCTCCTACAGCACGAGCGATACACAAAACCGAACTTGACGATCGCTTATAACCTCACGCCTGCGCATCTGAATCCGGCTGGGTATGAAAAAATGAACGTGCGATTGGCTTTTCAAGTGAGTTTTATATTTTCCACCACCTATATTTTTTACTATTGGTCACAATCTACGTTGAGTTGAGATTATCTTATGGAGAGAACGCGATGTAAAGTTGAATTGAAATGTTTTGTGCCTAATATGTTTCTAGTTGTTTTCGCTGCCGGTTCGGGTTGCGATGGAATTGTACTGCAACGAGTGTCCAGAATTAAACGACTCCAAGCCTATGCAAATATTCACTGAAAAAATGGACAAATTGATCGCAGCAATGATGTCGTGCACTCCGGTCAATGCTCTTCATCCATCGGATGATTGTCCCCAAAAGAAGGTGATTCTTATATCTACGAAAATCCAACGCGAATACTGATGTGATGATAAGATTGTGATATTACCTCATTTGGAACTAAAAGCTTAGTTTACAAAAATAATAAATATTGTTATTATTGTTTCGCAAAAGAAGCGGGGACTGATTTATTAAACTTTTCAATACGTTGTTCATTATCGTTCACCGATGGTGTTAACAATCAAAACGAATTATTAACAATGATCCGTCCAACGGACCTTGCATTCCATTGAAAAACGATAAACACAACGTATACATTTTAATAGTAATTACCAGTATCGTAATATTCCGTATTTTGAATTACATGCTAGTGGACCAGAGCACCTTTGAAAAGATTCAATGCGTCAACGCAATGCCGAGCCGATGAATAACCCAGATCTGCATATTTCTAGTGACGGTCGCAGCAGTGTTTATTCGGATATTTAAAAAAACTCGACGCATATTGATATTCGATTATTTTGAGAATTTAGCAAGACCATCAGCAAACACTGCGGATCACTCGAGCTGTATACGGAAAAATATACATCACTGCTGCTAAGGATCCAGGCGATCTCCTTTTTCTCTGGGTCGATCAGTTTTTGGTGTCTCTAGTCGCTCCGTCAATTGACAGCAAAAATTCTGACTGTCGTCGTGAGGTTCTACAATTAAAACAGTTCGTTCATAAAAATAAAACATTGGATCAGGGTTGGTAAGGCCGAAAACCAATATTTGTGTGATTCTTGAATACACAAAAATGTTATTATCGATCGATGATGTTTCATCAGCAGAGTCCTAGTCCCGGGCTATTCGGTATTGGATCTGGCATGGTCGTACTTTACTTCATTCCTGCTTGTTCGGTTAGTTTATAGAAACCGGATATCTTTCGCTTTATGAAATGCAGAATGAACTGGTGCAAAATTCTGCGAAAACTATTGCCTTGGTTTTATATATCCCTCATTCCTGATTGCATTCATTTATTGTCGTGTATCCAATTTTGGTGTGGAGAGAACGAGGTGCAAACATTTTCGGAGTTTATGTGAATGTTTTGTGAATACGTTTTTTGCTTGTGAACTGGTAAAATCATTTCTTTTTCGTGAACTGTTTGATAATTGATCTTATGCTTGTGCTCGTGAATGTCCAGGCGATAATGTATCTAACTTCGACTTGTGTGGTTAACGTTCTTTCCTGCATATAGGCAATAATGGAGTTCGACAAATGGCTGAGACAATGGGAAAGTATGGTGAGCGGCAAGGACATGCCCATATCCACGAGTACCTTGACTGGATTTAAAGTTACATTGGGCGCCACCCTCGAATTAATCGAAGCTCTGCGGATCGAATGAAACTACGAGTTTCTCATGACGGCCCGTTTAAACCAAGATGCTTTGGAGGTAAATAGTACGCTTAATTTTTTACAATTATCACAGCTCGCTTCGATAATACGTGTTTATTCGTCTTGACTTGCTCGTTTATTCACGCAAACTTGATACTGCTATTGTATTCTTAACCGAGGGCTAAATTAATGAACACATTTCTTAGTTATAATTACTTATTGTTTAATTCTGCAGGAGTAATAAACTAAATGGCTTTTGATGTGTGCGTTTTCCAGAGATTCTTTGGAATGATGCGTGGTGCCTGCGGGAGCAACGACCACCGAGATCCCCAGCTTTTTGTCCAAGTGTTCCGACTACTCTGTAGCTACTCACTGATTAAGGCGGCGAAAGGTTCAAACGTAAGCGGTACCGAATTACTGAAAGTTCTGATGCAGACCGAAGATTCCTTGGCTATGTCGAAAAAGCCGCGCCCCGAGTGGCTGAACAGAATTGATCGTTTGCTCGAAGATAGTGATACTGGCGGTTGTGATCGTAAGTCGCATGAGCAGGATCATAACTACGAGGCATCGGCAACGATGACTTGTTCAGAGTGGAATGAAAGTGTCCATGACTACACCTATGACGTTGCTCGCACGAGCCCGCAAGTGCAAGCATACATTGCCGGCTACCTAGTGCGCAGAATGCGGAGACGACTGAAGTGTGATGACTGCATCAACGCGCTCCAATCACACGACAACGAACCCGGTGACTCAAACCATAAAATGATCGACATGATGAACCAATACGGCGATCTGATTCATCCGAGTGACGCGTTATTTTATTTACCGGAAACCCTCGAGTCAATTGTTCTCGACGTTGTTGGACAATTTGGTGTGAAAATCGACACCTTCTAAACAATTATAGAAAAATTGTCCGAACTGAAAGGTTTACCGGCTATTGGGTGCGTGGATCATCATGAAGAAACGACCCGAAAAATAATCGATTTTTATATGATAATGCGTGGTCACTTTTTGACGGAATCGTTTAATAAAAATAATAACGACAGCCGTCAGCGAACAAAGAAATTGCCAAAAATGCAAAATTGTAAGCATTGCTTCGTGTGACCTAAGCTCATTATATCATTCTTGTTGCTCCTACATATCAAACTTAATTTCATTAAATAACTATTACTGGATTTCAACAGCATCATATTTTTTTCATGCCCTTCCACGTTTTCAGGATTCACTCTTGCGGTTCGGTATATTCCTCATTGATATCTGGTTTCCATCGTAATTTTGCGGCTACGGGTCTGGCACTCACAGGTCGGCTGCTCATGCACTGCAAAGGATCTTTGTACACTGGTGCACTCTGATCTAAAACACAGAAAATTATTCGTCCAGTTCAATAATGCAAGGATGTAGGTAGCAAAGAATAATACCCTCAATTTTGTCGTTTGGAAGCGTTCGCTAAAAGAAGGCGCGCTTCTCAAAATGATGTATTTGCTCCTGTGCCTTTTACGGCCATTAAAGTCTGATTGGTCATGCGTATCACAAAGACAATATCCTATCGCCAAAGATAATCCACAGGGTAGCGTCCACCGCTGTATTCTCGGAGGGTGAACGTCTTCAGGTAAATTTGTTGCATTTGTCGGAGCAGCACCGTGTCGATTCTCTCTTTTTAGGGAACCTGGACTTTGGTTGGGGTCTGGGGCACTGGGGTGATAGCGGAGCTACGTTGAATTCAACCGTCTGACTTAGTAGTGGGATTTTTATCGACCAGACATGTGGCGCATATCCTTAAAAATGGACGTAACGCGTAGAAGGAGATAAAGAAATTTTATCCGATTCACTTTAACTTTTCAGTTTATTCTAAACAATGATATGCGACAACTGTGAACGATTATGAAGAACATTTTATCTTTACCTTCGATTCCACAATGTCGTCAACAACGGATTTGTTTTTGGGCTGATTGCTTCTACTATGTGATCTCGTGTTCTTGTTCTTGACGGTGTCCTGTCCTCTTGGCTTCCTTATTGAGTTGTGATCGACTGGGACCGGGGCTGTTTTGCGCCCACCAACCGCGGCCGAATGTTTCGTGGCTCGTTTACAGACTGTATGTTTGGTCATATAAATGTTTTCATATTTCCGTTTTCAACTTTAAAAAATTACGCACGGGAACAAAGAAATGTATTGTTCAATTTAAAAAACTATGCTGCATCTATTCTTCATGCGTATTAATCACCGTAGCACTTCGTCGTAAATTTTATTATACTCTGAATGAGGGTTAAGTACATCAGCTGTGATCTGTCACAGATCGCACCCATGTTTACGTATATCTACGTAAACATGTTTACGTATATCTACGTAAACAGCACCTATACATATAGGAACAGCACCTATATGTATAGGTGCTGTTCCAGCACCTATACATATAGGTGCTGGAACACCCCAGCGCCATCCTTTCTCGTTCTCGTTTTGGGAACGAGTTGAAGGCCTCGCTGAACCTCCTGGTATCTAGGCTCCATGGTTTTGTGCGACAAAGACATCAGTACTCACACATTCGCGTTATAGCCTAACCCGTGATCAAAACACCACTCCTCTATACGAATGACATCACCAATACGGCTTCACTAGGCGAGTCACCCCCACCACCGAAATTTCATTGAGTTTCCAGATCTGTATGTATGACCGTGGTCACTTCACGTGGTCACTTCACATGGTCACTTCACGTGGTCACTTCAATTTGTCCCCATGCAGATGGGCCGGCGTAAGATTTTTGGAGTCTGTTGATCGAATAGCCGGTTGATTTCTCATTCGGCAGCCCTTCGTAGAATATACGCCTGAGATCGTGTTCTTGTTGAAAGCTAATGTCATAGAAAAAATCAATGACTGGCAGTGCTGCTATCGTGCATATACCCATGTAGGTTTTGCCGATCGAACGGTAACAGCCAATACTCGGACCAATGTTGGCGGGACGATAATCGATTACCCAATTGTACGCCAATGCTCGGTGGAGTATTGGGAGCCAACATTGGTTTGCCGATACGAGGCCCATGTTCGGCCAAATATAGACTCGCTTATCATTGGCTTGTCGATATGAGGCCGATGTTTGGCGAAGTATAGACTCGCACCGTTGGTTTGCCGATAGGAAGCCGACGTTCGGCCGAGTATTGACTCACCGATCGTCTGTTGACTAATATAGTTCCATTAAAGTTCCCCTAAGTTCGCCGTGTGAATTTTTAAAATTATGTTTTCGATTTATTAAAATACAAATCTTGCAATACGATATTAAAATTTGTTAAGTAGATATAATATTTACATAAAATATTGTTGTGCCCTAACTTTTTATGCAGCTGGCAGATGACTTTCCATTATTGGCTTTCCATTATTGGAATTATTGATTTTAAATATATTTATTTATTCAAATTAAAATCTCTTTAATATCGTCCAATTACTAAACATTTAATTTAATCCTAATAGATCTGTGATTCCGTTTAATCTGTTCAAAAAACAATTTAGTTGAATCCACTAAATAGTTCTATTTGATTTTTTTAATTTCAATTAAATGGAACTTTCGTCGAGTCAACCATTTTCTTATTTGATTGAACTAATCGTCTGTCTGTATTGCAACATACATATCAAAGGGATGTAAGGGAGAGAAGGTGGAGAGAGAGAAATTATATGTATATATATAGGTCATGCTTGAAAAATCTATAGCATCTTATTCGATAAAACTCTCTAATTATCACAATGATACCAACTAATTGATATAGTTTATGTGATTCAACAAGTATTTATAGGAATTCATTTAGTCTCTTACGCTATATCTGCGACCCAGATGTTGAAGCACTCGGTAGCATCGGGGCAGCGTGCGTAGGCCAATCATTGGCTACTACCGATCAACCTACAGGGGTATCGCTGTGGTTCGAGTATGCGTGCGGAACGTACGCACGTTCCTTTTTATACTGTTATACGTCTTATTCTTAGATTTATACATGTAATAAACTTGTGACGGCAAATGGGGATACTGGGAATAGCCGAGAGAAAAGTCTCCTCTACACATTCGCTAGGTTGTAACCCTTCTCCGGTTTAAGATTGAGCGGCCCGCTCAATTGCTATGAATGTTCTGAAGGCTATCTCAATATCGTCATCAGCCTATTATTAAGCGGTTGCGGTGTCGGTAGGTACAATCTTTCTATTAGGGTATTATGTAGACTATAGAAAAAGGAAATTATTTGTGTGCGTGTTTTCCTCATTTTTCATTATACATAGGTACTTATTTGCTTACTTTACCCCATCTCTTACTTGAGGAGGTTAAAAGAACCATGATAAAAAGAAAATTGCTACCATGATCAGAATTATCGTAAGTCTCCTCGTGCGAACTTAGGGGAAGGTGTGCGGTTTGGAGGCAGTGGCGTAGAAAGGGCTTTTGGGAGCTAAGAAACAGGCTATGCTAGAAGGCTTGACACAGGCTATGCTAGAAGGATGAAGTAAAGAATGCTTACAAAACTATTTTACGTGCTTTCTGACGAACAAAGTCGTTGATCACACTCTCGAAATCGATTAAATCAGTCAGATCTCGTTCAATGGACAAAATTGCCAAATTTTTCAATATAGAATCACCCATTTTTTACCCTAAATAATTCTTTATGAGTTTTTGACTTCGAGCAACTTCTCTCGCAAGTCGCAACGCTGATGGCCACGGTATGAAAGATTTGTAGCATAACAATGATGTTCGGGACTGAATCAGCTAGGCTGAGCTCTTCAATAAGGCGCAGAAGCTAAAAGGGCCCTTCCGTCTTCAGTGATTCAAGATGTTCAGGTTTTGGAAAAGCGTCAATGAATTTAATAAACCTTGTGCGTTCCAGCAAATGGTCATTCTTGTTGTTTACATCAGCATCCGGCTTGCTTGAAGTGATGCTGAATCTAAGGATCAAAAGAGTGCTCGAACCCAATCAAACCCAAACAAACGTTTGATCACCGTGCTCATCCGTTACCGGATTATTACTCGACCGCCGTTCACTTTAAATGGAACGTTGCTGTAATGTGAGGCGATGACGCCACCAATGGCCTTTCGCGCGGCTTTTCAACTTCGACCATTACTGTATGGCTATTTGAAATTTGAAACATCCCGACTAGAAATGTTGCTGCGGGGCAGACTAGAGCGGCAGCCGGCATACCGTATTCCGTACCATGGCACGATAAAGGCCGCCGAATTAGAGCTTTACCAAGCGTGAAACGCTTTTTTGAATCCGGCCATAACGCGAATGCTGGTAACGGAAGTGATCCCTATACCTTTTCAGGCTCTGAACCGGTTGCCGTATCTACGCCGCAAATGAAGAAAAAAAATCCACAAATTAAGAACACAAAAATTCTGGTAGTATTTTTTGTTTCCATACGCATTATTTATGATGCTGCCTATATGAAAATTGGAATAAAACGTATACCCTGCCTCGGTGAAGTGTTTTATCTACTCTCGGAATTGAACCTGCGTCTTCTAAAACTGAGCGCGCTACCTATTTAGCCATTCCAACACTTGTGTAAACGTCCTTTTTTTGCATATTTTTATCATTCTAATTATATTCTAAAGAATGTCAATAATTCTAAAGAATGTCAATAATTTTATTCATGAGGTTGAAGACTGCATCGTTGGCATACAACAATAATTTTTCTTTTTCCGGATTTTTTCTGGCTATTTTAGGCTGTGAAAATAACTCACACGTTTTTACATATTCTCATTAGAGTGCTACGACCGGAATTTGCAAAAAAGGCTTGTGATGATGATTTTGTAAAAAAAAAAATGGCTAAGTTGTGCCAATAAAATTTAATTTTATCGATTTGATCGATTACCTTTTAATGATTTTTAAAATAAACGAATAAAAAGTGAAGAAAGAAAGCATTGCATTCCCACGATGCAAACTTTAAATTTATTTTCATTCGATCTTTGTATCTTGACTTAATGATGACGACAACCGCTTGGACACCATATTACTTTTATTAGAATTTTGCCGAACTTTTGTACGCAGGAACTCAGTTGTTTCAGCATCGGATGTCTCCTGGATTAGCTAACCTCAGAGCACGGATAGAAAAACGAAAATCGATCAGGCCTTGGACAGGTAACCTTAACAGAGCAATGTGCGGTACCCGTTGCCGGTCGTCTGATGTGGGTCTGGTTGATGCTGCCTTCGTATATCGGTATCTGGGTACTGCTGATCCGACAGACCTATGGCGCCGATTTGGCACGGACTTCGGCGCCCTAACAAGGTCCTCGCAAGATTACCTGATTCAGGACTGATCAGTTTATCTTTATTACACCCGTTATACGGATTCAGAGATCCAATAGATATCCAGCACAGATCAGGCGGGCGCTTCTACGGTATTCCGGACCGTAACTTTAAGCCTGCCTGATCAGTGATCCGGCTGCCCGAACAACATTTCCAGTCGGGGTGGAGTCAGTTATGAAAATTTAGCTACGTGGCATTTTATTAGAATTAACAGTTTTTCACAATGATTTGTAGGCAAAAATGTTACATCACCAAAATATGCGATAGTACTATCACATCTTCCAAAAATGTTGATGCCCCAGGCAGCCCGCCCGAACCACCGCACCCTTGCTACGCCGCTGATTGGAGGATTGGTTGTGTTCTGGATGCGTGGGGATTTCAGGATACAGATCATGTATTGCAGCGTAAGTCTGGTTCAGCTGGAGGAGCCGTCATAAGTTCATGAAGTTCTTGACCAGTCTGCCAAGGCATCCGGGGACGTTGTCTTTTTAGGTCATTTATCCAGGTGCATCAGGAGGTACGTAACCGAGTCCCATACTACACCGACAAGGTAGAATGACCAGCTGTACACAGTGTGTAGGCTGTATGCAAAGATCACCATATCTACGAGGAGCTTGATCGCTCGTATGATGAGTAACATCCGGGTGAAACCAGCGCTTGCTGTACCGAATCAAATGAATTTTTCCAGGTGCGATTCGTGATTGTTCAAGCCTCTCTCCAGGACCGATGACTTTCCTTTCCTTTCGTCCTTTTTGTTTTTACCATTACAGCGCCATGGAGGGACTCGCGGAGGCTCAATGAAATACTCCGAAGCACGCTGCTTTAATGTGCGGCTCTGTGCTATTTTATTTATTTAACAATCCGAAAGGAGAAAGCCTGCACAGCATAAATGGCAAATAAACTCTTGTATTAAATACTAGATAACAATATAAGATACGCGGCTTAAGTCTAAAACGTATAACGGAATGGCAATTGTCTTTCGTGGCACACTCCACGCTAAAGTTCACACTAACGTTCAAATCCAAGGCCATGCCCTGCAAAGCTCGCTACCACATGCACACTACAAGATAGTCTAAGATATGCGTAATACTACTCCGTTTGCCGTCTTCGGCTCGAAGCCCCGACCGGCCGCGTGGTGGGCACCCCGTTCGCACTCCCGCTCTCTCTCTCTCTCTCTCTCTTTCTCTCTCTCTCTCTCTCTCTCTCTCCCTCTCTCTCTCTCTCGTTCTGCGCGTCGATACGTATTTTCGCTCCGCCGGTTTGAGAGATACTCCAGACTGCTTGGCGACGCAGTTGCCCTGTCGTCTCGCTCGTTGCCACCCGGCGCTCATCCTCGAGCGCATACCCTCTTCCTCGCCTACGCGTAGTCGGCCAACCAGCGAGGCGGGCGCCGACATCTTCGGCCCCGTGTCTCACTGTCGGTGCTCGTACCCTCCCGGTTCGTCTCACCGCTTTCGATTCGTCCTGCTGTCTCGCGACTCGCAGGGGTGCGCAATGCTATTGAACCTCCGTTGCGGCTTTCGTTGTCGCTACTTGCATCCGATTCGCCAGTGTCGTCACCAGAGCTTCCGATTTCGGGCGTCCAACGTTTCATTTGGCTCACGTGCGCCATCGAAGCGTATCGCCGTCCTCCAGCGTCGTCCCCCAAGCTGCACACACGATACGTGTCCGCCGGCAGCTTCTCGATGACACTCAAGGGGCCTCGATCGCGTGGCTGCAGTTTGGTGGATTCCCCGGTGGCTACGCTAGGGGTCTTCACGTAGACGATGTCGCCCACCTGGACCTCGACGTCAGGCAACCGTCCGGCATCGTATCGCCGTTTCATCGACTGTTGCTGCTGTTGTAGCCTTGCCCGCGCCGCCTTTCGCACTCCCGTTGGCTCCTCGTAGGCGTCTCCTCCCCGCGCGGTCACCTGGCGTAACGGACCCTCCTCGCGTTGCGGCACATACCCGAACAAGAGTACGAACGGGCTTTTACCCGTACTCGCGTTGGGCATTACGTTGAGGTCGCCTTGCAGTCGCCGCAACTCCCGGTCCCACGTTCATCCCTCGTTGTCGCTCAAACTGCTGCGGAGGGCCGGCAAAATGGTGGCGTTGCATCTTTCCACCAGGCTGTTCCCCTGCGGGTGTCTCGGGGAGTTAAGCGTGTGCCGAATGCCCTGTCGTTTGCAGAACTCCTCGAACCCCCTCGACGTAAAACACGTCCCTCTGTCCGAGATGATCCGGGCGGGAGCGCCGTACTCGTTCACGAACTCTTCCAAATGCTTGAGCACGGCCCGCGTGCTAGTGTCCTTGACGGCGCGTAGGATGACGTATCTGGTCAGCGTGTCTGTAATCACAAAAAAATACTTGTTGCCTCTTCCACTGGCAACAAAAAGCCCTAGATGGTCCATGTGCACGAGCTCGAATGGCCGCCATCCTGGCGAAATCGGGTGGAGTTCGCCCGGTTGTCAACCTCCTCTCGGCTTGAATTTCGAACAGGGCGTGCAGGCACCCACGTGTCGCCTGACGTACGCCTTCATCCTCAGGAAGTGGTAGTGCTGCTTAAGGCGTGTCACGACTCGCTCGACACCCTGGTGGCTCTTGAGGTCGTGGAATCTCACCACTAACCCCATCCGCATTGCCCGTTGTGCGATACGTCCGGACCACGCGGTAACACTTCGACCTGTCGGGGTTGTTAGGCCCGATTTACACTCTGGCGGTGACGTAGTCCCTTGGTATCGTCGTCAGGGATATTAATCACCAACGACTTGATTTTTGTTTAGGAAGCGAAGTTAGTTGTTGAAGACGAAGACCAGAACAAATGTTATTTATTTAAAAATTCAACGCTTTACAACTAATCACTTAAGGGGTAAGGCCACTGTAAATTTTTTGAAAAATCGATTTTTTTTTATTGGCTTAAAAAATAGTTTAAACCCTCTAGAATAAGAGAAAAAAGGTCCTGTGCGAAAAAAAATTTGTTGTCCTTAGGAAATGAAGGTCGCCGCTAAGCGTGTCAAAACTTGCTCCGAAACGACTGCAATTATATCGGAGATGGCGATTCCAAAACTTTCAAAGGCATCGTGGATTCGAAGCCTTATGAAAATGTTGATGTTAAAAAAAAAGAGTGCATAGATCACGTGCAAAAAAGAATGGGCACTCGATTGAGAAACTTAAAAAAAGGAACAAAAGGTCTCGGGGGAAGAGGAAAACTCACTGCCAAATTGATTGACGAACTAAGCATTTATTACGGCTTAGCAATCCGTCGAAATTCCGATTCCATCAAAAATATGAAAAATGAGATCTGGGCAACCCTTTTTCACAAAATGTCAACGGATGAAAAGCCTCAGCACGAAAAATGTTCGGAGAATTGGTGCAGTTGGAAGAAAGCGAAAGCAGAAAATGCCTTGGATGCGTATCATCACAATCAGCCAATGAGTGAGGAGGTTCATCAAGCCATCAAACCTATCTACATGGAATTGAGCCGGGACGAGTTGCTGGAGCGTTGCTTGGGGGCCTATACTCAAAACAATAACGAAAGTTTCAACGCTACCGTTTGGAGTTTGGCCCCCAAATCATCCTCAAGCGGAAAAACTGTACTAGATATTGCGACGGATATCGCTGTTTGCATATTCAATGGCGGCCTTACCAACGTCTTGCAAATATTCAAGATGTTGGAGGTGGAAATTGGTGTACAGTTATATAATTTCTGCATCGAAGCCGACGCCAAACGCATCACGCACGCGGAGACATCTCTGAGCGACGCGGCCAAAAGTGCGCGCGCGCTCCAAAAATCAACCAGGAAAGACGAAGAAGACGAAAATTTGGCTATCGAAGGACAAATGTATGGTGCTGGGATTGCAGACGAACGGTAAACATTTTTTTAGTAACTTCTTTTTTAAATTTTTCCAATAAAAAACTATTCGCAAAACTTTAAACGCGTTTTTCTCGAAACATGGTTTTTCAAAATGGCACGCAGCATAACTCGAACAATTTTCATTTTTTTTACTTGAAATTTTAACCAGATGTGAACATTTACATTATCTTGAGAATGTCGATCGGAATTTTCAAGAACTTTATTTATTGATTTTTTATTAACAAAAAACTTGCCGTTTTTTTCGTCAAAAATCAATTTTTTTTTCAAACACACGCCAAATCCACAAAAATTGATACTTTTTAAAATCCGATCGACATTCTCTAGCTATAGCCCTCTAGATTAATGGTTTTTTTTTTTGTTCTAGATTCAAAAGTGCACCAGTGGTGCTGCGTGCCGCGGAGCCCTGGAAGCAAAACATGTCCCGGGATGATAGCTGTGGAACCGCCATTTTGTTTTTTTTTTACTGTAAAAAAATGTTATAATAAAGTTTAATGTATGCCCGATAACACCATTAAAAGTTTTTTTTTCAAATACCTTCAATTTCGGGAGCAATAAATTAGTGAAAAAACCTTTTTTTTTGGGCCGTTACAGTGGCCTTACTCCTTAAGGTTTACTTGTTGCTATGGTACCGAGTTCTAGGTATTGTGCTTGAGTGTATTCTCAAGGCACAGTGTGAGGTTTTTCGGCCACGAGACGATCTCAACTGTTGTCCAGTAGTTCTTGATGCGTCTCGGTCGAGGTGAGTTTCTAGACTGTCGATTCGGAGTTGGTGACGAGAAGTCCTCAAAAAAGGAGAAGGGTAAGACTCTGCCTTTCATGAAGTTATCATTGGTGCAAAATTAAGAGTGGGAGGATTTTTTCTCATTACCAATCACGAAAGGGAGTTTTTGGTGGGAATGAAGGCTACAATGTGGACATCGCTGTCGGACCCAAGCTTCACCACAGGGAAATTCCCGTGATGCGCTAGTCGCCATAATAAAAAGTTTTCCGCGCTTGAGTCGTGCGTCGCGTGAGCGCAGAGGTTAATCCCTTCATTAGGGTACGCGACTATGCTGGTCGGATAGAGCTCGAGGATAGTCCATGCTGTTTTGCACGTATGCATTATTGTTCACAAATCTCGAAGTATTTCTTTACGACAATAAAGACGATACGGCTTACAGTGTAAGAGCTTAAAAAATCGTCGCGTCGGCTGGCCAAATAGCGATTGTTCGACTCGAGCGGATCGTCACGTACGACGCTGCCCGCGGACCCGCTTGTAATTCGGGAAATTCCCTTCTTTATTGGTCCTTAGGCTAACGAGTTCGTCGTGTCCGAAAGAGCGGTATTATCTGGCTATAGGTGAGCTTAAATAAATTATCGTCTAACGATTAAAACTACGAACATGTCCCATGCGACGGAACATACTCCCCCCTTGAGAGGGTACCGATCAATTATTAATTGGGCAGATCGCTGTTACCGCTGGTGTTATTCATGGGTAGCGACGCAAGACTACGGACGTTTCGTGTGAAGATGCCCTTGGCCGTCTTTACTCGCACAACCCTGATTATCCCGTCTGTCGTTGGCGTGGTTTCGATGACACGACCCATGGGCCACCGTAGAGGAGGCTGGTTGTCGTCCTTAATGAGCACCAGCGTGCCTGGTTTGATATTGTGGGATCCGTGCGTCCATTTGTGGCGAGTATTGAGTTCTGTCAAGTACTCTGTATGCCACCGTTTCCAGAAGTGTTGTTTGACCTTCTGAATATGCTGCCAGGTTGACAGACGGTCGGTTGGTGTTTGTTTTACATCCTGCTCAGGCGCGCTCGTCAATGGATTGCCAATCAGAAAATGTCCCGGAGTAAGGACCAAAATATCGTTAGGGTCCGATGAAATTGGAGTGAGCGGACGTGAGTTCAGAATTGCCTCGACTTCGGTGATGAACGTGTTAAGTTCCTCGAACGTGAACAGTTGATCGCCGACAACCCGTTTCATATGGCGTTTAAACGACTTCACTGCTGCCTCCCAGACTCCCCCGAAATTTGGAGATTGTGGTGGCATAAAATGCCAATCTATACCCTGATCTGCGAGGTGCCTGAACATTGTCTCTTGGTGTCCCGTTGATTGGAGAAGCTGCTTAATTTCCTTCAGCTCGGTATTCGCTCCGACGAAATTTGTACCGTGATCCGAGTATATGTTTCGGCAGAGTCCTCTTCGAGCGATAAATCGTTTCAGTGTCGCGATGAATCCATCAGTTGTCATATCACTGACCAATTCTAAGTGCGCTGCCTTGACTGCGAGACAGACAAAGACAGCGACGTAGACCTTAATTCGACCTCGGTTTCTGAACTTCTTCTCCTTGATGAAGAACGGACCGCAGTAGTCGATACCCACGTTGAGAAACGGTCCGGCAGCTCGTCATTCGTGAATCGACATGATGGCAGGGTATGCAGGCTCGGATGATTCGTCGGACCTGGTTCCGACCGTCGAGTATCCAGAACCTTTGTCGCAGCGCATACAATGTGGCTTGGACTCCGGAATGGTAGTTGCGAAGATGTTCATACCTTATCAGAAGCTCCGTGATGTGATGTCGCCGCGGCAGTATGATCGGATGTTTTTGATTGAAGGATGCTGGAGCGTGTCTCAGTCGTCCTCCGATTCGTACGAGGCCATGATCGTCGAGGAACGGGTTCAACAATTTTAATTTACTCTTCTTGTCTACACATTTCTTCTCGTGGAGCTCCTGTAGTTCTTCAGAAAAACAAGAAGCTTGTACCGATTTGATGATACCGTTGTCTGCTTCCTGAAGTTCCTCGCTGGATAGAGGCCCCTTCTCCTTTGATCTGAATCGTCGGCAGTAGGCGATTACTCGTCGCAGTTTTATGATTGATGAGTACCGTGTGATAATATCGTTGCGAATAGGTGTCGTCAAGCACTTCACGTTTCGCAACTCTGGTACCCGTTCCAGACCGGCTAATCCGAGTTGTGGACAGTCTTCTTCAGCTTCCAGTAGCCAGACGGGTCCATGTTTCCAAATGGAAGGGGATGCAAATTCCGATGGAGTCTGACCACGTGACATCAGATCAGCGGGGTTATCTCCGGACCGGACATGTCTCCAGTCACTGGCGTCGGTATGCTGCTGTATGTCGATGACGCGATTGGCGACGACAGGCTGAAGTTGATGCGGTGCTGTTCTGATCCGATGAAGTGCAATAGTAGAGTCGCCTCAAAGGATTACCTTATTTGGCTCTATTTTTGTCGCTTGACGTACCGTTGTGTATAGTTTGACCAAGAGTTGAGCTGCGCATAATTCCAGGCGTGGAATGGTTACGCGATTGATGTTTCTTCGATCCTCCTGGCCTCCTGTGGTCTTGTTCGGGGCTACCCCTTTCAGCGGTGCGACTCGGTTTTTTGCACATACTAATGTGGAAGTCACTCCCCCGTGAGTATCGGTTGCTCTGACGTAGAAGCACGCTCCGTAAGCCCTTTTGCTGGCGTCGCAAAAACCGTGCAGCTGGATATCCCTGGTTTCATCTGTGGTGATTCTGCGTGTGAACGAGAGACCATTTAGCCTTGGAAGATGTGACATGTAATTCAACCATTCGGTATAAATTGACAGTGGTATGGCATCATCCCAATCTAATTTCTCCAACCAGAGGCGCTGCATGATAAGCTTCGCATGTGTGATGACTGGTCCCAGTAGTCCGAGGGGATCGAATACTCGTGCAATGTCCGACAAGATGATTCTTTTCGTGACACGACCGTTTAGCGGTGTAGGGTGAACCGTGTAGATTATCGAATCTTGCTCCGAGTTCCATTGTACTCCCAATGTTTTAATGGCGTTGTCCTCCTTGGACTGAAGCTTCAGGTTGACGTGGCTGGATGGCAGACCTTCGAGGAGCTTCGTGTCGTTGGATGCCCATTGTCTCAAGTTGAGATTCCCTCGTCGGAGTAGTGCGTCGATTTCGTTGCGCAGAGTGAGCGCTTCGTCGAACGTAGTTGCTCCGGTCAAAAGGTCGTCAACGTAGAGATCGTTTTTTATCACCGTTGCGGCTCGTGGAAACTCGTGACCTTCGTCCTCAGCTAGCTGTTGGAGACAGCGGATAGCTAAGTAAGGTGCTGGCGATAAGCCGAATGTGATGGTGTTTAGCTCATACGTGGCTATTTGACCGTCAGTATCGCGCCAGAGAATTCGTCGATACGCTCGATCCTCTTCACACACCAGGAATTGTCGATACATTTTCTCGATATCTCCGGTAAACACGTAATTGTGTGTACTAAATCTCAAAAGGAGTGAGAAAATGTCGTCCTGGATTGTAGGTCCAACTAGCAGAGTCTCGTTCAGGGATATTCCTGTCGTGGATTTGGCCGATCCGTCGAACACTACTCTCACCTTGGCAGTTTGGCTGGATTCCTTAATGACGGCGTGGTGCGGCAGATAATATCCCTGGGCCGTTGGCTCACATGGAATCCTTGTCATGTGCCCAAGGGCAAGATATTCTTCAATTACAGCGGTGTACTGTGTATGAAGGTTCGAATCGCGACGCAGCTTCCTCTCAATTGACGCGAGCCGTTTTTGTGCCATTGCTCGCGTTTGTCCCAGCTCCGATTTTTTGTCGTTGAACGGGAGCGCGACGATGTATCGCCCGTTGTTGTCGCGCCTGATGTGCTCTTGGAAGTGCTCCTCACGATCAGTTTCGACCGGGTGGTGTTGCCGAACCGGCTCTTCGATTTCCCAAAATTGCATCATTACTCTCTCCAAATTCGCGAGAAAGCATTGACGTTCGCTGGTACATTCCTTGGGCGTATCTCCCCCCAAGATGCTCCCACCAATGATCCATCCCAAACAAGTGTTCTGCAAATACAAGTCAGGTTCCAATGGTTTGGAGAATTTGATTTGTCCCACGCACAATGTTGAGAGAGTCGTCCCAGATCCGATCAGCATGTCTATCTCTCCAGGCTGGTCGAACTGTGGATCCGCCAATGGTTTATTGCGTGGGAGATTGAGGAGTTTCCGCGATATCCTTTCATCTGGTATCAGGCCAGCGATATCGTTTACTGTCAGAAAGCTCAACGTTCTTGTGAAGTCGTTGAGCCTCGACGTTATGGTCGCCTTAACCAGATAATGGTGGTGCTCTGGGTTTTGTTCATCGCGCTGATGGGGATGCTGCATCTTTCCTTGGGGAGACCGAGAGAAGCGGCTAGCCTGTCGGTCATGAAATTTGTATTCGAGCATGTATTCAGTAGCACTCGATGCAGCTCGTCTGATCCCTGAACGTCGGTGACCTTTACAATGGCGGTTACCAATAAGTCCTTCGATATGACCTTGGCGACAAGTTTCGTCATATCGGAGTTCTCTATGGAGACTCCAGGACGTCTTAGTCATGCCTGACTGGTACTTGGCGGTGGAGAAGTGTTCTTCGGTGCTTCTAAGTCGTGAAGCCATGTGTGATGTCTCTGTTTACAGACCATACACGCGTACCTTGAACCGCATTCCTTTGTGCTGTGCCCAGATCTGAGACAGTTGAGACACAGTCGCGTCTTCACTGCTACGTCTCGCCGTTCCTTTGGAGGCAGAGCCTTGAACTGTTGGCAGCGTAAGGCCGGATGCTGCGCCCCTTTGCAGATCGGGCATTCTGTTGTAGCAATTGTGGTGAAGCACTGAGTTTTTTGGTGTTCTTGACCCCTCGTAACATGATCACCGCCCTTTCCCCTGCCCTTCTTGTGCTCGTTCGCTTTGTCGTCCCTTGTTGAACGAGCAGGAGCAGTATCGTCCGACGATAGAACGGTCTCACGTAGGAACGAGATTAACTCGTCGAAGGTAGCGAGCTTATTTCCTCTTTGGGTTCGTTTTGAGTCCCGGCGCGTCGTTTTGTCGAGCCTTTGGAGCAAGATATGTACTAGGATGCAGTCTCGTTCGTTGACGTCGAGAGCTTTCAGTGCTGACAGATGTAACTGTGCCGTGCTTATCATTGCACTGAGTTCTGCTGACGACTCCCTTTGCATGCCCGGGATGCTGAAAATAGCGGACAGGTGACGATCGACAATTTTTCCCTTATGTTCAAACGTTTTCTTCAGCAGATTCCAGGCCTCTTGGTAGCTCGCGTTTGTCGTGTCGAAACTTCACACCAGACGTCCGGGTTCCCCGCGGAGACACGACCGAAGGTATTTTAGCTTCTGTATGTCCGCAAGATCCAAACGTAGGCCAATAGACGATTGGAAGTCTTCCTTGAAACTCAGCCAGTCCTCGTAATTGCCACTGAAAATTGGTAGAGCCTGCTCCGGGAGACGCGTTGTGGCCGCTGCGATGCCGAATGGATTTGGTGACGATCGATGTTCGCTAGGTACACTGCTTGTGTTGGCGTGCACCGGTGTAGACATTCTGTTTCCATATCTCGTCCGGTTCCTATGAGACGACAATATTCTTCTCCCATGACGGCGCGAGTTTCCGATTGGTCAGTCATGGGATCGAGCTCTTCTAAATCGTCTGTGAGACCATTTAGTTCTGCGAAATTGTTCGTGAGACGCTCATTGAGTATCGCGGGTTCAGGTTTTTCTGTTTGCGCGTCTAAATGCCTTTTGTAGGACGTGAGCTGTCCCTTGATGTAGGCTTGTTTGCGGACGAGTCTGTCCTTCATTCTCTGCTGTTCATCCGAAAGAGACATAGTCGCGCAGTTCGAAGCGAGTTTGAAGGGTGTGAACGATGACGAGTGAACCGAATTGACAACGAATTGGTACGAGCTTATCGTCTGGCGATGTCGACCATGGATTCGATTGTCCTTGTTTCTTCACTGTCACTATCACCACAGTAGCACACTGTCACTATCACCACAGTAGCACTGTCAAGAATGTTTTGCTGGATAGTCCGTAGACCGTAATGATTAAGCCCGGATCACGTGTGATCCGGCTCGAAGAACCAAAATGTGCGATACGTCGGGACCGCGCGGTAACACTTCGACCTGTCGGGGTTGTAAGGCCCGATTTACACTCTGGCGGTGACGTAGTCCCTTGGTATCGTCGTCAGGGAAATTAATCACCAACGACTTGATTTTTGTTTAGGAAGTGAAGTTAGTTATTGAAGACGAAGGCCAGAACAAATGTTATTTATTTGAAAATTCAACGCTTTACAACTAATCACTTAAGGTTTACTTGTTGCTACGGTAACGAGTTTTAGGTATTATGCTTGAGTGTATTCTCAAGGCACAGTTTGAGGTTTTTTCGCCATGAGACGATCTCAACTGTTGTCCAGTAGTTCTTGATGCGTCTCGGTCGAGGTGAGTTTCTAAACTGTCGATTCGGAGTTGGTGACGAGAAGTCCTCAAAAAAGGAGAAGGGTAAGACTCTGCCTTTCATGAAGTTATCATTGGTGCACAATTAAGAGTGGGAGGATTTTTTCTCATTACCAATCACGAAAGGGAGTTTTTGGTGGGAATGAAGGCTACAATGTGGACATCGCCGTCGGACTCAAGCTTCACCACAGGGAAATTCCCGTGACGCGCTAGTCGCCATAATAAAAAGTTTTCCACGCTTGCGTCGTGCGTCGAGTGAGCGCGGAGGTTAATCCCTTCATTAGGGTGTGCGACTATGCTGGTCGGATAGACCTCGTGGATAGTCCATGCTGTTTTGCACGTATGCATTATTGTTCACAAGTCTCGAAGTATTTCTTTACGGCAATAAAGACGATACGGCTTACACTGTAAAGAGATTTAAAAATCGTCGCGTCGGCTGGCCAAATAGCGTCTGTTCGACTCGAGCGGATCGTCACGTACGACGCTGCCCGCGGACCCGCTTGTAATTCGGGAAATTCCCTTCTTTATTGGTCCTTAGGCTAGCGAGTTCGTCGTGTCCGAAAGAGCGGTATTATCTGGCTATAGGTGAGCTTAAATAAATTATCGTCTAACAATTAAAACTACAAACATATCCCATGCGACGGAACACCCGTGGTACGGCATATTTGAGCGTGCCATAGCTGACTCGGTAGACAACGCCCGTCTCCAGTGAGTACCCGTCGATCAGATGTCGTTCCTCCGGCGTACGCGCGCTTCTCGTCTTTTACAGTATGGCCTTCATCCTAGCCACTTCCGTGTCACCGTATTGGTACATCCGCACCAACTCGTCGTCGCTGTTTACTATCAGAACCGCTTCCCTTCTGGACTCCGGTGTCTCCACAGGCGCTCTGCTCAGGGCGTCAACATGCGCTATATTCGTCCGCGGTTGATGCACAATGCGGTAGTTGTAGTCGCTCAACGTGTCGTTCCAACGGATTACCTGCGGGTTCAAGGTCCGCTGCGTGCTCAGATAGACGAGCGCGTTGCAGTCTGTCACCACCGTGAACTCGATGTTGGCCAGCATTGAACGGACTCGGGACACCCCCCTACCACCGCCAGCAAATCCAATTTGCTGCTGTGGTATGCTCGTTCTGGGCCGGTCGTCCTCCGACTGATGACATACACCAGCTTGAGCCGCCCCGTGGCGTCGCGCTGCAGCAGCATCGCGGCCAATCCCTCCGCACTCGCGTCAGTGTGCACCTCCGTCGGTGCCGCGGGGTTGTACGTCTGTAAGACCGGTTGTTCTAGCAGCCGTCCCTTCAGCGCCTCGAACGCTCGTTGTTGCTCCGATGTCCACATGACCGTCACGCCTTACCGGAGCAATCGATTTAACGGCTCGGCCAGCTGGGCGAATTTTGGCACGAACTTTCGAAAGAAGCTCGTTAGCCCCAGGTACCTCCTCACCTCGTGAGCATTTCGTGGAACTGGAAAATCCCGTACTGCCTCCAGTTTCTCCCCTCCGGGCTCGATTCCTTGGCCGGATATCTCGTATCCTAAATACGCGGCCTTCCGAAACAAAAATTTGCATTTGGCGAGTTTGATCGTCAAACCCGCAACTCTCAACGCCGTGAAGACCTTCTCCAACTTTTCTCTCATAGACGGTGTCACGTCCTGAGGGGACGTGGGCATATATATATGTGTGGTATCCCTCTTTCTTGCCTACGCCTAGCGCAATAGCACGGGATGAGGGTTAAAAAGGGGACGTGCTGGTGGAAAGGATAATTTTAAAGAATTTCGTGGATGATCCAATCGTTGAAAATAACGGTTGTGACACTTGTGTTCGATTGACTCGTAATTTATTAGAATCAGCCGTATGGGTTGATCCTATTATTTTAAAGATACAAATTGAAGACGAAAGGGTGGAAATGTGTTCGCTTACATTGATGCGTCTCGGCGTTGACCCAGTCGCTTAGGTGTCAGGTACGGTCGTAAAACTAAGGGCCCTTCGTCGATGGCCCGAACGCTCGCAGATGGTGTGGGTGTGTGTGTGACGGATACAGCAAATGTTTGGTGACACAGATTCTAGTGTTCGTGGATTTCGCGGTTCGAGAATGGAAAATACAATGAAATATTGCGCGTAATACAAATGTCAAAATTCTTAAGATTATCGCGTAACTGTAAGAGAACTTTCGAAGTACAAGATTTGTATAAACTCGAGTTGCAAGACAATGTACGCTTTACAAGAAAGGAAATGAATATTCAACGCGATGGATATCGGTTAAGGAACTCTCGATATGAGGTCGCTGGATTCTGACTGGAGTCTCGGATTGAGACTCGATAAAAAGAAGGTTGTGTGATCGTGGTTGCCGGAAGACTGACTTGGTCATTTTCTTCTTCTAGGATGTAGGAAAAATTGGGATGCTGAGGTGGTGGGAGACTGGCCCCCTGGGAGAGTGCACATTTGGGGGTGCATTCTTTTGGATTGGTGAAAAATATGTATAAGTTGGAATGAGAGTGGGAGCGAGAAGTAGGTTGCGATAGCCAGAACCGTCGCTCTATTTCCGGGAATTGGAGCTGCGCTTCTATATCTGGAACGCGGAAAAATATAGACGAAAAAGGGGCCTTGTCGGCGCCAAGAACGCACGCTCGAGATAGGGCTTGTTGACCGAGGCCCGCGAGTCCGCATGGGAAATATTAACGCAGTTTTATGACCGCGGCAACTTCCTGGGTCGGAGGATTTTCTCTTAGCGAGTGTATATTTTAAGGATTTGGACATTTTTCTGCTCTTGGATGGTCGTTAGCATTCGGTATCGTTGCGTCGTTATATATTTACGTCTTTAGGAATATCATCACGCATTTCTTGCGTGTCGCTTCACGTGTTCGTCATCCTTGTAACCCGAAGGTTTCCTTTGTGTATTTTTGGTACTCGGACTCTGTTCGGATTACAACGAGACTGTTCGAAATTTTCCCGCTTGTATATTTGTTCTCGATATCGTTAAGACTGCTACGCTTTCGCGTGGGAAGGTACGAGAAACGCTTAGTTATATTACTATGGATAGGCTACGTTTCCGCCGTGGTAGGCCTAACTCTAAAGAAAATATTCAGATCCGTCGAAAAATGAGAATTCCGCTATCGTGCGTATTAGGCTTAAAAAGGCATTTTACGCATTTGGTCGCGACGTGACAACGGCCAGTCTTGTCCAGGGATTAGTATGTCGTCCAGATAGTATAGCACGACCTCGTCTCGGAGGAGCCCCAACGCTCGGAGCATCGCCTTGGAAAAGAAGGCCAGCCCGTTCATCAGCCCGAACACCATCCGAGTGAACTCGGCTGTCTCGTCTGGCGTGATGATGGCGGTCTTTTCCCTGGCATCTGGATTCAGCGGAATTTGTAGGTACCCGTGCGCGAGATCTAGCACGATAAACAGATAGCTGTCACGAATTTTTGTTAAATGTTCATCGATATTCGGCAGCGGAAAATGAACGCGTTCTGTTTGCCGATTTAATTTTCTAAAATCTACACATAAACGTGATTCTCCGCTTTTCTTTTTCACTAGGAGAACTGGGCTCGCATAGGGCGACTCGGTATCTGTCAGTACGCCCGCTTCCCGCCAGTCCGCTAAGATTTTCTTTATTTCACTCCTCTCACCTTCCGTTGCCCGATAAGGTTTCGCACTCACGGGTTGGGCACCCTGTTTCAACCTAATGTCCGATGTGCCCGCGGTCGCACAACCCAAATCCCGCAGATCGGTCGACACGCAGTCTCGAAACCGATTGACGGTGGCGCAGAGGTCCTTAACCACTTCTTCTGCTTGCTCCGGTCCTACATTAATTTCCGACATCTGATTCGGAGGTACATTCTCCCACATCGACGAACGACTGGCAAGCGCGAAATTTCTCTGCGTACCAGACTCCTGTCATTTGCCTTGACGGCTCGTTCGCCCGGTCCCAAATTCAGTACCGGTAAGAAGTCGTCTCCGTGCTGATCCGCCGCACCGAGGAAGCCGATGGTGTGCAGAGGAATCCGCGTTCCCTAAGGGACGACTGGTCCTGCGGCTCCTTCTCCATCCGTCTGCGGCAACTCGTCGGCGTACTCGAACGTGAGCGTCTCGCCAACCTTGTGGTAATTTACCGTGGGATGGTTGGTGTAGGTCCGCCCCACGATAGCGTCTACCGGCTGCGTATCGTCAGGTACCACTCGGAACCTCACGTCCTGTACCTCAACCCCATCGACAGCGATCGATGCTCTGACGATCCCCGGGCTCGTTACGACACAGCTCGGGGGCCCGACGCCCTTTAATGCCTGCGGTGATATTTCCTTCCGGAACTGTTCTTTTAGCGCTACCGTGGCGAGCATTGTACACTCGGCTCTACCCGGATCAACGAGCGCCGTGCGCTCCTGTCCATTAACCTGTGCCTTTTTCAGGTACTTGACTGCCGCTGCGTCGTGTGCCTTGCCGATCGCTTGAATCGTCGCCGGAGTTTCCTCCGGGCACCGTCGGCTAATATGCCCGGCCCTGCAGCACTTGTAACACTTAAATTCTGTGCGGGGTTCCGGGCAATCGCGCGCGAGATGGCCTTTTTTTGAACAATCGAAATACTTACGTTCGTATTCGGCTACCGCTCTCACCGTGGCGGTCGTTTGGACGTCTTCCCGCTTCGACCCGGTGTTAACTGCAGTCGTTCGTCTCTCCGGGGCCTCACGCTCGGTCTGCTGACGGGGTCACTGCACCGTCATCTCTCGGGCGGTCCGTACCCTCTCGGCTCGTTCCATGAGAATCTTCTCATAGTATTTAAGGTCGTGTACCAGGTCGTTCACCTCGTACTGTGGCGCCGGCATGACCGCACTCGCGAGCTCCTTGGACCACAAGCCTACCAGAACCTCAGCCTTGATCTCACGCAATGACAGTTTTAACGCGGCACATAGTCTCACTTTCGCGTGGAAATATGTCGCGAGTGGTTTCGATTTTCCCTGCGATCGGGCTTTCATTCTCGACCATCGCACTGAGAGCCCGTCACGCACGAGAAACGTCTCCCTAAAGGCCTCGCGAAACAGAGTCCACGACATCAATTCGCGCGCCTGGCTCCGGTACCAGTCGCGGGCACCCTCGCGTAGGTGCATCCTCGCGGCTTTGAACAGATACTCTTCGGGCCACTGATGGCGCCTACACGTCGCGTCCAAATTCTCTAACCACTCTTTCCCGCGCGCACTGTCATCCGTGCCCGTGAAATTTTCAATATTCTGCAAAAAGTTCGGCACCATTTGAAACGTCGTTTTTTGCCCAGTGGCCGTTGACGGCTCTGGCATCGCAGCCGGGCGATTTCCGGCCAGGCTCGCCATCGACTGAACGAGGAGTTCCTCCTTGTCCCCGATGGACAAGAGCCTCCTAAAGGCCGCGATAAGGTTGGCGTTCGCGGGCTCGTGTAGCGACAATTGTTCGGAAGGGGCAACACGTGGCCCACTCGTCGCTCCCGATTCGAGGGTTGCACCCGCGTCTTCATCGAGCGCACACGACGCACGCGCAACCTCTGTCTCTTCCGGCCGCATGTTCAATAGCCGCTCTGGCAACGAGGCGGCATCGCGCGTTGCGTCACCCGTTGGCGCGCCCGCTCGCGCGACCGTTGGTCCGCCATCTTGGCTGCACTCACCTCCGCGTCCCGGCAACGACACTCGCGCGGCTCCGTCCTCGCCTCGTCCGCGTCCCCTTCCGAGGGTTCGATTTAGGCCCATTTCGTTTAATTTTTCGCGCGCGAAGCGTTCGAACTCGCTCTCTTCCACCTTCCGGCGCGTTGCCTTACGTAAATCGGCTAGTGTTCACCCGAATTGGCCACCGCACTTTTGGAGTCTTTATCCCACTTCTGATATGTTAAAGCCTCTCTCCAGGACTGATGACTTTCCTTTCCTTCCGTCCTTTTTGTTTTTACCATTACAGCGCCATGGAGGAACTCGCGGAGGGTCAATGAAATACTCCAAAACACGCTGCTTTAATGGGCGGCTCTGTGCTATTTTATTTATTTAACAAGCCGAAAGGAGAGAGCCCGCACAGAATAAATGGCAAATAAACTCTTGTATTAAATACTAGATAATAATATAAGATACGCAGCTTAAGTCTAAAACGGATAACGGAATGGCAATTGTCTTTCGTGGCACACTCCACGCGAAAGTCCACACTAACGTTCAAATCCAAGTCCATGCTCTGCAAAGCTTGCCACCGCATGCACACTACAAGTTAGTCTAACAAGGGGACAGTACGGCGGTCGGATTTTTGTAATTTTTTGTACTCATGGTACGTGAAGTTCAGAGCTCGAATATTAATATCCTACAGCAGTTCGACGCCATATTCAGAAATTTTGGAGAAAATTGACTTTGAAGTTTTCGAGCGCACGCTTATCCCACAAAGATGCAACGATATTCGAACCGGGCTCGTGGCGTACTCGGTAGCGCTCGAGTCTAGTAATCGCGGGGTCGCTGGTTCGAGTCTCACTTCGAAATTTTTTCTTTTTTTTTTCATTTTTTTAAAATGAAAAAACGCAAATCTCAAATTAATTATCTCTTGATTATAAACATACATTTTCAAGTATCAATATTTATAACCAACAACATTTTTAGGATGAAAATGAAAATCGTCGGGTAAGGAATTGAATACTTTATTATTCGGTCTGTATTCGTTTGTTTTATACATCGGGTGTAATGTTACACGAGCCAGAGTGATAACCATCGTAAAAACAAGGAAAACAGTAATTTTCACGGCATCTCGCACACCGTACAAACGCTGCATTGTTACATTCGCTATTTTTTTTCAATACATCGATCGGAAAACAAACTTCGCAATTTCAAGCAAGAGATAATCAAAATTAGAACTTGCATTTATCATTGACAATTATAATTACATATATGTGAATTAGCATAGATTTTATGATATTTATCCCGGGATTATTTATTTGTTTTTTTATAAATAATCACCTATTGTTATAGTTAAATAATATATGATCATATATGAGAAAATATATAATTATGTATAACTATAATGAATTTCGTACATAAATAACTATATATGGATTTTCTCCATATATAAACATATATAGATATATTATATTAATTATATATAATAATAAGTGACTATATACAACAAAAATTTATCGGGATATTTAAATGACGGAGGTATGCGAATTAAGAAAAAAATGAAAAAAAAAATTTCGAAGTGAGGCTCGAACCAGCGACCCCGCGATAACTAGACTCGAGCGCTACCGGGTACGCCACGAGCCCGGTTCGAATATCGCTGC
>OX632359.1:20599746-20602246 GCA_951751655.1 Ophion costatus | reverse complement strand
GGTTATTTCATTGCCTCACCGGGTTAGCCGTGAGACCCCGGAGGAAATAAATGATTAGAGTCACACAAGCCCACCCCCCCCCCCTCCCCCCCCCCCCCCCCCGCCCCGTGGAAACACGTATCAGTAGGCCAAGTCTACAATGAAAAAGTCGGAAAAACTATCACCATGCATTAGTTATTCGTGGTGACGTACCCGAACCGTTATTTTCAATATCATAGAACTTTTACAACTGTGAAAAAGAGTCGGAAGAACAATGCAAATTCCTCAAAATAGAGTCGGCGAGTCTGTGTTAATTCCAACAAGTCGAGAATCTAACATAGTCGGACGCGATTAACATCCTATAGGAAGAGTTCAAAGGCAACCGGATAAAGATATTAATTTGTTTGGGAACGTTAGGTTACGTACCGGTCGGACAACGCGACTTGATATTCTACGAAATGCGTAAGCTCCAGTCGGAGGCCGCAAAGGTGCATCAAAAACATGTAATAGAATCGAACGCGATTACTTTTGGGATGATTTGAAATCAGACATCCAAAGAAGAGTCCAGCAATGCCTCGAATGTCATTTGAAAAAACTAGTCAGAGTCAAAACCAAACAACCGATGATAATAACTGATACTCCATGATGTGTTTTCGAAAAAAAATCTCAATGGATATTGTAGATCCTATGCATCGCACTACAAATCAAAATGAATCCATTCTCACGATACAAGACCATCCGTCAAAAATGATACGTCGCAATTCCGCTTCCAAATGCATTGGTGACGACTGTCACTGATGCATTCATAAAAAATTCATATGAGTATTCGGCGCACTCAAGGCATTATTAACAGACCAGGGGAGTGACTTCCTCAGCAGGTTGATGAAAAGAATTGCGAAACGATTCCGAATCAAACGCTTCCGAACGATGGCGTTTCATCCGCAATCCAACGGATCGCTCGAGAGCTCTCACCACGTATTGGCCGAGCTCTTAAGACAATACACACACACACACACACGCGCGCGCGCGCGCAGATGAAAATAATGAGTGGGGCCAATGGTTGGAACTAGCCATGCTTTTGTACAATACTAGTGTGCACGAAAGTATGAAGCACACTACTTACGAAGTTGTTTTCGGAAAATTGGCGAGCGTACCATAGAGCGAACATCTTCGCGAATCCGAACAATTACCCAACTATCGCGGGCATCTAACGGAGCTAATAACGCGGATAAACGGAATCCGTAATCTCGCATACGAAAATTTGGTATCATCAAAGCAACGCTCAAAAAGGTACTACGACAAAAATGCCGACCCCCCAAAGGGTTCAAAACAGGAGATTACATCTACTTGCAAAAGGTTCCGAAACCAGGTAAGCTCGGAGATCACTATACAGGACCGCATAAAGTTTTAGAAAAATTAGAAAAGAATAATGTAAACAATCAATACAATAGCAAGATACGCGTAGTCCACGAGAAACAGAGTGTAATATTCTCATATCAATTCCGAATCCAAGCTCAAAAGAAAGCATCAATCGACCAGAGCTGACGAATCCGATTACAATCCCGATAACCAATAAATAACCGCAATGGTTACTTTTTCAGATGGCAGGTACCAACCTTATTAGGATCAACCTTGTCGCCGTTATAGGGGGGGGATTTGATTGCGGGTTGTGCGCATCCATCATCACAACGTTATCCTTATTCGATTTCGAACCTTGCGACAGAGCCCCCCGCCCAACTCTAGCCGCGAACCAATTTATACACCTATTACAACTCGACGATCATTCGGAGACGCTGGCTATACAATGTGAAATCGAGATCCTTAGAATAATAGATCATTGCAACATATCGTCAAACGTGTCTATCGTCAGTAATGGACATACAGAATATTTAGAAAATACCAATCGAATCTCGTGTGAGGACATGCATAATTAGGGAACGACTACGGTCGACTCCACAATTATTAGAGGATTAAAAAGTTAACCAAACAGCTACGACCAGCATTACCCTCGCCGGTCATATTAAAGACAACGGTGTGTACAATGGCGTCTCATACTCAGACCCATATGATGCATGGGCCAACGTTGTAGTCCAAGGAACAGGAAAAAATAACTCTGCCAAGTCACTCAGCTCAAATCACGTTACACTCGAATGAAATCCATTTGCGTTCCGGCACTACCTGCGCACCATTCTCATCTCCATGTATCAACCCCGATGGTGGATACACCTCTTTGAGCCCAAGGCCGCGCAAAAATTGCGGGTTCGATAGATACGGCATTCTTTTCGAAGGAATGTCCGCGAAAATTGTTGAGACCGTATCAAAGAACCAAAATACAGTATATGCTATAACTTTCAACGATATAACAGTTGCGCTCGCGACCAAGGAAACCGATCACATTTGCAGCTATAGCATTTTTAGCATAGAACACCCTAAGCTGTTGATCTTCGAAACCACGCAAGGCGTCTCCTTTCCCATCCGGAGGAAAACTCCCAGTTGCAAATCTCGATATATTCGCCTACGT
>OX632359.1:20559746-20597246 GCA_951751655.1 Ophion costatus | reverse complement strand
AAGCCGGCGCAGAGTTTGGAGTGAGTTCCTGTTTGATTTTTCGAGCTGCAGCATTTCGTAGAAATATTTGCCATGGACGTCATGTTGAAAACTGAGAGCGTCAGTGGAGTTGACCCTCTGTGTGTTACTCGAATGGGTACTGGGATTGTTATTTACGCCTTTTCAAAGCGTACACGCCTAATCTCGTTCTTCGTTAACCTTCGCCAGGACAAGAATCGTTGGACATAGGGTGTCACACGCGTTTCTTTTTTTTCTAGTGACGTGACTCAGATTGAGCGACTCGCTCAATCGGAGTAGATGCTGGTGGGGCGAAGCGTATTTAAACGACGGTGTTGAGAAGTTTTTATGTATTCTGTCGACTTTGCTTGACGTCGTTGCTGAACCGTTACTCTGGTGCATCATCTATGGATTTCGAGACGGTGAGTTTTGGTTGTTATCCTCGGATGGTGTCCTTCTGGTCCACGCCTATTATTAATTCTGGGGGGTAATTTCTTCGCTGCTCCTGATAAAAATTTTCGGGTTGATAGCACGATCCCATCGTGCGGAGAGAACGGATCACCGGAGAGAACTCAGATTGTTGGACGCGGAGATCGGGTTTGACGTGTACTCCATCCGATGGATGTTCGAGGGGCGCTGAGGACAGGTTCATCCGGAGGATGATTGGGACCACCCAGCATGGTCGACACCGAAGGGCGTCTTCGCAGCATACGACCTCTGGTCTCCATGGCTCTTCAGTTTTTCGCGCAACACTATCGCCATATACATTCGTCTGATTGTTGTCGCGGAGTAAAATGGCTGTTTGGGTTCCTCTTTTCATCTATCTTATGGGTTGGCAATATTTGTGCTTCTGTATGTAAAAATATATTAAAGTGAAAAAAGAATATATTCATGAAATTGATGGTATTATGAGTATATTTTATTTATAAAATGAAAAAAAAATCTTTTTTTTACTCGCTTTCCTTATGTATTTAATTATTTAAATATTGAAGGAATTGTGGCAAAAATGGAATAATCAATGTGATTAAGCTCATCGTATGGCTTCTCGTGAAAACTCAAGGGAAGAACCGTGATTTGGGCAGTGGGTTTTTCTCCGTGTAGTCGAGTACGTTGGGGATATAGATCGTGCGCCGTTGGTTGGAGCATGCGAATCTCTACATGGCTCTTTGGATTCGTCTGGAGATTGCGTCGCCAAAGACAAGCTGTTTCGAAGCATCTGACGCTCTTTGTTACATTGTTGCATGAGCATGTCGTAATGTAGGGATTTCATATGTTGGCGGATGTGTCGCTCCACATATATGGATTTGGAATTGACATAGACGAATATATCGAGATTTGCAACTGGGAGTTTTCCTCCGAATGGGAAAGGAGACGTCTTGCGTGGTTTCGAAGATCAACAGCTTAGGGTGTTCTATGCTAAAAATGCTATAGCCGCAAATGTGATCGGTTTCCTTGGTCGCGAGCGCAAATGTTATATCGTTGAAAGTTATAGAATATACTTTATTTTGGTTCTTTGATACGGTCTCAACAATTTTCGCGGACATTCCTTCGGAAAGAATGCCGTATCTATCGAACCCGCAATTTTTGCGCGGGCTTGGGCTCTAAGAGGTGTATCCACCATCGGGGTTGATAAATGGAGATGAGAATGGTGCGCAGGTAGTGCCGGAACGCAAATGGATTTCTCTCGAGTGTAACGTGATTTGAGCTGTGTGACTTCGCAGAGTTATTTTTTACTGTTCCTTGGACTACAACGTTTGCCCATGCATCATAAGGGTCTGAGTATGAGACGCCATTGTACTCACCGTTGTCTTTAATACGACCGGCGAGGGTAATGCTGGTCGTAGCTGTTTGGTTAACTTTTTAATCCTGTTATAATTGTGTGGTCGACCCTAGTCGTTCCCTAATTATGCATGTCCTCACACGAGATTCGATTGGTATTTTCTAAATATTCTGTTTGTCCATTACTGACGATCGACACGTTTGACGATATGTCGCAATGATCTATTATTCTAAGGATCTCGATTTCACATTGTATGACTAGCGTCTCCGAATAATCGTCGAGTTGTAATAGGTGTATAAATTGGTTCGCGGTTAGAGTTGGGGCGAGGGGGTGGGGGCTCTGTCGCAAGGTTCGAAATCGAATAAGGATAACTTTGTGATGATGGATGCGCTCGGCCGGCAATCAAATCCCCCCCCCCCCCCCCCCTAATACGGCGACGAGGTTGATCCTAATAAGGTTGGTAGCTGCCATCTGAAAAAATAACCATTGCGGTTATTTATTAGTTATCGGGATTGTAATCGGATTCGTCATCTCTGGTCGATTGATGCTTCCTTTTGAGCTTGGATTCGGAATTGATATGAGAATATCACACCCTGTTTCTCGTGGACTACGCGTATCTTGCTATTGTATTGATTGTTTACATCATTCTTTTCTAATTTTTCTAAAACTTTATGCGGTCCTGTATAGTGATCTCCGAGTTTACCTGGTTTCGGACCCTTTTGCAAGTAGACGTAATCTCCTGTTTTGAACCCTTTGGGGGGTTGGCATTTTTGTCGTAGTACCTTTTTGAGCGTTGCTTTGATGATACCAAATTTTCGTATGCGAGATTACGGATTCCGTTTATCCGCGCTATTAGCTCTGTTAGATGCCCGCAATAGTTGGGTAATTGATCAGATTCGCAAAGAGGTTCGCTCTATGGTACTCTCGCCAATTTTCCGAAAACAACTTCGTAAGGAGTGTGCTTCGTAATTTCGTGCACACTAGTGGTGTACAAAAGCATGGCTAGTTCCAACCATTGGCCCCACTCGTTATCTTTATCTGCGCGCGCGCGCTCGCGCGCGCGCGCGTGTGTGTGTGTGTGTGTGTGTGTGTGTGTGTGTTGTTTTAAGAGCTCGGCCAACACGTGGTGAGAGCTCTCGAGCGATCCGTTGGATTGCGGATGAAACGCCATCGTTCGGATGCGTTTAATTCAGAATCGTTTCGCAATTCTTTTCATCAACCTGCTGAGGATGTTACTCCCCTGGTCTGTTAATAATGCCTTGGGTGCGCCGAATACTCATATGAATTTTTTATGAATGCATCAGCGACAGTCGTCACCCATGCATTTGGAAGCGGAATTGCGACGCAACATTTTTGACCGATGGTCTTGAATTGTGAGAATGTATTCATTTTGATTTGTAGTGCGATGCATAGGATCTTCAATATCCATTCAGATTTTTTTCGAAAACAGTTCATGGAGTATCAGTTATTATCATCGGTTGTTTGGTTTTGACTCTGACTAGATTTTTCAAATGACTTTCGAGGCATTGCTGGACTCTTCGTTGGATGTCTGATTTCAAATCATCCCAAAAGTATTCGCGTTCGATTCTATTATATGTTTTTGATGCACCTTTGTGGCCTCCGACTGAAGCTTACGCATTTCGTAGAATATCAAGTCGCGTTGTCCGACCGGTACGTAACCTAACGTTCCCAAACAAATTAATATCTTTATCCGGTTGCCTTTGAACTCTTCCTTCAGGATGTTAATCGCATCCGACTATGTTAGATTCTCGACTTGTTGGAATTAACATAGAATCGCCGACTCTATTTTGAGGAATTTGCATTGTTCTTCCGACTCTTTTTCACAGTTGTAAAAGTTCTGGGATATTGAAAATAACGGTTCGGGCGCGTCGCCACGAATAACTAATGCAAGGTGATATTTTTTCCGACTTTTTCACTGTAGACTTGGCCTACTGATACGTGTTTCCAGGGGGGCGGGGGGGGGGCTTGTGTGACTCTAATAATTCATTTCCGCCGGGGTCTCACGGCTTACCCGGTGAGGCAATGAAATAAACCAAATTATCGTTTCGAAAATGGAACAATTCGTTGGTATTGATACGATTAGTAATTTTGGATTCTGATGTCTTCCCTTTCTTCGCTGGAGGATCTTCATCCTCAGAGGGTTGTGAATCTAGGAGCCGGAATCTGAATTTGTCAGAATTGGAATCGGTGTGGTTTCCGGAGCCCAGGGTCGGGAGTGCTTTGCGCTGGTCACGGCCCACAGCTCATTTCGGGTTAATGTCCTCCGCAGATCGCCTCGTGCGTACGGGTCTTACTATCTCGGACTCCGTCTCGTCGTCGCCACTCTCTGCGCAGTTTATCGGTTTACGAGGTCGACGCGTAACGTGTCGAATTTCGGAGTGCGCGTCTATTCGTTCGACTGCCGGCGCAGTGGCCCTGACGGTAACGTGGTCACCACATCATTCGTGCGCATGATCCATATCGGTCGTCGCTTGAGAGCGAGTGACAATGTTTATATGCTTATCTAGCTAGCACAGTTAAGGTTCTTGGGGCTTTCATTTCGTGGTCGCTATCGTTAGTTTCGTGTACCTCGCGTCCCAAATCCTTTAACCCGATTTTTTAAATCCTCAGCGGACTTTTCAAGAAACGGCATTTTCTTGAAATATCATTCTCAGCGAATGCATCTGCGCTCACGAGTCTATTTCCCCCTTCAATTGTTGAATGTCTCTCAACAATCGTTCGATGCGCACTCTTAACTTCCGTCTCTTGGACGAATTTTGTTTTTCGCTGCACTGCATTATCGTTTATTGTGCAGCCTGGCGCAGCAACTTCTCGACAAGAGCTTATTTTTTCCGCGAGTCACCTACAGCTCCGTATAGCCCGGGATGAACATTATCGTTAACTGCTTCACACCCTTTGATCTTTGGAACTTTTGAACGGCAGGGGGGAGGAGGAGCGTTTCGGAATTGATCGTTGGCAAACTTATTCAAATTTTGCGAAACGGCATTTTTTTAATTTCTGAAATGACTCATGTCAGCGGGGAGCCTATACTGACAAATATTTTTTCTAGACACCCCCACGTATTTCTCTCATGGCGGCCGAGATACAGTTACCGATATCGCATTTGATTGGGGGTGGGGGTCTTTGTCAAGCGCAGCATCAGCAAGATGTGTGTGTGTGTGTGTGTGTGTTTGTGTGTGTTTATGTGTGTGTCTTTTGCACGCCCGCGAAACGTCGCATGGCTCCAGTATAAACAGCGGTCTTTTTTATGTGTTTATTTTCTCCTTTCACCTACTAATGGGGCGGCGCGGGGTCCGAGCGCAGAAAAATAGGGCGCGCCGGAAGCCTCACCACGACACACACACACACACACACACACACACACACACACCAGCGTTAATCTCCACGTAATTATTACAAAAAATCTGAAGTAATCCAACCGCTATTTGGACCGGATAATCAATGTTTAAACAACCCCTCCCCTAGGTTTCAAATTCTCAGAAAATAATCATTCAACACTTCGAGTCGCTGACAGGTGTCAACGCGTCATTGTATAAACAAAACTATCGCATGTTGCGGCGGGGGGGGGGGTCAAGCCGCAGAAGGCACCCGGTGACTCATCATCCACAAATTTTTAAAACAATTTTTGAGAAATCCGCCCCCCCCCATTCTTCTCTCCGCTGACTGTTGGAGGGGGGGGGGGCTCTTCGTCAGGCCACGGAAAGGATTTCTGAGAAATCAGCCCCCCTCCACTCGTCCTACCGCCACTCCGTCCTTCTGGCAGGAGGGGAAGTCCCTTTTACTAAAAAGCACTTCGATTCTTAGTCAGTCGTTGCGCGGCCACGCTAGGAGTCGGTCGTGGGTCCCCGTGTTTACCTCTCCCGCCCCTTGCGTCGGCGGCGGGGTTCGCCATCGGTCGGTAAGCAGAGAGCCCCCCACCATCGGTCGGTAAGCAGAGCCACACCATCGGTCGGTTAGCAGAGAGCCCTACCATCGATCGGTAAGTAGACATCGACAGTCGATAATGCAGGGGTCTATTCTATCGCAAAATCCCTACCTTACCGACCGCCTTTTTTGTTCGATTTACGGCTAAATGTCGGTAACATGTCGGTAGAAGGAATTTTGCGTTAGAATCGGCACCATTACACTACTTCTCCTAATTTCGCTAGTAGATCCATTCCTTTTTTTTGTTTCTTGCCTCTTATAATTTCCTTATAATAATTGGGATATCGATGTGTTCGTGTATGTGTGTGTATGATTTCGCACCTCCTGTTACCTCCTATGCCATTATTTTCTCCTGATATAATCTTTCTATTTAACTTATAATAAATCGCTCCTTTTCGCTATTAAATTAATTATACAATAATCCCTTTTATTCAATTCGTTTATTCTGATCCACGGGTCGGTATTCGCCCGAAGTTCCCTATTTTACCTAACTAAGTATCCCTATGCTCCATATTCTCTATACTCCTCTCGTGCTCCCGCTCCCTTGGACCAATAGTCGTGCGAATTTTAGTACACTGATTATCGCTTTTTCTTCCTAGCGATTCCTCCTACTTTTCTTTTTTGGCAATCTTTTTACTGCCCTCAGGTTTCCTTCTTTTTCTTTCCTCCTTAAGCACTTTCCCTACCCTTGGGGTTAGTAATCACGTCATGGAGTAATCGTCCAAGTAGCGGAATATTAAAGTGCTTTTTGTAAGCAGATGACTCCACTCGTTCTGTTGTTTCGGGTTTCCTCGGTAACACTTTCCCTACCCTTGGGGTTAGTAATCGCGTCACTAAGTACTTCACGATCCTCCAGAGAAAGAAGACGAGTGCCGTTCCTCAAAAATTCCCGTCCTTTTATACTATGATTTTACCGCCTTTTCTTACCCCTTCTCTTACACATTACCCACAATTCTCTTTATTTTCATTATGTAATGTAAACCCGATGTCGAGGTTTCTCCTGCGGGAGGAAGTACGCGCCGTCAAGAAAGGAAACATCCGAGGCTACGGGGACGGCGAAGTAGAACGTTCGCCCTGGGCTGAAGATCGGGAAAACGCAGGAGGCCCTCAAGCGGCTGAACGATCGGAGAGGCCACGGTTCATGCGAGAATTCCAACGTTCGCGACTCCCACATTATCCGGAGAGAATAATTTATCGGGGCCGGATCCACGCGCAGACTTTTCGTCCTCCCCCCCCCCCCCCCTGCGTGGTTTCTCTCAGCCCGTGTAACACGGAGGATCAAAAGGGTTGCGGTTATTGTTCCTGCCAAGACCCGAGTATCGTGAGAGCTAGCGCGCTGATTTTATTCTTTCGTTCCGGGAGTTACGAAATTCGAAATTCGCGCTAGAATCGTAGGCGAACTCTCGAAACAATCAGCACGAGACTGCCCTCTCGCGCGAAGCTAAAGATAAAGGCACGGGGCGCGGAGGGGCAGGGGTTACGCGTCTCACACGCCGGCCGGCTTGGGGGGCAGCTTCTCGCAGGGTACCGAGCCGGAAGGACGTGGAACGACCAGCGTAAAGTGGCCAGTTGTTTTCTCTCGGTGAGCTCAGCGTTGCCCGTTGCAATAATTTGCGTAGATCTCTGGCCGCGTGGTACGATCCTCGATCTCGGGTATCTTTTTTTTGCTCGTGGCCACGGCCTTTATCACGTTTCCGTAATCCTAAAACCCCGTCTCACGTAGCTAGCGCGTATTGTCGGGAAGTCGTGTCGTGGTTGCGCGCGGGAAGCTCAATCTCGTGTCGCGACGAGCTTCGGCTCGAATTTTTCGTTAGTTTGTAAAAAGTGTCAGTGAACGTGTGCCTGGAAAGTTGGGACGTGGCGTCCTCGGTGATCCCTCGGCCTGCGGCGAAGCTCGAGCAAGGGGAAAGGGGGAGGATTGCCCTCAAGTCAGGACGTCTTCACGGAGAACTAGCCTCTCCTTTATCATCGGGGTGCGGGTTCGAACCCGTGCGGGCTCCCGTCCATATTAACAGCATCGACCGGGTGCCCCTTTCCCCGGTGTAAGAATTTTCCCGGCTTCGTCGCGGGGGAAAGGTTGCTTAGCGTCGGCGTCCGCGTAAGTAACGACCGGGGTATTTTTCCCGGGATATTTCTTTCTTTAATTAACGCTCGGTCGGGTATCCGATTAGCGGGGGCCCGGTTTTGTAATATTAGTGTGGCCGGAAGGGGAGAGAGACGAGAGGCCAAAACGAGCTCGACGTATATTGTATGTTTGTGTAGGTCCCGGTCGCAATTGGTGTGTGGGTGCGTGCGAGAGCAATTGTCTCGCGAGATTTCGCGCGTATTGTATTTATTTCTGTTTCCTGATTTTTGTCCCGTGTTCCTTGCAAAGGAGGGAAAATTGTTAACGAACGATAGAATAAAGTCACTGACGATACATTTTTATCGCCGCGCGAGATTGACACCTGACCCATCCCCACTACCTTATCCACGAGGCTGCAGTTTGGCCGGACACTGCGTTGCTTTTTCTTGTCCCGACAAGCCGATTTTCGGCTGGCGCCCAATATAAATTGTCGGGATGGGAGGAGGGGAGTTTTGTGACTCTCTCGGTCCTTTTTCCCTCAGCTCCCTCGATTTTGCGGTCACAATATATATATACATATTATATATATAAAGGAACATTACCATAAATATATGGTAATGTTCCTTTTCTGTAATAATTGCGTTTCTTGATTTTCTTGTTTAAATATAGTAGGATTTTTTTAAATATAGTATGGATTTTCTTTATTTGTGGGGCCAGCTCAGGGAGTTAACTTTAATAAATTGGTCGATTTTGTTTAGTATAGTACAATTCGTTGTCAATTTATTTCAATCAAAACATTACTTATGAATTATGCTCGTGACCGTTGATATTGGTCATGCTAAAAATTTAGACGGACACATTTGCGACTTCTGGCACGCTGACCGACATTTTATGTATAATATAATAGTGTTGCAAATTCTGGCCCGCTGACCGAGATTTTATATATGATAAAACATTTTTGCAAATTCTGGCACGCTGACTGACATTTCATATATGAAAAACATTTTTGCGAATTTTGGCACCCTTACCAATTTTGGCAGTTCAATAAATTTTTGCGCAATCTGGCACGCTGACCCCAAATTTTTTACATCATTCAAAATTATTATACGTTTTTAAACTCAGTCTTGAACTTCATTCGTTATTGCGCTCGAATCACGACACGAATGATTTTGTCTCTAATACATTTATTTTTTGCTACTTGCCATCGATTCCTTACCACGCTTTACATCAGTCAAAGAATTAGGTATTCACAATCGGGGTAAACATAACGGATGCCATATTACGCTTGGCGAGTGGATAGTTATCCACACTTGGTCGTCGATCGGTTGCTTTGCCGCTATTTCTCGTTGAATCCGCAATAGCCTCGTATGATCAGCCTCGCACAGGATTCCCAATGACCAAGGAACGCCGATTCCGAAGTTGACCGCCACATGGATTGGAGTCCTTCGAGTTCTTCTTTTTATTTTTCGATCCACTCGATACGAGTGAATCGAATAATATGTCATACCCGTGGGGACTGCGTGCCAACTGGAGAAAATTTCACGATTTGTATAGCTTAGTGAAATTTCACTTGAATAACAAACGATAGTCACTATGACGATTGACTTCTTTTAGTCACTGATATTTTGTCTTTGATTAATTGTTCAATCACTCGATGCAGACGATTTTTCCCGATTTCCTATTGCGGCGTTACTCAAGCGTACGTCCGCGTGGCCATCTTGGAGCCGGGAGTACGAGTTGAAAACGCGTGCGATCGAGGTGACGGCGCTATGGCAAGAGAGTGGATCAATTGTAGCACGCTCGATATCCCGAATTTCCGTAACGAGTGATATGCCGTCTAGTAGTGACCCTGCTCTATAGACTAACGACATCTATTCGTACATTGGATGACGCGCAAAAATTCAAAATTTACTCGTTCCTCTTACGCTGATGAACGGACCTCACAATATATATATATATATTGTAACGGTTCGGCCGCACAGGTAAGCCACCGTCACACAGAATACGATAGTATCAATCCGTTTACGCGATACTTGCGTATTGTGGCCAGCGTTCGGAGCGACCGGCCATATCGCCGGCCGGGCAGGTCACTTGCGCTAAGAATTGGGGCGAGCCAGCGACACCTCGCAAGAGGCTCCGCCCATCGCGAGGAGCAAGACCACCGCGGACTCGCGGGAGTCCCCGCCTTTAGCAGTACATATCGCGCATCCGATGCTTTGACCACTCCTATCATACCGAGAGTGCGACCAAGATTCATCGCGACGCCTCCTCACACCGAATGCGCGCCTAATATCCGAGAGAGGAATAATCGCGTATATCTTACCCCTCGAAATGGCTATAGTGTGCGAACGTCCTGGAAATTACCAACGCTGTCACCCCACCATCGGAATGTTCCTCGGCGGCGTGATTCCCTACCTAGTCCTCCGGATCCGCAAGAGAAATGGAATTTCTCCTAACAGGCCTGGGGCTATATAAGGGCGTGCACGAGTCAGAGCGGCACTCTGTCGCAAAATCACTCATTATCTTACGTGGAGTCACCATCATCCGAAACCTCGGATCATCGGATGGGAACCTTGCTGCCGTCGCCCTGGTCCCCATCCTAGGACAACCTCAGCTTCGGGTTAAATACTCTATTTTCTTGGGAAGCCCCAGCATTGCGCTGGAAGTCCGACCTCGGGAATAGAGTCGTCGTGGTGATTAATAGTCAGGAAAAATAGAAAGAACGCCCGATCGATTGTCGCTAGGACGATCGATCGCCACACTACTCATCCAACGCACGTACACTCGGAGTGTGCAGTCCGGGAAGTGCCGATCGCGCTTCGCTGCACAAGAGGGAACTCCTCTAACCAGCTTCTCTGGTTCTTCGTCCTCCTCGCCTGGCACCGAGGAGGTCAGCCGTCCCTTCCGGACGGCCCCGCTATGCGCGCTCGGAGAGCATAAATCCTCTTCGAGAACGTGCATTACTAAAAGCGCTAGCATCTCTAGCGCGTGAGCGACACGGCGTGGCACCCGTGCGCTTCATTGGATTTGGCAACAAGTGCCATCTGGATATACCGCCGTACAAAACGACACGAATCATATTCAACGGGTACTCGCATTCTTCTTACAGAAGCAGTCCCGAAAACGGCGTAACGCGTACCGACGACGCTCGCGGTCTGTGCGAGTGCGAGCGAGAGAGCGAGAGAAAAAGAAGAGAGAGCGCGGCCGTGTAACCGCACGCGCGCTACGCCTCGCATGAATCACCTTATCCTCGTCACTCCCACCAAGGCAGCTTTTCTCGCCGACCTTTCCAGATCCCCGTAAACGTCGCTATAACCGATCAAATACCAGTTAACTCACGGAATTAAACACTAACAAAATTCTTTGTTTGCACCACCCGAGACTAACTCTCAAAAAATCCGAACTATCGAATGCCAATGATGACGGATTACAATAGGCGTCTCTGAGACCCTCAAAACCACTGAGGCATCTCCTAAAAACCCACCTTAAATCCGCTTCATCATTCCTGGCACCGAAAACGTACATCGCCCTCCAGGAGGCTACGGGAACCCCAAAAATTTCCACCGGCAATCAACTCGCCGCGTTTCCTCGTTTTCCCGCACATCCGTAAGAACGAACAACCGAAAACGAAAGCAAAGCTTTCGCATAAAATCGCGAAACGTTTCAATATATATATATATATATATATATATATATATATATATATATATATATATATATATATATATATTTATATTTATATATATACTATATATATATAAGTTTTAACAAAATCGAAAGACGACACTTAAGGGCGTATATTCATTTTTTTACCTGTGTGAGCCCCTATACTGTTTCGAATTTTGTCCCATGGATGGCTTCTCTGGTTAGGTCTTTAAGTTTATTCCTTATTGATTTTGTTAGGCACCTTTCGGCTTCGGGGGGGAAACATATCTTTGGCACCTCTCCACACTCCGAAACGAATTCTGAAAAAGGGACATTTTTCCCGGCAAATTCCGAATCGCAGCTAATAGCGTCTTTTAGAGATATTAAGGTAGTCCTATCGCTTCACACTAGCCGTACCACTAATCATACTTGAGACCTGTACAATTTATATTTTTAACATATGCAAGAAAAATGATTTGTATTAACTAAAATTTTCCATTTGTTAACTGTAATAAATGTTCACATTTAATTAGAAAAATGAAAAAACAGCTATTCCAACGATTCGCGTAGTATTTCTAGGTTTGATATTTGCCAACATTGGTTCTATCTCCGTCTGTTTTTACTCATTCAGGCGAGTTTAACTTCCATGATTTTCAACGTCGATCTGTCAAAACAATGTCAGGTTCGGGAAATGTAAAGCATTGTATTCGGGCCACGCCTGGTAAAAAACCGTGGAAAATTTGTGTCGGCGAAATATGTCAGTTAAAAATGAAATATGTGTGGAAATTCGAATGAGTGAGATGGGATTACGACTACAGTCAGCTGTTGCCTTGCTCTCACGTCTCTTTATCGTAGCAAGTGGTAATAAATCAAATACCGGAAGTTCAAATTAAACTTGATATTACATGAAAAATCGGTCAATAAGCGCATTTTTTTCTGAGAACATTGGATTACTACAAGTGTATGGAAATCTGATTATTTTTTAGAATCTGACAGAGTCTTACTATTGTATACACTTTTGTAGCGACTTTTGATGTCGTCTCGGGATTCCTTCACAAAAGTACGCAATTTTTATATTTTTTTCTCTGTCATAAGGTCGATAACCGACCATGAAATTTTACAGAGACGATTGTTAATCTATTTAGTAGAGCTCACAAAAAAAATTATGAAAATCCTATGAAATGAAGCTTATCGATAGGACTACCTTAAGGAGGCTGCTCAAGGTCTGCACGGGGCAGACGGCAAGAGAGGAACGCCTATGCTTAAACATGGGTGCCTGTAACGGCAGCCAACCCCGAATAACCAAATTTTCGGTTACGTAGATCAATTTCAGCAAATAAATATGTGAAACGCATATAATTGACTGTTTAGAAATGTTATCAATCTTTTTTCTTTATTTCCATCGCGAATACGTTAATAACCAAGTTGAAATGTGGCAAATGCGCAATTTAGTTCTCAGTAACTAGTATCACTGAGCTCAGATACGAACGTCACATTGTGAGCGCATAGCTGTCAAACATCCTTCGCCAATTCCGTTTTTTTTTTTGTTCGGCGAAAATGAAAAGATGGAAGGGAAAAATGCAAACCAAAAAACAGTACAATCGACCGTTCGAGCCAGTACAGCCTGGAAAGCTGCGGAAAAACGTAGTTGAGCCGCTATGACGCGTAATTGATTTGAAGGTTATGTCGAAACACATGCACTGCAGCTTTTGTAAAGAATGATTCAAAATATTTTAATACTCTTTGTGAAACCGCGGTAAGAAATTTGTAACGAGGAAGCAATAGTTTGTGTGTTTCAAATTTTGGCGCCCATTCAAAATGGCCGACTTGGCAGGCGCGTTGCCATGTGCCGTAGGGCGCTTTATCATTTTTCGCGAATCAGCTGAAATGTCCTGTTTTATTTCACGAATATTTCGATAACCAGACAGACAAAATACTGTACTCTTCGTTGGAATTATTCATAAAGAACTAAAGAATTTTTTCCGCCTATTTCCGTTCAATTCTTACCATTTTTATTATGTTGCGACAGCCGTATTAGAGTTCTCGTAAAGCTTTTGCCATGTCGCGCGTGGATAAGAGCCTAACTGCAATCATTAATTACTCAACAATCACGTAGACGAAGTAATTTAAATTTTACACGGAGACGTAACACATGTTCGCAAATATCCTTCATAAATTTCAGCGAATTCTTACTATTTTATGATAGTTGAGCAACCGCCTTAAGGAGTAAGGCCACTGTAACGGCCCAAAAAAAAAGGTTTTTTCACTAATTTTTTGCTCCCGAAATTGAAGGTATTTGAAAAAAAACTTTTAATGGTGTTATCGGGCATACATTAAACTTTATTATAAATTTTTTTTACAGTAAAAAAAAACAAAATGGCGGTTCCACAGCTATCTTCCCGGGACATGTTTTGCTTCCAGGGCTCCGCGGCACGCAGCACCACTGGTGCACTTTTGAATCTAGAACAAAAAAAAAACCATTAATCTAGAGGGCTATAGCTAGAGAATGTCGATCGGATTTTAAAAAGTATCAATTTTTGTGGATTTGGCGTGCGTTTGAAAAAAAATTGATTTTTGACGAAAAAAACGGCAAGTTTTTTGTTAATAAAAAATCAATAAATAAAGTTCTTGAAAATTCTGATCGACATTCTCAAGATAATGTAAATGTTCACATCTGGTTAAAATTTGAAGTAAAAAAAATGAAAATTGTTCGAGTTATGCTGCGTGCCATTTTGAAAAACCATGTTTCGAGAAAAACGCGTTTAAAGTTTTGCGAATAGTTTTTTATTCGAAAAAATTAAAAAAAGAAGTTAAAAAAAATTTTTACCGTTAGTCTGCAATCCCAGCACCATACATTTGTCCTTCGATAGCCAAATTTTCGTCTTCGTCGTCTTTCCTGGTTGATTTTTGGAGCGCGCGCGCACTTTTGGCCGCGTCGCTCAGAGATGTCTCCGCGTGCGTGATGCGTTTGGCGTCGGCTTCGATGCAGAAATTATATAACTGTACACCAATTTCCACCTCCAACATCTTGAATATTTGCAAGACGTTGGTAAGGCCGCCATTGAATATGCAAACAGCGATATCCGTCGCAATATCTAGTACAGTTTTTCCGCTTGAGGATGATTTGGGGGCCAAACTCCAAACGGTAGCGTTGAAACTTTCGTTATTGTTTTGAGTATAGGCCCCCAAGCAACGCTCCAGCAACTCGTCCCGGCTCAATTCCATGTAGATGGGTTTGATGGCTTGATAAACCTCCTCACTCATTGGCTGATTGTGATGATACGCATCCAAGGCATTTTCTGCTTTCGCTTTCTTCCAACTGCACCAATTCTCCGAACATTTTTCGTGCTGAGGCTTTTCATCCGTTGACATTTTGTGAAAAAGGGTTGCCCAGATCTCATTTTTCATATTTTTTATGGAATCGGAATTTCGACGGATTGCTAAGCCGTAATAAATGCTTAGTTCGTCAATCAATTTGGCAGTGAGTTTTCCTCTTCCCCCGAGACCTTTTGTTCCTTTTTTTAAGTTTCTCAATCGAGTGCCCATTCTTTTTTGCACGTGATCTATGCACTCTTTTTTTTTAACATCAACATTTTCATAAGGCTTCGAATCCACGATGCCTTTGAAAGTTTTGGAATCGCCATCTCCGATATAATTGCAGTCGTTTCGGAGCAAGTTTTGACACGCTTGGCGGCGACCTTCATTTCCTAAGGACAACAAATTTTTTTTCGCACAGGACCTTTTTTTCTCATTCTAGAGGGTTTAAACTATTTTTTAAGCCAATAAAAAAAAATCGATTTTTCAAAAAATTTACAGTGGCCTTACCCCTTAATTGATTTGCTCCTAGCGACATGGTTACTCGATTTTGTTTTTCGTATTTTCGGGACAAATCTAATTTTTTTCAGTCTTTTTGTAGAAGGTTCGAAACCCGATAATAATTCAACGTTCAAATTTCCTAATGAAGTCCAGAATTTTCTGTTCATTCTCCAGTAACGTTTAGATTCAATGGACCGGTTGTTGATGCGTCTGCAGACATTGGACTAATTAGCACATTCCCTTCCCTTCAAGATTCAGGTCGCGCCCTCAAAAATTAAGATGTCACATCCGGAAGGGATGAGAGCATTTGTTTTCATTTCTCTCGTTGTTGCCTACGCCTAACGCAATAGCACGGGGTGGGGGTAAAAAGGGGTAGTGCGTGTGAAGGAATATAATTACGGAATTTACTCAACATTAACGGTGGTAAAGGATAATTCGGTGGTAAACGATAGTTAGTAGTATGGAGCATGCCCCATACTACTAACGTTTTTTAACTTACCGCGGCTTCGCGACGTGGGAACGTCGCCCTTGTCCCGCCCGACCTGCCGCAGCGTGAAGGCCAACTGTGACCAACCGCGCGGCTCGTATGGCAAAAATGCAAAATTTCACTCAATTTCATCAATTCACTCAATTCCACGTATTAGTCAAAATGTGACTATTGTTTTATGCCTATTTCACTTTTTATAGTCATATTTGCTTGGATGTATTCCAATAATTTTTTGGTTCGGTTGGATGAAAAAGTATACTGGCGCAAAGGGGTAAAACGGGCGGGACTAAGCGGGCACGAGCCATAATATGTTAAAATATTTTTACTGAATGTTAGAAATGTTACATTATTAAAAAATGTAACAAATGTTAAAATATGTTAAAAATATACAGATGTGTTTACTGAATGTTGAGAAGAAACATAAAGAAAAATAAAGGTTACTGAATGTTAAGAAGAAACGACCAAAATCCAAGGCCAAAAAAATTAAGTTCACTGACTGTTGAGAAAAAAGGTAAAGTTTTTGTTCGTGTACAATAATAATAATGATTTGTGTGCAATAATATAGGTATGTGGGTACATTCATAGATTTTTCCCTATGTCTTCCTATTTAATTATTATTTATGCATAATCTTCGAGAAATAAACAGGGTGCTCGCCTCACCCTCTGCGTGCCCGCTTTGCCCAGAAACCGTGCCTGCTTTAGGCCACCCCCCTCGGCAAAGCGGGCATTCGTTAAAGTTTTTAAATTGATTTCGTTTTTGTATTTTTAAGATTTACTGGAAATGTGTGCATATACTGTTAAAGTACGATAGATTTAGCACCCGATAGCAAAAAAAATAATGTTTAAATATGACGTTTTATATCCGTCTTTTGTTCCCCTTAGAGTGCCCGCTTTCGGCCTCCTTCCCCTAACTGACGTTTTATGACAGATGGGTAGACAGATTTAAATGTGAACTGATTATATACAGGGTTATATAAACTGTTATATAAACTGACTATTTACAGCGATTATATAAACTGATTTATAGCACAAGTGTTACAGAGCAATAGCACTCAAACTATTGATAATATCCAAAAATGTTTCAGACAAAAGTTTCAGTGTACGAGAAGACCGTCATACTTGACGACCCTATTTTTTTATCGGTAGAGGCGCTGAACCTACGTCACGGTCAACTTCACTTTTTTAAATGGAACCATGTATTTTTTTCGATGACATTATTACCGTTTTTAAGACGAATTCAGACTGCACAGTATGAAAATAATCGAAAAATCGAAAAATATCGGAATGATCACTTTCAAAGGATCCACTAACCTTGGTTTGGCTCTACCCATAGAAGATGCTCGAAGTGATGACCGTCGACTTGTAAGCACATGTTAATTCGCCGATGAAATGATCGTCTAACTTCAGCCAACATCTGCGGTGTAATTTCGGTACATGCTCGGCATATTCTTTCCTTCATGTCGTCAGGCGTGGTAGGTGCTACCGCCATTGCGCGTTCTTTGACAAAACCCCATAGAAAGTAATCTGGTGATGTTACATCTGACGAACGAGATGGCCAAGTTACAGGACCGCCTCGTCCTATCCACTTTTCACCAAAAATCTCATTCATCACTTGTCACACAGAGCATAGTGGGGTGGTGCACCGTCGTGTTCCACGTGGTCATGCGAACATGCAACGGAATTTCAGTAATGCAAACGTCGTCCAGTAATTGAGGCAGTACGTTTTGCAGGAAGTTTGCGTAAACTTGCCCAATCAAGGAACCTTCAAAAAAATATGGACCAATGACGTGATCGCCGACAATGCCGCACCAACAATTAACAGACTACGGGTGTTGAAATAGTACAGTTCTCATCCATCGAGGAATCTCATGTGCTCATTAATGCATGTTATGCCTATTCATATCTCCCGTATTGGTGAAGTTAGATTTGTCAGAAAAAAGCACATGACTAAAAAATGAGACATCTGTGCACATTTTTCTACGAATGCAGTTACAGAAATTGACGCGATTTAGGAAATTGTTGCCGTACAAATCGTGATGTAATGACATACGATACGGATGGAACTTGTGTTGATGTAAGATTCTTAATACAGATCGCTGACTAATTCCACTGTCTCTCTTTCCACTTGCCTGCTGCTCGCATGTGGATTTAGTGCAGCGAAAGCTAAGATAGCAGCCGCATTATTTTTATTAACAATCGGTCGACGTTTGCCTCGTATTTGTTTCACTGTACCTAAGCAACAGAAACGGTCAGCTAATCGCTTAAAAGGCATGTGCGATTTTTGTTGCCTCGCCGGATAACGAGGCGCATACAAATCTTGGGCGTTTCTGTAATGTTTACGGCATTCCCCCAGCACCATCAACATGCCAAAAGATTCTTGAAAATCGATCGTTTTCGCAATCCGATGTACTCACATTAGAAGGTAATGCGTGACTAACTGATATGTCAACAGAAAATGCGCACTTGCTGCCGATAAGAAGCATTAGTATCGTAAGAAATGAAAACAACGATCAAACAAGTGTTTACAAGTTGAGGCTTATCACTTCGAGCATCTTCTGTAGGTAGACCCAATCCAAGGTGGATCCTTTGAAAGTGATTATTCCGATATTTTCCGATTTTTCGACTATTTCCATACTTTGCGTGGCCTTCTGTTGTATGTCGCTGAATTCGTTTTAAAGTCGGTAATGATGTCATCGAAAAAAATACATGGTTCCATTATAAAAAGTGGAGTTGACCTTGACGTAGCGTCAGCGCCTCCGCTGATGAAAAAATAGGGAGGTCCAGTATGACGGCCTTCTCGAACACTGAAACTTTTGTCTGAAACATTTTTGGATATGATCAATAGTTTAAGTGCTATTGCTCTGTAACACTTTATGTGCCTCACCCTGTATATACATGGTGGATCAATAACTATCAGTGCTTTGGATACCTTCGAAACTATGAGGTTCACAGAAATATTTACTGAGATGAAATTGCACAGTACTAAAGGGGCCATCCGATGGCGATAATAATTATTTGGCAGGTGGAGGTACTTCGGACATTTGAAGGTCAATTCCATTTTTTTTAATGGATTGGTATGTTTTTTTCTGTATCATGAAAGAGGAGCTTAAAACGAGTTCAACGACCTATAACAGAAGGTCATTGAAGGTTATGCAAGGTACAGAAAGGTGATAATACTAACAGTTTCGGGAGTAAATAATATTACTACGTTTATATTGGGTTGATAAAAAAAGTTTTGTCGCAATAATTTGAATATAACGTATTTATTTATATATCTTGAACAAAATATTTCTAATCAACAATATATTCGCCATCGGTTCCTATGACACTCGCCCATCTAGTTGGCAACTCATTTATTCCCTTTGCCCAAAACTGCGGCGGCTGGGACTCAAAGAAATTTGAAACATCCGTTCTGAGATCGGCGACGTTTTCGAAAATTTTGTTCCTCAAATATGCCTTTAAATGTCTGAACAAATGATAGTCAGATGGCGCGATGTCGGGAGAGTATGGTGGATGAGGAACGGTATTCCAGTGAAGCTCAGTGATTGTTTTGTGGGTTTCCGTTGCGACATGGGGTCTCGCGTTGTCGTGGAGAAGGTGCACAGTCGCGCGTCTTGGCCGTTTTTCTCTTATAGCTTTTGCCAATTCCTGGAGATTCTCGAGGTATCGTGTAGAAGAGATCGTCTTGCCTACAGGGAGAAAATTGTGAAACAGCATTCCCCTTGCGTCCCAGAAACAGCACAACAAAATCTTTTGTGAGTGACGATCAGGTTTCGGTTGGTGTGGCGGTTTTCTCAGATAGGAAGCCAGTAGGCTAGACGCATCCTATTATCATATAAGACCCAGCTTTCATCTCCCGTCACAAGACCTTCTAAAAACTCCTTGCGATGATGGCGACGCAGGAGAGACTGGCAGATTGTCACGCGGCAGTTCTTATTAGCGTCGGTGAGACGGTGTGGTATCCATTGAGCTAGAACCTTCCTGTACCACAAGTTGTGTAAGTGATTTACTATTGACGGTTGGATGCAGCCAAGTTGTCTGGCTAGCTCGTACGTACTTGCTTCCGATTTTTCTTTGATGCAGCGGAGTAATGCGTCTTCATCAATGGTCGACGGTCGTCCGGAACGTTCCTTATCTTCAAGGATTGTGGCTCCGGATTTAAAACGATTGAACCAACGCTGGACTGTTCGATGAGAAACTACGTTCTCGCTGAATGCATCCTGAATATTTTTAGCAGTTGTGCTTGCGTTCGTGTCGCGCCGCCACTCGTAAAATACGATTGCTCGAAGTTGCTCCTGCGAGATCGAAGCCATTTCTGTCCACTAGAACGCGCGCTCGTCCTTTTATACCCTGTCTCGCGGAAGAGGAGAAAACAATCTAGACTATTCTCGACATAGCTCGATGTCATATTGCGTCAATACGTAAAAAAACATTTTTAAAATTTTTGCGACAACACTTTTTTATCAACCTAATAGTAGGTGTTTGAAACGACGACCATCAGTATCAATGCAGCATTGGATTCTTTTTTCGATTGATTGACTTGCAAGTTTTACAGCGTCAGGAGTTATTGATGCACAGGCCGTAATAATTCTTTGTTGCATGTCGTCAAGTGTACTTGGTACTTTTTTGTACACTTGAGCTTTCAATGTTCCCCATACAAAGAAATCCAACGGTGTGAGGTCTGGGGAACGAGCTGGCCACGATGTTGGACCACCGCGTCCAAAATTCGCCGTTGGCGCCAATTATCGCATTTCTCTACCTTCTGTATCTGTATAAGAAATGTGTAAACGTACATAATTACGTACGCATTGATATTGATGGTCGTCATTTCGAACACTTACTATAAACGTTGTGTGTGTGTGTGTGTGTGTGTGTGTGTGTGTGTGTGTGTGTGTGTGTGTGTGTGTGTGTGTGTGTGTGTGTGTGTGTGTGTGTGTGTGTGTGTGTGTGTGTGTGTGTGTGTGTGTGTGCGCGCGCGCGCGCGCGTGCGTGCGTGCGTGCGTGCGTACGTGCGTGCGAGCGTGCGTGCCTGCGTGCGTGCGTGCGTACGTGCGTGCGAGCGTGCGTGCGTGCGTCCGTGCTTGCGTGCGTGCGTGCGTCCGTGCGTGCCTGCGTGCGTGCGTGTGTCACGTCCGGTCCCACGGATTAATTTTTTTTTCCTTTTCCATATATATACGATTCTGTAACGACGCCTATATGTGGTGTTGGGTGCAAGCCCGTGCGAGTGCGGCCGGATGTGCCCGGTCGGGTGTCGCTGACCAGGGATCGCCTGGTCGCAAAATCCGCCGATCGGGCATACAAACCAGGGAAGCTGAATATTAATGCAGACGCTCTTTCCCGTAACCCCATAAATCCACTAATATCGGAATATAGCGAGTCGGAGGAAACGGACCGCCCATCTCTGGTACTCCCTATAGATAACAGGAGACCCCGATTGCACTCCGTGCCAAATGAGACTCGGGCAGGGCAAAGAAATCGGAGACACCCCAATCCTATTGTTCGGAGCCCCGTAGCCTTGCGTACACGTCAAGGAACGGCTGACCCGACCGCGATACGAGCGGAGCCGAAATATGTAGAGTCTTCCGGGACAAGTTCGGGAGAGGAACGGCGGCCGATACAGCGGCTCAACCGCAGCATGATCCCTGCCCCTCTCCTTCCTTCCAAACGAGGGATTCTTAAGCGGCCTGCACAGCTGGTCAACAGGATACTTTGCCCACCTCCAGTACCCGTAGACGCCGAACTCACTACAAGATCTGTAGGTCATAAAGACACGATTGTTTCCGTCGATTGCCCTCCTAGTGAAACGGAGCACAGCACACCAGTGGAGGAGATCGTTCCCGATGTAAATACATCAATGCGCGAAGAGTTACACCACACCTTCGGAAAATTCGACGAGTCGTTAAAACAACTCGAAGAAAAATTTTGTGAGAATCAGGAACAATCCACTGATGTTGTTGAGATATCCTTGCCCAGGCACCTTTCGGATGGCGAGGAGGTCGATGAAACAACCCGTGAGGTACTCAATGACTTGGACCCTATCATAGATAGAGACGATCATGTACTTCGCGATAGGCTAAAAAAATGGTCTGAACGGCGTCAACAAATTACAGAAGAAGAACTCTTGCGAAGAGTTAGCTTTGTAGGGCCCCGTTATTCACGCGGGAGCGAGCGAGACAGCGAAGCAGACGACGAGTGCGAAGAGCATGGAGCGTCGACACTTTCAGAAGGGTCGGGCAGCAAACTCCGCTCGAGCGCCTAATCCCATCTTTCTCTTCCAGGCGTACAGAGTGATGACGTACCGTCATGTAGGCCTCGCGTCGAATTTCATCCGACTAGCCACGAGGTGACTGCGAAGCTGTCACCCGAGTGGGACAAGGAGAGATGCACAACCATATCTCCGAAACAAGGTCGCTCGCTAGCAAAGGCCCTATCTCCACGTGGTCGGCTGTTGCCTCGCAAAGAGTTAGCCGATCCCTAATACGATGCCGCGTCGGGTGAATCCGACGTACCAAATTCGAAATTGAATCCCAATCTCAGTAAAACTAAATCGGAAATTGTGGGGACCGTGAAAACCTCACATACCGGAGGGATAATTATGTACACTTCATCTCTGCTGACGGCGAGTTGACTACCCCGATAGGTAAATTATTGTCGGATCTGGGAGTGATTGACTGGGAAGACTTACGAGAGAAAAATTTGACGGTTGGACAAATTGCGGCGACGCAGTATGGACAACACCGAATTTTTAGTGTCGTAATCAAAGCCCGGTATTAAGACGACACAAGTTTCGATATAACTCGGGACGGTCTGAAGACCCTTGAACGGGAAATGAGTCACTGAATGTCAAATCGTTCCGCATATCCCGTTATGGCGATTTCACGGATGAACTTGCCCACGACAAACTCCTACCACTTATCCATTCTCTTTTCGAGAATAAGGGGATAAGTGTCGCAATCTGCTATGGGAGGACCCAGGTCCCTCCCCAAGATTTGAGGGAGACGATAATTAAAGAAATGCACTCGAGCCTAATCGGTGGCCATAAGGGCGTCACCAAGACCTATAGGCGAGTTCGAGAACGGTTTTACTGGCCGACCCTAAAAAATGACGTACAAAATTATATTTGTCGGTGCAAAAGCTGTCAGGAGCAGAAACTCGTTCGAGCAAAGACTCGTGAACCGATGCTCTTGACGGACACCCCCGCAGATACATTTGATAAGGTATCCCTTGATACCGTTGGTCCGTTGCCTATGTCGCCCCATGGGAATAGGCATATACTGACGATGCAGGATAACTTATCAAAGTATTGCCTTGCTGAACCGATCCCCGATTTAAAGGCCACCACCGTTGCAGAAGCAATAGTGCGTCGGCTGTATAACCAATTCGGAGCCCCACGGGCGATCCTAACCGATCGTGGAACCGTATTCACGAATGGGTTATTGTGACAGATCTCCAAAATCTACAAGGTCAACCATACAACGACATCTGGTTACCGTCCGCAGACTAATGGTGCATTGGAGCGAAGTCATATCGTTCTAACCGAATACATCAAGCACTATGCGGATAAATACGATGACTGGGACCGTTTGTTACCCTTTGCCGAATTTTCCTACAACACCAGCATACACGAGGCAACGAATGTCACTCCGCACGAGATCGTGTTCGGTAAAATAGTCCGACAGCCGAGTGAATTCCCAACCGAAAATCGGCTGGCCACAAGTGGGTCGTTCCTCGTTGAACTCATAAAGCGGCAAAATGAAATCCGAGAGATGGCCGGGGAATCCCTAAATAGAGCTAAAGAACGCTCCAAGCATTACTACGACCGTAAATGCCGCCCTTTTGGAGGGAAGGTCGGGGATCAAGCGTACGTTTTAAAAGAACCTCGAAAAGGAAAATTTGATGCTCAATATCATGGTCCCTATAAAATAAGATCGATTACCGATACGAATAAAGTCGTCCTCGAGACGAAAAATGGCGAACGATTCGCGAAACACGTTAGTAGTATGGGGGCCACTATGGCGACCCCCACTCCTCATCCCCACTCCTACCCCCACTCCTCGGCAGCCGAGGTGGTGGGGATGGAGTGGGGATGAGCGTGCTTATCCCCTCTCCCGCGCCCCAGAGGGGTGCGGAGGGGGGGAAGGCCGGAGTGGGGGTTTCGCCATAGTGGCCCCTTTTTTTTTGCTTTATTAAAATATGTTCACAAAGTATACATTTTTATGATATGTACATGATATCGCTGTTAATTAACCGTTTCAACTGATGGTTAATGAGATTATCGGTGACGCTTGTTCTGGCGCGTGCGGAGAGTTCGCCGGGTATACGGGATAGGGTGCGTTGAACACTTTCCTGAATTTTCGTCTTCCTTTTACGAACCCGTCGCCGTAAGCGACGCGCTGTCATGCTGAATAATTTGGCTGCGATTACGCTGACAAGTGCATTTTTACACTTTGTCACGTCTTCGGTGGAGCGATGAAGCCATGCCATGTAGCCGTTTATGCGTTCCTCCAATAGCTGCAGCACGACTAAGTCATCTTTTATGAAGGTGAAGAATGGCGCCGCACGGTGTATAGCGTTTGCTCCGTAGTCGTTGCAATTTTGGATAGTTACGGTGGGCCGGTTAAGATGTTCACCGTATTCTAAATTGTAACTATCGCAGGAAACCACGGTGTGGACCGTAGGAGCGTTTCCCTCGCCATTGAGATACGCTGTGATCGTAGAGAGACGTTCGCGAAAATCCAACCACGACGGAGTATTTAGCGTTGTCCAACCGTTGCTGTCGCATGTGAAACGCATGACAGGGTGTAATTGATTAGCACTGATAACTTCAATACCCAACCGCACACTTTTTGTCAAGCAGTTGTTGAGATTATGGGATATTTGTAGTAGCAGCGGGCACGGTTTATAGCAGCGATTATCGGAAGCCTCGTTTGCCATGGCTGCTCTGGGTCGACTGAATCACGCGAGTGAGATGTCGTTGTCTTTCGCGGGAACTGCAGACGCTGCACTATTCGGCGGCTGGCTTGAATTCCAGAGTGTTGAAATCGTCCCCGAAGAACTCCATGAGAAGATTATTCTCGTGCGCAGCCGTCACCATCTGTCGGAACAGCGTTTCGTTTTCCAGAACTTTGGTGAATCTGGATGGTAGAAAGCACGCGAACTCCCTGTCCACTTCAATGATGATTCTGGGCCCGAAGCGTGTTTTTACTGGCCGTACATCGGAAATCTTGTAGTCGGTTTTTAGCGAAAGTTCCGACAGTTTTTTCGTCGGCAGGAAGCCCGACAACTTTCCGATCTTGTTGATTTGGGAGAAGTCCATCGCTGATATTGAGCTTTTGAATTTCACGGGTTAAAATTTGTAACGCTGTTCTTCTCTGAATGAGTATTTGAAGAGCAGCTAAGTTTTGCAAGAATGCTTCAACGCGAACTTTTAACTCGCACCGCTTCCTCTGCATATGCTTCTGCTGTTGCCGCCCGAGAACAATTAACAATGCGGAACGACTGATCCCTTGTATCTCTGCTACACCCTCCCACCATACCCGCAGCTTCCCCCACCGCGTTTCGCCAAGAGTCGCACAAAACAAAATGGCTGATGTCGAAGAGCGCCAGACGGAGCCTCTAGCAAAATTGCTGACGATGTTGTTGCTATGCGCCGCTGAATAAAGTTCGAGACACAGAGAAATATTCCAAGTGTCATCATTTTATTGAACGGTTAGCGATTACGGGAGCAGCAGCCCTGTACACAATGTAAACTTTTATGATTGAAGGAATTGCTGCCTCCTGCAGGCAGACCCTTATTGAACATTTTACGCGTAGCTTTATTCTGCTTATGGCTAAATGTCTTGTAGTAGTCGCCAGCTATTTTATCGTTGCGTGATAGATCATTTGAAAATACGCTTTTAAACTTATGCATACCGAAGCCAGTACACATATAATGAAGAAACATAATGCAATACTGTCCGCAGCACTGCGAATCCGCAGCTTGAAGCTGATCAGTGCTGTATCGGAAGAGTTTACAGTTTCCTCGGAGTCGACGGAGATGCTGCGGGATGATTGGTGGTAGTCCGTAGCTATCGAAGTACCATCCGCGTCCCTCTCGATCGACGTACATGGCGATCCAGTGGGTACCGGGCTGTTTATATCCATCAGTATTCGCGACAATAGCCGTTGGTTTTGTCCAAACTTTTGGTAAGCGATCTGCGGGGTATACGCCAACAGCGTGATTTTTTATATCACGTAGAGAGTCGAGGATTTGAAGGCTGTTCATAGCAGGGCTCGCCGCAGGGCAAACCAACTGATAACGTTGTTGTTGTCCTATATTCCCATAGCGACTCGCGACGTTCACTCTGACAGAGCAGCGTTTTAATCCTCATCACATTATCCAGGGCACACTTATACGATTGATTTTGCCGTATCGCGGCGTGATATGAGCAATGTGTACCGGCCCCCGGAAGATGCTGAAATGAGATATTATCCTCATCCTCCTCCAAATTTATAATATAGTAGCCGGTGAGTTGCGCTAAATAGGACGATTTAGCGACACCTCGTACAAATATCCGCGTAGAATCGGTAGCGATTGCCCTCAAAATTCTCTCAATACAGCGTAATGGTATATGACCCTCGAACCATTTTATACCGTGATGCTCCCGCGTCACCCGTTCGTTCGTTCTTTTCATATCCGACGGTAATTGTCTGTATGTGTGAGGTGGAGCGACGATCCAATGATCGTGCCACGATGAATCGATTGACGCAACAGCCACTTCTTTCGGTATAAAGTTGTAGTGCTTATCCGTCAAGCCTTGTATGTCTATCGCGATACTCATGATGGTTCTGCTGTGAGTGCTCTGCTCGAACTGGAGAGCTCAACCGCTGAAATCTACAATAACTTGCCGGGAAGCATCAACCTCCACCACGTTATCATATTCCGCATACACGACACAATTTACCGTTGAAGTTATTGCCTCGCCGAAGCGTACTTCGAGCCTCACGCTACCGTGTTTCACCAAATTCCAATGACTGTTACTGTTCGCCGAAAGATCGGGCGTTAGATCAAACGCAAAAAGACAATAGCCCCAGGGATACGCTGTGCGAGTAATTGAATTACCCTGATTGAGAAAGTGAATGCCAGTCCCTGAGAATAATGTATGATACGCATCCACATATAGATGCGTGTCGTCAAAGTTAGGCTGGAGTGCTTTCGACGGTATCTGGACACCGTCAGCATATAACGCGAGATAATTAATTTTATAATTCTGAAAGTTAAACGGGTTCAACGCGCGGTTACCGTTGAATGCTTTATTATCGACAAACCCTATAATTATGCGCTTAGGCAGTTGGCCCAGTATAACATTGTCCAAAGTATCGCCGTGCACTCCTGCATGCATCGATATAGACTTAACCTCGACACGTGTCAAAGGATATTTTGCTGTAGATTTTGATAATGCTCGCGCGTGAGCTAAAAGTATACCAGGGGCAATTTTAGCGCGGCGTACGAGAAGCGATGCCTCGGTAATATGCATGCTGAAATCTTTCGAGGAAGTCATAAGACAGAATGCGTCGCTGGTACGTACAAGGCGTAATCGCATCTCCACGCCGTTTATAAGAAAGCGCTCTTGATTGAAAATATCGCAATGGAGGTGGCCGAGGAGATCGATCTCATTGCGCCCATTGAGGACCATTCGACGATTAGCAAGGCCTGCATTAGCTTCTGCTACATCGTCCATTTTACCGGCCGTATCACTGTACCACAGGCAACTTGAAAGATGAGAGCTTTTCGCACCCTGCCCATAATTTAATAAGTTTTCAATGTAGGCCCTGTATGCATAAGCATTATTGGGTGGAGATACGAGCTTCTGATTGAGAAATACATCGACTTGATTGAACAGCGAATGAAGTAAATTATTGACGGGCCCCACTCTAATGGTAGGGTCGGGTTTCACTGCACTCGAGCGTATTTGGACACGTATGCTTAGCATGGTATGAGCAAGATCGATGTATTCGTCACCTTGGCCAGGTACCACAAATTCTATTGGTGAATCATCCGTCAGAGATGAGATCGGTTTATAGTGCACCCATTGCGTTCCCTCGATGGTTGTTTGAGTCGGCGGTAGTGAGAATAGTTCCAACTCAGACTTCAAACACTCACACGAATGGGCATGCAAGAACGCCATTTTCACGAGAAGATATCTGACACTGTCCTAGCTCGCGACTTCTTCTTCTTCTTCTTCGGCGTTCTCTTTCTAACTGTTCTCTTCTTTTTTTTAACACAATTTGTACGTTTTTTCTTCAACGCGGCTGTTTTCTTTTTTAGGCCGATCCTACGCGCGCTGTAGTTACTGAGCGAATGCGCAAGCTTGTGAATTTTCGAGGCCTTATATCCTGAGCCCTGCATAAGACTATTGAGTTTTTCCTCAGCTTTTCGCTTCAAACTCACACCCGATTCGCGCAAACGCGATTTGAAGGCTTCCCTAGGCTGAATTCCTGCATCCATTATATCGCTCGCCACATTAAGGCCTGACCGTATAGCCTCTTTGCCGACAACTCGCGCCCCTTGTTTTAAGAGAGGTAAAATGCGCCGGAAAAGGCCGCCAAGGAAACTGCCGATACCGTGACCCCTCTGGTTCGGCGACCCTATGTATACTTGGCTAATTCCCCCGTACCCTGTTCTACCTGCGCCTACTTGAGCGTCAAAGTACGCATCGTAGTAATTCATGTTGCTCTCTCTCTCTCTCTCTCTCTCTCTCTCTCTCTCTCTCTTTCTCTACCGCAGCTAAGCTAGGCGTTTGAACTGGAGTGTCACGGTTAGCGTTCCACCCTCGAATGGCATCCAATGCCCGAATTCATCTCTTATATCGATATCTATCGATTGAAAGCTGGTACGTAGAAGAGGTATGTACCGCGGTGGCGAAAAACTTTTGATTTTCACAGAGCCGTAATTATAATTATTATCAATGTCAAAGGGAACGACACGTAATAACGGCGCGTGTACATCGCCGGTCATGTAGGACTCGCAAATATCCGTATAAACAAATAGCATATTGGGTATACCGTTCATGAGACTAGCCGGCTGCGGCGCAATATACTGATTCGCTACCACAAGACCCGTACTATGAGTGAAGCCTAAAATTTTGTTAATTATGGGGGAACAGTGGAAAGCGTGTTCTAGATTTTTGCACTCGGTGCAGACACGCTCTACCGAGACATAGCCGTTAAGAGTATGCTGAAATTTCAAATGTCCTGCGATACTTTAAATTTGGTTAATTGCTTCGAGTAGCGTGGAGACGCTACGGTATACCCCAGATGGTACGCAAGCACGCTCGTTTTTAAAATCGACATTGGCCTCAACGCCCGGGATCACTGCGTTCGTCACTAAGCTGATAAAGTTTGTTTCACCTTCAGGCGGCACGTGTAGAACAGTCATCGGTATGTGTATTTCGGCTAAGGAAACGCCCCATTTACCGCGTAAATTTACACTTTGTGGCAAGTGTGTGGTATATTGCGTCGTCCTGTTATTAGGGTAGTACTTCATGCTGCTATTGCTAGGTAAAACTACAAAAAACTCGGTGTCGCTCATAGCGTCTACTTTTTCTTTCCCCACCTTTGGACTCTAGATAGCTCGGGTTCGTAAAAAATGCCGTCAATCTCCTCGTCGTTGAGATCATGCAGAACGTACACGATAGGTCGGTTGCTCACGGATATACGATGTATCTTAAACAGCTCACTGCTCCAGCCGCTCTCGTATCCTTTAGCAAAGGCAGCCTTCGCGCTACTGATGCGGACAATATCGCCCAGCTTATATTTAGGAGGTGACCGCTGTACAGGATGCTGTTGTTTATATCGCCGTATTAGATTATCGCGCGCTTTGGCAGATGTAAGCAACGTCACAGATGCGGGCGTCATTCTAATGCCACTATGTATCGTACGATTGTATGCGGAGACTATATTCTGCAAAACGTCGATATAACGTTTTTGGCGCGAATACGTGAAGTATCGCCACATTCTTTCTTTCAACGTTCGATTGAAGCGCTCTACAACAGCTGCTTTTACGTCAGGGTTGCGGCTCGCCCGAAACTGAATATTATGCTTCTGTAAGAAAGTCTGAAAAACTGACCCTGTAAATTCCCGACCCTTGTCCGATTGTAGGCAAACGGGAGATCGGCCGTTTGTGCTTTTTAGCGAGAGGATACGAGCCAGAGTGTTAGCCGCTCTTAAAGCAGTCTTGTCGTACAACGGTTCAACCCACGCGTACTTACTGAGCACATCTATGACCACAAGAAGATAGGTATAGCCATCGTTATAACTTTTGAGTGAACGAAGGTCTACAAGATCAGCCTCCCAAACATCGTCAATGTTCTGCACATTGTAGATGCGCCGGGGAAATCGCCGGCGTATCGCTCTATGCCGTGTGAAAGCATCCTGTGCTTCGAGCCACTGTATCGTTTTTTCTGGGGAGATTTTCTTTTTACGACCTACGCGTAACAGTTTAGTAGCACCGGAAAAAGACGCCTCATTTGAAGGATCAAAGTAAATTTTTTCAAGTGTTTTCATACTGACAGTTTGAGAGAGGACCAGGTGAGTCGCCTTCTCTTACCCCTCCCGCTCTGCGCGGCTAATTTGTTGCTCTCGCTACCGCTGTAGAACTCGGAATGACTGGTATCGCTAATGTCCTCGTCGTCACCGTCGTCATCAACGTCGGTGGTGCTGTTACCGTGGGGTGAGCGTAATGTTGAATTGGCTTGCGTTTCCAGCCATAGTTCGTCATTTCCGACAAATTCACGAGGTGCCTGTATAGCCCTTAAAAAATTTGCAAAGACTCTACGGCCCGTCGGTTTGGCCATCTTTCTCGCACGCATTGCGTCATTCACAAGATCAACAATATTTGAATGCTTGATTGTTTCTCCATTGACAGAAACCACGCCGGCTACATCCCAAGAAAAATCTGAGGACGGCGCATCATGTAGGCGCCGCAATAAGAGTTTCGCTTTACTGCGGAATTTCGCAGGTACACTCTCAACGATAATGGAATCGTTCATTCGTGTTTCTGCTGCTACTGATGCTGATGTTTCCGTGGGGTGCGTGTCTTTTTTTTGTTCCTTCACAAGATCATGATACAGCTGTGCTCGTTCGCCATCGACGAAATGTAGATAACGCTGTAATACGCGCAAATACGCTAGCCATTTTTCTCGCTCGTCGCCATACTCGTTAGATTTCAAAATTTCGCTCATCTCCATATCAAGACGATTCAGAGTCGCCGTAATTGTTTTCTCCGCTTGGCTCATCGGTCGTGCCTCACTATCGCTGACGCTGCGTTTTTGGGAATCTAGTTGTAATAGACACTCCTCGGGCACCAGAACCATTTTCCTGGCATGCTCCATTATTTGACAATTAGATTTGACAATATGGTACCGAGGATTGGGGCAAGCAGCAGGGGTGAAAATCCGCCGCTTTGAATGACAAATTTCTTCTTACTTTTCCAGCAGCCTCTATTTGCCGCTAGGCGCCTGAGAAGAGGCACGTGGCGGCGCAATTTTTTCCGCTGGTTGGCTTTGAGAGGAATATTACCGCGAAGAACGTTTAAAGCGCACTCGCAAATGCAGCGTATTATACGAGAATCCGCTTTCCGCAAAATAGCCTCACGCTGTTCTTTGGTGAGATATTGAAGAGCGTTCAATATCGCAACGCTCTTCTTGCAAAGAGACGATCCGCTGCGTGCCATCACAGGCGTAGAACTGGCAATTCTCCATATGTGTCACCGCTTTTTAATTTCTTTCGCGGTACGTAAACGAAATGGCGTGTATCATCAGGGAAAATACATGTGCGGTATCGACAATTATCGGGTGTTGATTGCTTCAGATCTAGTAACAAATAACCGTGCGGTTTAGATGTTGCGTCGTAATAAGCCTCCTGTAGAAATCGTGGATTTTCGGGACATATTTGGCGCGCCAAGTGCTGTATTTGAGCACGATCGCGAGGGTTTTTGAAGATAACGATATAATTAGCATTCAAAGAGATGTCCCGCTGGCCTTGGCCCTGATGAAACAAATTTTGCGTTATAAAAATAACGCTCAAGTTCTTATGATGACTGCCTTTGGTGAATAGATCGACAACGGCATTGCTCGATGCTTCACGCATTAGATCATCGATAATTAAGAGCTTCACGCGGGGGTCGTTTGAGTAATCGGCAGTCTGGGGTAATCCTTCGCGAAATTCTATAGCATCACCGTACCCCGTATATGCTGTCTGCCACTCGGAATAATAAAATATTATTCTCTCGAAACGTTCGCTGTTCATACGCGTGATACATTTCAGAAATTTTTTAACAAAATACGTTTTACCGCAGCCTGTCGGCCCGCAGATCATAGAAGTCCAGGGATGTTGCCACCTCGTGTCCATAGCGGTAAATGAGGAAATTTAGGCTCAGTGCAATATTAAATAAGATTTTCGGGTTTTTACGTAAAAAATATATTTCCAGTATATTTTACAAATGGCGATAACCGTAGGGAAGCGATCCATACCGGCCGTCACGTCTTCGCTTAATGCTCGACGGCTTGCACGTTTTTGTCTCACCTCGCGTGACAACATGGTGAAGTTCTGTACGTCTAATGGCGTCGTATCTCAGTACAATAGGATCCTCTCGCTCGTCCACGATGAAGGATCGTACGGACTCATAGTTTATTAACGCATTGTTTGCAAAATTAAGCGTGATACCCTTAACTTTGCAAACCTCGCTCTCTGTCCCGTCAGGCGCACGCACGATGAATGCATAAAATTTAGGGCCGCCGGAAATGAAACTTCTTATGTAGCTGCCCTCGCCATAGGTGGTTAGCTCGTTAGTTAAATCGCCAAGCAACTGGCCTATCGGGGGCTCGTAGGCTTCAGATTGTTCTCTCGTTACATAAATTACGGAGTCGGTATCGCAGTACAACGCACGTCTTCCCAGACGTTCCAGGTAACCATACAGTTTTAAACGCGCTTGTGCTGTGGTGTATGCAGCTATTACGGCGTTAGCTATACTTGAGTGTACCACAGCCTCATCGGTTTTAATATAATTGACGTAAAGAATTTCATTGTTCACCGGCAGCATACCTGTAATATCGTATTCTGGATTAGTTAATAACTCCATAAGTTTTTTGCGTGTTGATACTACGACTGTTTGCGGCAGGTTTTCGCGTTGCCCGAATTTTCCCCAGAACGAATTTAGACATAGTTTGGCGACTGAGCGTAGGCCGGGGTTTTTGGTTATCGACTGACGATTCGAACGAACCCCCTCTGATTGTTCAAAGCCAGCGATATAACGCTCCTGGGCTGATTCATCGCCCAAACAGTTCTCAGGCCAGCCGCTCGCCTCCTGCTTGATCTTCAAAAAGGTGTTAATGTACTCGACGAATAAACCTCCCGATTGCGTGTCACGACTGAATTGCGTTACTTCGTATTGCCAGATTTCGGCAATGTGGAGTATCGTGTAACCGCATGAGACGGCTTTTCGCAATTCATCGGCAACCCAGGTACCCTCGAACACACGCTCGTCCGGATCGTCATGCATACACTCTTCCTCGTTCATCATCTCGCTGCATGTGCGGCACAGAGAGAACAACAGTCGCTGATGCATACGCACAGGCAAAACAGGGTGGTAGAGATCGCGTGGTGGTAGAACGGTACATTTCACCAGGCCTTCGACACGCGCTAGATCACTAGTGGGTCCTGTCAGCTCTAAGCATTCGTCGCCTATATATACTTTCGGATGTCCGATAGGGTATTTACCAAATTTGCAAATATACGGGTACAGAGAGCAGACGTCTACGTAGCGTATGCGCTCCGTCTCTTTAACATCGTAGAGCGTCACCATATTCTCCGTGCGACCACCGAAGAAAGCGTCACGAGGGTTTAAGGGTTCCGCAGCCGTCAACGGATGATCCCGTATGAGCCCGCGAATTTCGGCACTAGTTTCCAAAAGCCTGTCCCACTCGCATTCCCAGATTTCCGTTAACTGATAACCTCCCGAGCGAATTCTATTAGCTATAGCAAGAGTTCTTTCTAACCGCTCGTCCATTGATATATCACCGCGTTGTTTACAGTCTCTATTGAGGGAGAAGCATTGAGGGCAGCCGTGCCAATAGCAACCATGAAATTGTAATACGTACGCGGTATTCCCTGTTTCATAATAGCCGTCGACTAGTAAATTTTGAGGTAGTCTAAATTCGCGCGAACGGCCGGCGTGTATAATACGCTTTCCGAGGGTGTGCTCCATCCATACAAGCCATGAAATTGCCTTTTTTGATTGGGTATGCACCCACCTATAGCCGCCCAACGGTATAATACCGATCGTATTGTCTTTGAGGAAATTTTTCCGAAAGACACTGAAGCAGGCCGAGGCTATCGTTGTGCTCTCGTCAAACGGACAAACTCGGCCGTTGGCTATAAACATGTCACGAAAAGCCATACACGCGCGTCTCAAGATCGTGACGTCGTCCGTGCAATAGCTTACGAGTTCCTTCGAAAAGTCAAACACGTAGTCTCTGCCTTTAGACTCGTGATACCAGGCTAAGAATTTTTCGCGCTCTGCGGGGCGCATCGTGTCGGGAGAATAATACTCTACGGCTGGTAGGGGACCCACATAATTTTGATTTTCCGGTCTGTTAAACAAATGAGGGAAAACACCTTTAACGATAGCGCCTGTGAGACCGAAGGCTTTAGGAAGCGCACTGAGAGGCATGTGAAAATAGTTTAGGCTGTCGAGAAAAACAAGTTTTTCAACACGCATCGAAATGATTTTCGTACCGTTCATAATTATACTCGGCAGTTGGACCTTTTTTTCTTCAATTAAATAGCGCAGAATGAACTGCGCGTCAAAGCCACCGGCATTATGAGCAATACAGATAGTACGCGAAAAATGCTCGACACGCTGCATAGCAAGTTCGACCAATTGTCCCACAGGCTGCTGTCGAAATACATACTGTCGAGAGTCGCAATACTCGCATGGCTCTGTCATCGAATCACGAGTGCAACAATACGTGCAAACTCGTTGAACTACGCACAAGTTGGGCTCGTGTAGAAAAGTATTCGCATCGCCTGGTACCTGTGTGCATTGCTGAGTCTCAAAATCATAGAATAAAAAAAGTATTTTCCCCGTGCTTTGACCGCCGCGAATAGGCTTCATAAAGCACATGTGATTATTGGGTCGATCCGCTCTGCATGCTTTACAAAAGGCCACGCCGCAAATGTGTTTTCGTCTTTTATCGAGAGGCCTGACAATTTTCAGGCATTCGCGGCACCGCTTGAGCGAGGCACACACGCTGTTTGATTTGCGTTTTCTGTACTGTTTAACAATTAAATGATTTTCGAAACATTGCAGCCCGTAAAAATCGCGCGCGCACGCTTCGCATCGAATAGCTACATTTACTTCGGGATCGCACGGTGGTGACGTCATGCAGCGAGGACACTTTTTTTTAAACATCTATGGCCAAATCTGCGGTATTGCGAATTACACGAGGAGCAAAAATCGCGGCTTCCCACGGCGCCTCGTAAATTTAATATCGGCTGATAATGATGCGAACGCTCGTAATATAAAATGTGCAGCGTGTGTTCGATTTTGCCAAAAGTATTTGAGACTTGCTGCGAGCCGTCGAACAAAGGTGCATCCCCCCGCCCGAACGTCAGAAATTCATAAACTACTATGGCAATACCGTGCTGCGCGAGATAATTCTGGTAGAGAGCAATCTCACGGACCCCGCAGCCGTTTGGCGGTACTATAACTCCCGCTGCATTCGTTAATTCAAGAGCAGCATTTTTCTGCAATGAGCCGTTAGTCTGCCTCATGCGTTGCCAGTTTGCGTGTAAACTACCTGAGCGTATTTCACCCCGTTCGGCATACGCGCGCGCCGCCGTCAGTGACCGTGGTAAACACAGAGTATCACTATTGCGTATCGTGAGAATGGATTTTTTTGCTACTCCCTCATGCGTTAAGCGCTTTCTGCCGGTGCCCTCAACACCCCTGACAATGCTGGCTTTGATTATACACGCATCGTCAATATTCAATGATGCAGCACTCTGAGCAACGCTCATTATTAACTGCCAAATATCATCGGATGCGCAATCTCTAACGGGCCGAAACGAGAGCCAAACGGGGCCGTGCGGTAAACAGCTCGAGGCAAACGATATACCTATGTAATCGCCAGCCTCGCAAGACGCTGTGATATACGTCAAAAGGTCACGAAACGCTCCTTCCAACCATGGTAATAAATGGCCACCAGGCGGGGGTTGACGAATGCGTACGGTGATTTCTCGGCCTCGTAGTTTAAAACGCTTGAAGTACCGACGAGCCTCCTCGATTATCTCAATACGCGCGCCTGGTGGCTGTACATCGTCGAAGGACTCATCACGCTGCCGTCTACGGCCGAAACCTTCTTGTACGCCTGTAAAAAAGAGTACGAATGCATAAAATTGCTTAACCCTGCCAATAAGTAAGCTCAAAAGGTACCTGATGTTATTGCTACTTCTAACCATGGACGTCTACAAAGCGTCTTCATCAAACAGCAGAGATACTGATGCATAACCTGCCGTAAAATATAATAGCTCACTCTCTATTTTTGCAAACAAAATCTTTCAAGTTAATATTAACTTTGCAAAACCGATAACGTATATACCGATGCGAGTAATAAAGAGGGTTCGTTTACCTGAGTCGTCGCTCGAGCCTAAAAGACGATTTAGCCAATCGTCATCAACACCATCATCATCATCATCATCATCGTGCGGTAGATCGTTTTCACCCTGCTGCTGTGGCGAGTCACCTCCAAAAGGCCACATCCATAGCTGATTGTCCCTATGCTCGTATTCCTCAGCAGGGTGTTGCGCGTCGTTGACTATCTCGCGAGCCCATTGCTCCAGCATGATGTTGCCTCTCTCACTTGCAACCTGATCGGTGTCGTCGTCGTCGTCGGCGTCGTCGTCGCCGTCGTCGTTGCCACGCCCGGGGTTATTCTCGTTAAAACGAGGATTCAAATCTGCATGTGTTTTATTATTATTAATGCCTGATAAAAACGTATTGTTAATGTATGATAATGGGTTATTATTATTAATACTTACACTCGTTACTACCGGAAAATATTTCGGACGGGTGCCCCATACTGGATGTAGACGGGCGGGCAAGGGTCTCAGCGTCACTGAAACGAGATTGCTCGGCGGAAATATCCGCAAATATATCTACTGGACTTAGAACCGGCTGCTGTAGTGCCCCTTCTTCTTCTTCTTCAACATCTGATATGGGGGATAGCTGAAGGTAATCAGGAAGTCTATGAACAGTCTCCTCGTTGCTGGTCGCGGGGCGTAGATCAGGACCCATAAGCATTTCAGAGTCGGTGCAATTATTGCGCGATGGTCCTTCAATCACGGGATCTAAATGATCGCCATGCCGGCTTTCATCATCTCGCGCTGTTTCTTCCTCCACGGCTTGCGCCCCCTCGGCGAGTGCAGCTTCTTCATCGGAGCTCGCTTCATAGAGTCGGCGATAATCTGCGGGTACTTCTGCATTACCACGATATCACACTTAAAAAAAGATGCTCGCACGCTACGGAGCACAACTTACCGTTTATTTCATTGATGAGATTACGTGTGCACGAAGCAGCCTCGAGATTTCTGTGTTGTAATTCTTCAAACACACATAGGAGAACCCTGTAGCCTCTAAACAGACCTCTGTTATAGGCCGTCACAAGGGCTCGCAGCGGAGACCACCATAACACATATTTCAAACGAGTTATGAGAGAATTTTCCGGT